>CM062295.1:427522700-428034460 GCA_031216915.1 Pictodentalium vernedei
GATTATCTATTTATTGGTGTTTAATGTCACATATTTCTGCACAGTGGCTAATCATGACCACGACAGTTTTTCAGGTGGAGGAAGTCGGAGTACCCGGGAAGAACCACCGGGCAACAACGAGCAACTGCCAGATCGCCCACAGACTAACTCCATACAATCAGGGTTGTTAGCATTGGTTGAACACGGGTACACCATCGTTGTGCAGTACGCTTTAGTACACAGCGCCACCATGCACCCACGTGGGCAATGGGGTGAAGTGTCTTGTCCAAGGACAGAGTGAGGACCTCACACCTTGCAGCCTGCACCTCTGCCAACTAAGCCACTGCGCCCCCATTTAAAGGATTAAAGTGGAGTATTTAAATGGAATATTTTAACCCTCTGAAGATCTTAATATGGGGGTGTTATTCAGAAGGACTGGGAAATGCATTTTATTACACCTTAATGCATTTCTAAAGTTTATGAATGTATTTCATCACTTAAATTAGTGGGCAGAGCCAAAAATGTGCATTTCTGATTCGTGCATAAAACCTTTTGAATGCTGGTCATAGAAATGCCATTTCTGGTTTCTTATAAAAATGTTCTGATTCCTGTATGAATATCTGTAAATTCTGCTAACGAAAACCCATTTCTGGTTCGTTCAAAATTATTTTACTCCCGAAAAATAAGCCTCCATGAATTCTCTTTCTTTATAGTTTATTCCTGATACTTTAACCCTTTCCACACAGACTTGGATTTACTGGTGGCAGTAAATTCTGTTTCTCTAGTTTACACTTGAATTTGTCTTGCTGAAGTTGCCTAAAACAATTTACTGCATTCAGAGTCCAAACACTGAAATTCATTTTTGTTTCGTAATTCCTCTTGAATTTCTGATAATGTTTTGAGTTATACTGTTAGTCGTGATGCCTTTATCACTATTCACAATGTTTAACCCTTTACCTAACATGAAAAGCAGACGACACTTGCAAAAAAAATTCTTGAATAACTAATTTTTTTCATTTCTTGTCTCAAAAACATAGGTTATGACCCCTCATTGGAACGAGCTCGACGAGCTCGTTCCAATGAGGGGTCATAACCTATGTTTTTGAGACAAAAAATGAAAAAATAATGAAAATTAATTGGCGATTTTTAAGAATAGCGCTGGCCGGTTTTGGCAGTTACATTTTTCAACGGGATATCGATTTATGCACGGCCCAAAACGCTGCATAAGAGTTCGTAAGAATTGTCGTCCTCTTGTATTCCGTTGTTTTAAAATCTTCTGATTCTTTTTTTTCTCTCTTTTCTTCGCTACTATTTGCCACGCGTGACATGGCTAGTGTGAGTTGATGCATTTATCATTCTCTATGGTTGTCGCTTTTGACATTTTGGTCCTCGTATTCATCATTTTACAATTATTTTACATCTTTTACGCCTGAAATATTAAGAAGAACTGGCAGAACCTATTTTCAAAGTTAACAAGTTAAATAGTACGTATGAGTACCTGAAATTGAAGTTGTATTACTTGTACTGCGTGGAAAATAACAAAGGGTGCGTAATCCTGAAAATATATATGTTAAAACGGTTGGAAGTTGTTTTGTATTTACCCGTCTCTACATGCTTTATTGGCGTTACAAGAATGCCCGGCTAGAATATGCTGTAACTATATGCTTTCTAGTGTGTGTGAGTAGCCAACTTACACCCACCAGAAAACATTTACACTGGTTCCATAATGTACCTGTGATGAATGGTGTTACTGTTAATTTCGGGTGTGCCTTAGTTTTGTTATTATATAATGAAGCAGACACGGATATTAAAATGTTTGGTAGGAGGTTCAGGAATAAATAGGTATTTCAGTTTTATTGCATTATGTACACCAAATCTATATAAAAAAAGAATTTAAAGACTATTTTATTAAAGAATTATAAAAATACCCAATCAATAAGGTTTAAATCTGGCTGTTCTTCAGCAGCCATGACAAGAATTTGATGTTTTCCCCTCTTCACCTTGGCTGTTTTAGTTATATGAAACTCTTGAACCAATTCCTCTGGTAGATTTTCGCGTGGTTCCCAGGTAGTTTCCGTATAGTTTTTCCATTTTATTTTATAATTTGTCTTTCCATTAATATTCTTAGATACTAGTAATTTATCGACAAAATAGTTTTCTTCCGTCGGCATTTGTGTTAGTTCAGTAGATGGTTCCGACTCAAATTGTTGTTCTGGTAGTTGACGTTTAGTTACAATTGTTTGATCCGGCAATGTTTCTGGTGTTGAAGGTAGATCGTTAGGTTGTTGTTCTGGTTCCAGTGCTTTTTGCTCTAACTGTTCCGCGGTGGTATTTGATGATCGATCTGTAGGACTAATATATAGTTTTAATCTGTCAGCGTGTACTGGTGATTTCAAAGGTAAGTCATCCGAACACCTTCTCACAGTATATGTTGAATTATTATTAGCTGAGGTAATGTAGTATGGTCCTGTCCATTTTTGACATAATTTAGGTGAGTAGGTGGAAAGTGCTGCTTCTAGACCACTTTTTCAAAAAACTGTACACGTACATGTACGTGTACCCCCATAGGGATTCAGTGTTAAATCATGGGCAGAGTGTAAAAAACGTTGTTTGTACACTATGGTCCAGATGCGGCAAACGCAGTTATCGCATTTTAGACCATTCAAACAGCCGTTGGCGAACGAGTGTGAATTCGACATATCTCTCGGATGGGAAAAATGTACGAAATTCGTAGAAAACATCAATTTAAAAATTTTTCTCAACGTTCCAATCGCGGATCAGACCTTCGATCTATCGTAGGCGAATGCCAGCAAAAAACGCTTTGCGGCTTCCAGACCAGCATTAAAAATATGTTTTGCGGCTTCTGGGCCAACGACGTTCGCGATCACGTTTCAGACAGTTGAGGGTGCGATCCGATCGGTGAAAACGATTTGCGGATTCTAGATCTCAAAACGTTTTCTCGACGTTCGCCAACGGCGCGAAGCGGGTGTAAAGTGAAGTTACTCATCGAGGATTTTTTTCCAAACTAAACGGAAAAAACCCGAGTTTGGAAAATTAGAACCAATGGAAATCATCTGTCCACGTTTGTCATCGCGGTGTGCGATCGGGAACCAATGAAAATGTTTAAATCTTCGCTAAATCATTTATTCTTGTTCTCGGTGTAAATGAATGGTTTTTCATTCAATAAATCAAACGATGAAATTGCGTTCCATTTAGATAGGTTTAAGAGGTAAAATTTGAGTTTTAATTGACTCTATGAAATCTTCGCAAATCGTTTCATTCTTCTTCCAGTGTAAATGAAAGGTTTTTCATTCAATAAATCAAACGATGAAATTGCATTCCACTTAGATAGGTTTTAAGAGGTAAATTGAGTTTTAATTGACTCATGATAATGTTTCGGAGATATGAATAAACCCTTTTGACGGATACAATTCTTCTCAAACGCGTTAAATAAGAAAGAATTACTTAATCATTTTTTGAAAACCGTTTTCATTTTTCATTCATAAAAATGGTTTAAAACAGAATTTTCACATTATCTAAAATGCTGTTTGAGGTAACGATATAATTTTTTCCGTTTTTATGTGCTTAACTTCACACTTTTCAGAGTCATTCTAATCATCATGGTGTGAATAACTGGTGATGTGATCTTTAACACGTTCGAGGACAAAACGCATTTATCGAGGTTTCATTTTGTAAAATGTTTTTCCCTCAACTGGTTTTAGTTATTATATATTAAAGACAGAAAATTTTATTTACCTAAAAACATAAAAATAACTATACATTTAATTTTGAGAGTAATAAAATAACCTACGTTACCATACTCTAAAGGAAATATTAATAATTTAGAGAACAAAAATGTTTTTACACATTACAGATTCCAAGCGGAGAGATGAACTCCTTAACAAATATGAACGAGTCAAGAAAAGCATTCGATCCACTGACAGAAGCAGGCGATTGGGAGAGATGGAATTAAGATGAGAAACCACAAAATTATTTAAACACGTGACGGAGGTTCAGGAACAAAGTAAGAAGGAGATCGTTGACGAATTGAGGCCCATAAAGGAAAGTTCTTTGAGAACAGGTCCGTTGCCTGGTAGTTTTACAAGGGGGTTTTCCTTTCAAAGATCATCACCGGATTGCATTCCCATGAGAATCAAAACTGATGTGAGTGAAAGCGATGATGCAGATTCAACTGTCACCACTGATAGCATCGCGTCGTCCGAGGATGGTGGTAAGAGAGATCTGTTGTATGGAATTTACAGAGATCCCAGCGGTAGGACTTTCATAGGCGACACTGAAGTGTGAGAGGATGATGATAATTTAATCGTCAGTTCGAATAGGTATGAATTAACTCCTGGACTGCGCAAATTGCTCCTTTTTGACAAACCTGGGGATTACATGGATCAGGATTTCGACAATTACGGTGACATTCTGGATCAGACCCACGCCATGAAGAGAAATAACTATGTCAGAGAAACAAGACCCAAAGCCAATAGAGATTACAAGTGGACGAAGGTGGTGAAACCCATATGGGATATGAATCATAATTCGTCGAATCGGTGACTGGAAAAGGAGTGAGAACCACTTTTCTTCCAAGTGATTCTGACGCTCTGTCTCAGCGATTGAGATTGTTGATGGCTAGTCAGCGTGCTGGTAATACTGGAGTGGATAATGAGATAGTGAGCATATGCGACGAATTGTTGAGGCAGAAGGTTTTGAATAGATGAGATTATAAACGAACGAATTGAAGGATTGATATATATATAATAAGTAGAGGGAACAAACAAAAATAGATAAAATAAAAAACAGTAAATTTTTACACTAGAAAATAATAAAAAGTATTTAAACAACAAACAATTTATGACCGAAAAAAACAAAATATATATTATAGAATAAAAATATGTTGGTGATAAAGAACAGGGGATACGTTAGAACTTACGTTCAAGGCAGTTCTGGCATTTTTGATTCTATAATGCGAGCGTTCATGTGCAATGCAGGTAGAAAACTCGCATCAACAGGGTTTGAGATCGGTAATAAGATGGCTTTAGATGCTGGTAAGAAAGCCACTTCTAAAGCTAGTGGTAGGATCGCTTCTGTGGCTGGCAAGAGGGCAGCTGACGCATTGATCGACAACTTGATCAGTCCACGGGTGAGGCGAGCTAGAGCGATTACCAAAAAGTTGGAAAGATTTTAATCATGCTGTGGTACGCATAAAAGATTTAGTCAAAATGACGAATGGATCTGGATTGAAGAGAACTCGCGACGGTGTAATATAAATAAATAATAATATTTATAAAAACTGAGTTTGAAAAAAACATAAAAATTGTGTTTGAAAATCTAAAAAAATAACAAAAAAAATTTAAAAAAAAGATGAACATTAAAGATATGTCTTGGAATGATGCCACGACCAAGAGGTCAAATAACGAGTTCTTTCCCAAAAGCATAAGAGGCTTGATAATGGGAAAATCGAATTGTGGAAAGACCAATCTGTTAATGAATCTGTTGTCGCAACCCGACTGGTTGGATTACGACAGATTATTCGTGTTTGGCAAGAGCTTGTTTCAACCCGAATGCAGATTGCTTCGAGAGTGCATGAATCATAGATTGCCCAAGGATGTCATAGCCAGAATTTTTGACAGTAGGGAGGAATTTGACAAAAGTGAAGCTTCTCTTTCTACCATTTTGGACGGTGCCACAATGGAATTGATGAAGAGAATTGCGTCTTCGAATGTCGAGTGTCGATTTTATGAAAATGCTAGTGACGTTCCGGATCCTAGAGAATTGAAATCGGAAGATAAGAATCTCATGATTTTCGATGATCTGCTTTCAGAGAGACAGAACCGATGCGAATCGTATTACATTAGGGGTCATCACAGCAACGTGGACTGTTTCTACCTGTCACAGAATTATTTTCGACTGCCCAGACAGACGATAAGGGAGAACACTAATTTACTGTGTCTCTTTCGCCAGGATCTCAAGAATCTCAATCACATCTACGGTGATCCCATCACAAACGACATGAGCATGGCAGAATTCAGGAGATTCTGCAAGAGGGTTTGGGATGGAGGACTTTACAATTTCATCGTGATCGATTTGACTAGCGAATTTAATCACAGAAAATATCGGAGCAGATTCGACAAGTTTTATGTTTCTGATGATAATAAAATACAGAGCGAAAACAAAAATTAGAAAATAATAAATCATCAATAATTTAGTTTTGAAAAAATTAAAAATATAATGTTCGAACAAGGGGAATTGTTAGAATGGATAGCCGAGAATACGGCTGCAAAACAATCCATTCAAATCGTGGTGAGTGGTGACTCGACTCGATTCACGACGAAATTCGAACCTTCCATCGAATTGAATAAAGAGAAAAGATACGAGATGGCGTTGGTGAATCTGGAGACTTATTATTCCTTTTCCAACGTCACCGAAAAGAATAACTCATTCAAGTATTCCAACGGAGTGGATTGGTTGGAGATTCGAATTCCCAAAGGTAGTTACGACATAGATGATTTGAACAATTACATTCAGACGTGAATGAAGACGGATGGAAAGGGAAGCAACAAGATCCGACTCGCTCCAAACCCTAATACCCTACAGACGATGTTGGATTTGGAAGATAATTTTAAAGTGGATTTCAACACAGACGATTCTATAGGCAAGATGCTAGGATTCGATTGAAAGATGTATCGAGGCCATGCAGCATCTGAAAATACGGTTGACATTCTCGTAGTCAATAGCATTCTGGTGAATGTGGATGTGATTGCTGGAAGCTACATGAATGGTAGCGCTCAATCGATAATCTATTCCTTCTTTCCAAATGTGTCGCCGGGTTATAAAATCGTGGAACAACCTCGAAATTTAGTTTATCTACCTGTGATTTTAGACACGTATAGTCTCAAAACCATGTTGACGGATCAAAATGGTGAACTGTTAGATCTTCCTGGAGAGAGGGTGACGATACGATTTCACATAAGAGAAATATAAAAAAGCAAAAAAAAAAATATTGTGTATATATATAAATAAGAAAATAAAATAAACGCAATATTAATTTACAAAAATTATTTAATATATATAATTATCATTAAAACAAAAAACAATTGAACAAAATATATTTAAAAAAAAGAAATATGACTGAATTCGTGGTTAAAAACGTGAACATATCCAAAGGACAGAGGGAGAAACTTGAGAGTGCGTTAACTCAAGGCGAGCCGGTGAGATTCAAATTCACTTACAAAGATCTGACAAGTTACGGTAATGGTCGAATCGCTTGGGCCAGAACTCAAATCAAAAGGATGAAGAAAGCGATTCATGATAGAAGAGGGTTGAGGGTGAGATTGAGTCCCGCTCAATTGAAATACAGTATGAAAGGCAGTTTCCTATCGCTATTGGTAGGAATCGCAGCAAAAGCATTGCCCTTTGCCGCCAAAGCATTGACCTTTCATTGGCAGACTCTCGGCGTGGGAGCTCTCTCGGGACTCGCGAGTTTGGCAGTTGAGAAATTAATGAGTGGCAGCAGACCGTTTTTAAAGAAGGGAGGAGCCGTGTGTCGCGTCCACATAGACAACAATGGTGAAAGATTTTATCTAGAACCCTCTAGTGGTGACAACTCTTTCAGTGGAAATGGTCTCTATCTGAAGAGTGGACAGAACGTTAAGCGACTCAGTAAGGGTTTGCTGTTTGGTGAGAATTCGCCGTTTAAGAATATACCAATTTTGAGTATGTTATTATAATGCAAAAATTATATAATTATATAAAATATAAAAATATAAATTATAGAAAGTATAAAAAATAATATAAAAATGGATAAAAGGGTAGACTTTTTTTTTAACGATAATGATGAATATCACGGGATAGAGTGGGAAAAAGATGTGGAAAAACAATTAGACTCTAATGATGGATATCTTAGGAAAAAACTGGAAAAAGAGTTTAAAAAAGATTGGAATAGTTGGTGGAAATTTAAAAGAAGAAGAATGAGTTGTTTTCCACCACCACCACCACCACCACCACCACTACCTTCTGAAGAGAATGGTAATGATGTGAGATGCACCACATTTGTTCATAATTATGATAGAGAGAACAAACGTGTTATAAAAAACATAATATATCACAAAAAAAGAAAAGAATCGACGCTGAAATTTGAGAAAAAAGGAGACGTTATTATGATATATATGGGCAATAGTGAAGAAGAAGAAGAAGAAGAAGAAGAAGAAGAAGAAGAAGAAGAAGAAGAAGAAGAAGAAGAAGAAGGAAAACAAAAAAGTAATGAGATCTAGAAATGTTCAACCTCTCTAGATCTCATTACTTTTTTTCTTCTTCTTTGCTAAAAATCAGTCTCTCTATTGTTTTTTATATTTCCAAGTCTGTTATTAGCATGTTGATGGTCGTGTCTTCTCCTTTTTTGCAAATGTGTTGAATGTTTGTCTTTACTTTTGCAAGTTTTTTTACTTCGGTCAATGCGCTCTCACCACCCGATTTGTTCACGAGTTCGAGAGAGATTTTAGGATATATGTAACTTCCGTAGGGCAACGACAAATCACTCTTGTCACATTCTCTGTCTTCAGCGACGATGATATTCTGTAGATCGCTTTCGTACCCGTAAAACAAATTGATAAAACCAATTTCAAAGGCATGCTATATTTGTCGTATTTGTGCTGAATGCTCTCCGTCTCGACCTCGTTCAATTCAATGGCATCGTGTCGTTGTAATCTATAGATTTTACAACCGAGTTTCTTACACGTTTCAATTTCAATTCGCATCTTTTAGGTGTTGTTGTCATGATCGAATATTTGTTTTCTTCTTTTATGTTTTATTGCAAATAATATATATTTTTTTGAATTTTGTGTTTAAATAATAATTTGTTAAAAAAGTTTTTTTACTCTCTATATATGCATAAAAAAGTTTTTAATTTTAATTTTCTTTAATGTGAAAATTTTTTTTTGTAAAAGTGTTTTTTTTTCGATATATAAATAAAAAGTTTAAATTTTAACGTCCTTTTTTTCTCGTATTAATTCAATTTTTTCTCACGTTAAGAAACATAAAAAATCGATTAATTTTTTTTTGTTTTTTTTTTACTTTTATGTTTAAATAATAATTTATTAAAAAGAGATTGTTTTTTTCTCTCTATATATATACAAAAAAAAAGTTTTTAATTTTAATTTTCATTAATGTGAATTTTTTTTTTTTTGCATATATATAAAGACTATTTTAAAACTTTTTAACAAATTATTATTTAAATACAAAATTAAAAAAATATATATATTGTTACAAATAAAGCAAACAAATAAAAAATGGAAAATTTAGATGAGTATACCGTACCTCAGTTAAACGAGATTTGTAAAGAATTAAAAATTCCAAATTTCAGAAATCATAGAACCAAATCAAAAAAAATTAAAGTCATACAAGAGTATCATTTGCAAGATGATGGAAAGAAAAAAATTGAAAGATCGAAAGTGAACAAACTTAAACAAACTCAAATTGTGAAAAAAAATAAGCTGATGGCAGTAATGCCTGATGCTAGAAAAAGAAACGTGGAGCGTGATGAAATTAGAAAGATCATGCATGAGGAGTTACGTAGTTTGCTCGATGAAAAGGCAAACGAAATGCTGATAGCAATGACGTGAAAAAACGCTTCAAAAAATGCTTCAGTTGTGAAAAATGAGAAGATAAAGGTGGTAAAGGGAATTGAAATGTCGACGTTGAAAAGAAAAAAAACCCTTCCAGTTGCAAAAAATAAGAAAAATAAGAAGACGACCAAACGAAAAGCCATCGAAGAACTTCAAGTTTCAAAAGAAAATAAAAAAACTAAAATGAAAACGAGTGATGCAGTTCAGAATCTAGACAAACAAGATATATTGAATGAAATTCGATGAGCAATCAATGAAGGGAAAGGAGAAGAATATGTAGGAGAGTGTGATCAAAGGCATTTCTAAAACTTTTGACGTGGTTCCCTCTTTCAAGAAAGTCGATCCGAAATTGTTCATGGAACGGGTGAAGAAAAAAGTATTGGATTTGTTTCACGAACACGTGGATGTGGGACTAAAAATTAAGATGATACTCCATTGCGTGATGAATAAAATCAACATCAATTCCAGCGAGAGCATCGTGAAAAATGCATATTTCAGATCTAATGTCGAACCCATATTTAGAGGTTCAGATTTATCAGATGTTTTCGAAACGATGAAAGACAAGATGTTGAAGATGTTTACCATATTTCTTAGCTAAAAAAAAAGCTGTGATCAACATGAGAAATAAAGATGATCAGTGTGTTAAATGGGCAGTCACTTCCGCTTTATACCCCGTCAAAATGCATTCCGATAGAGTTTCTTGTTACGAGGAGACTTCTAAAAAACTTGATGGGACTGGAGTGACTTTTCCAATGCCGTTAAAACACATTGAACATTTCGAAGTTCAAAATCCCACCATAGCGGTGAATGTCTTGGGATACGACGAGGAAAAACCAACGATCTATCCTCTCAGACAGACTTTGTATCTCGAAAGAGAAAAGACGATTATTTTATTATTGATTTCGAATGGTGACAAGCATCATTATTGTTGGGTTAAAGATCTGAGCCGATTACTGTCGAGACAAAAAAATAAACATAAACATAAGATATGTTTATGTTACAACTGCATGAATGTGTTTCACAGCAAAAAATCATTAGCGAAACATCAGGAATATTGCAACGAAAATCAAGGTGTCGCCATCAAAATGCCTAAACCCAAAACCATTGTGAACTTTCAAAATCACAATAGAAGATTAAAAGTACTATTCGTTGTGTACGCTGATTTCGAATGCTTCACCATGAAAATGAGTTCCTGCCAACCCAATGCTCTTCGAAGTTACGTCGAAAGATATCAAAAACACATACCTTTGGGCTATTGCATTTACATGAAATGTGCTTTCGACTGGCAACACGACATGGGTCCCTTCACCTACACGAAATCGTGCGAAGACGATGACATGGCTCAAAGGTTCGTGGAAGAGTCAGAATTAAAAATTCAAATTTTATACGACAAATTCAAAACTCTGGTGAAAATGATCATCACGTGAGAGCAGCAGGATGAAAATAACAGAGCCATCGAATGTCACATATGCAGACAATCATTCGATGAGAATTCGGAGGAAAATAAGAAGGTCAGAGACCACGATCATTACACGGGTCTGTATCGCGGTCCGGCTCACAGCAAGTGTAATTTAAAATAGTGAGACGCCATTTTCTATATGGTGATATTTCACAATCTCTCTGGTTATGACAGTCATCTGTTCGTGAAAAATCTCGGCACCTCCCACGAAGAATTAAATTGCATCGAGAACAGCAAAGAAAGATACATTTCTTTCATGAAATGGAAGCTCGTGGAGAAGAAAAGAGTAATCGACGGAGAGACGTTGGAAGAAAAAATGAAATTAATTCGCACAGGCATATGTTTCATCGACAGTTTTAAATTCATGTCGAACACTCTGGAAAAATTATTCTATAACATGAGCAAGGATAAATTTAAAATCACGAGAGAACACTTCAGAGAATGAGTAGACATCATGTTGAGGAAAGGAGTCTTCCTTATGATTACATGAACGATCTAAAGAGATTTGATGACACCGCGCTACCTTCGAAAGAAGATTTTTATTCGAAATTATATGAATCCTACATTTCCGACAAGAATTATGAACACGCCAAAAACGTGTGGAAATCATTCAATATGAAAACCATGAGAGATTATCATGATCTCTATCTGAAGACCGATGTTCTGCTCCTGGCAGACGTGTTCGAAAATGTTTGAGACGTCTGTCGTCGAAATTATGATCTGGATCTGGCCTGGTATTTCACCTCACCCAGTCTGGCATGGGACGCTCTGTTGAAGAACACTGAAGTCCAATTGGAATTATTATCTGACATGGACATGTTGCTCATGTTCGAAAAGGCCACGAGAGGTGGCGTCTCGATGGTCTCCCACAGATATTCTGAAGCCAACAATCCCTACATGAAAGAAGGTTTCGATTCAGAACAATCGAATAAATACACACAGTATTGGGATGCTAATAATCTGTATGGCTGGGCCATGAGTCGTCCTTTACTGATTGGAAATTTCAAATGGATGACGGAACCAGAAGAGATGCAAAAATGGAGAGACTACCCTTGCGTTTTAGAAGTCTGATTTGAACTATCCGGAAGAGTTACACGATCTACACAATGATTATCCACTAGCTCCCGAACGAATGGAACGAATCGAAGGAGATGACGAAAAACTCATTCCCAATTTATTCAACAAACGTAAGTTCGTTGTCTACAGTGAGAATTTGAAATAATACGTCGATTACGGGATGAAATTAGTCGACATACATCGTGTCATTCAATTTGATGAAGAGCCTTGGATGAAAAAATACATCGACCTCAACACGAATCTCAGAATTCAAGTCAAGAATGATTTCGAAAAAGATTTCTTCAAACTCATGAACAGCTGCGTGTATGGTAAATCGATGGAAAACATCAGGAAGAGAACTGACATTCGACTTGTCATGTCTGAGAAAAGAGCTAAAAAATTAGTGGCGAAACCCAATTACAGACACCGAACCATATTCGATGAAAATCTAGTGGCCATTCACATGCAAAAGACGCATCTGAAGTTCAACAAACCCTATTATCTCAGACCGATCATCTTAGATATCAGCAAGCGATTGATGTATGAGTTTCACTATGATTACATCAAACGGAAATTTGGTGAGAAAACCAAACTACTGTTCACCGACACAGACAGTTTAGTTTACGAGATAGAGACGAAAGACGTCTACCGAGATATATCTCTGGACGTGACCGCGTGGTTTGACACGAGCAATTATCCCGTCGATCACCCATCCAACATTCAATCGAACGACAACAAGAAGGTGTTGGGTAAATTTAAGGATGAGTGCAACGGTAAACAAATCGTCAAATTCACGGGTTTGAGACCCAAACTGTATGCTTATCATCTAGAAGGTGAAGAAATCAAGAAGTGCAAAGGAGTTAAAGCTTACGTGGTGAAGAAAAACATCTCTTTCCGAGAGTATAAAGATTGTCTGTTCGGAAGTGGTCCAGTGTATAAGACAATGAAATCGATTCGAAGCGACAATCATGACTTGTATACCGAAATAGTCAACAAGATTTTTCTGACTGCTGACGACAATAAGAGATTTGTGTTAGATGATAAAATAAGCACTTTAGCACTCGGACATTGGACTTTGGATATCATTATAGACGATAGGATTTCAGATAGGATTCAAGATATGATTAAAGAGGATTCCAAAAAATCAAGAGGAATTAGATGGATTCAAGATTATGGAAGTCGATAGAGACATCAAGAGAGTTAGTTTAAAAAAGAAAAAGAAAAAAAATATAAAAAATAGCGTCATTTTAGTGAATTATAATAAAATAAATAAATAAAAAAAATATACACATTTATGAATAAGAAAATACAGATATCCGTAGAAGGTATCGTCTTACCTAATGAACCCCTATCCAACATCAATCTGTTGAATGTGGTGAAGGATTTGAAAATCAAAGATTTTCTAGGCGTGTTTTCCAGAGAGGCCTTGCCGAAGGGAAGACCTCGACAATCGGAATGCGGAATTTTAAATCTGGACGATTTATCAGGTGAAGGCACTCACTGGGTGGTGTGGTTCAAGAACGGGAAGAAGAAGAATTATTATTTCGAGAGGTATGGAATCTCGCTGCCGAAAGAAATAAAGAACTATTTCAATGAATCGATGGTTCGTTACAACACGGAACGAGTGCAATCGCCAGTTCAAGTGTTTTGCGGTCACCTATGTCTCTACATTCTCAAGAGATAGTCAAAAGGAGATCAGTTTCAAGACATTCTCAATGATTTACATTACAGAGAGAGATTTTTTTATAGTATATATATAAAGGTAAAAAAATTATTTAAAAACTTAATCGAATAAAACAAAAAAAAATAAAAAATAAGTGAAATAATTCATTTTAATAAACTGCGTTGAAATATATTTTTTTAAACAAAAAACCTTAAAACAATAAGCCAGTCGATAAATTTGGTAGAAGTGACGATGAAAATCGACCCAAAAAGAAGAGGAAGACGCTCGAAGTTGGCGATGGTTACGATGTTGCCAACTTGGATGAACGTTACGTTCGGAGATACGAACCTCATGAGGAACCTTTGAACATGAACGATAAGAAGCTCTACAATCTTCCCGAGCCAATAGATCTCGCAGATGCGGTGACTAAAAAATACGTTGACAGGGGGAATGCAGATTTCGTACGAATCATGCTAGATAATTATGTGGATAAAGCCATGACCGACGATCTCAATCGGAAATCTAAACATTTGGTAAATGTCATGAATCCCATTGATTCCACCGATGCCGTGACCAAGAAATACGCAGATGACTCTCACGCGTGATTCAGTGAACATCTGAGAAGTAGATACATTCAGAAAACGATGCAATCTGAATTGAATGCCAATTCTAACAAGATAACGAACGTGGCCACTCCCACAAATCCCAAGGACCAAACACTACGTAGATCTGGAACAGAGAAAGTCTGACAGATGAGAAATAAAATCGGATCTGAATGCAGGATTCAACAAGATATTGAATCTGTCGAAGGTCGACGATGCGGATGCAGACTCCACCACGGTCAACAAGGGCTAGGCAGATTCTGCCATGATACAATCTCAAGAATACATAGAATCGCAAGTGGACGATCTCTACCTGAACAAACAATCTGGTGGAACCATGGAGGGTGGCATCAACATGAACGGTCAGAATTTATTCGGTCTTGATCACGATCCTGAATTCGATTCCAGCGCGGTCAGCAGGAAGTACATGGACGACTACTCAGCCTGGAGAAAGGGCGACATCATGGAAGGTAAACTAGACATGGGTGGACACACGCTCACGAATCTACCGGATCCTGTGAACATGACGGATGCCTGCACCCTGATTTCGGTGGTGGAGAAAATCAAATACGCTAGGCAATTGATCACCATGTGGGCTGAGGAGAGCAATGCGTTAGAGGAAGGAAAAGCCGAGTGGTTTTTCGGAAATGGAGCTAGCAGATCGCAACATGGTCAGGTGGGATATCCCAAGGCGTTGGGAGGTGAAATCATTCGAATGAGTCTGACTTCCACAGATTTGAATAACAGAGCGGTCATCAATCTCACAGTGAATGGAGTAGAGAGCGATAAGAGATACAGCGTCAAAAAGACTGAGAATCAACACTTGAATGTTAGCACGTTCGGCACGCCTCTCAAAGTGAATGCCGGAGACAGGATTAATTTCGTTACAAAAAGCAATAATCCCAAAGCTGTCACTTCCGTGGTGAGTATACTGATCGAACTAGATCCTCTGAACAAACAGTGAACGTGTGGAAATAATTAATTAAAAATAATGAGTAATTAGTAAAAACAAATAGTAATGAGATTTAGAAAGATGTTCAATCTCCCTAGATCTCATTACTTTTTTGTTTTGTTTTGTTTTAATACGTTATTTCTCATAATGTTTCATCTCATGAAATTGGATCACCTATCTCGAAACATGCGTCGACATCTATTTTAGCATTTCGAAGAGCTTTTATAAATTCTCGAAAAGCAGTCGGTCCTCTATATGTGAATGTGTCTAAAAGTTTTCTGGTCTTATCTTCTATCAAGATTTTACTTTCGATTTCACGTCTTATATAATCGGTCAATATCAAAGGTTTTGTTTCGACTAAAGTGTCTAGAATTATTGCTAGCAAATCTTGTGAAATATTTTTAATCAAACCACGTCTGTTTCTTCTCAAGTATCCTCTTTCTTTATCTTTCATTTTTGTAATTATTTTTGTAATTTTTATTTATATATTTTTGTTCTTTCTTTCTTTTTTTTCTTCACACACACGTCTCTCCTCGAATGATCGACATCTTATTTCCATCTGATTTGAATTGTAATTCTCTATCCGACAGGACCAGGGCGAAGGCCTCGTTTTTTCTCGGCACGTTCCTATTGAATTGCATCTTGATCTGAATGTCTAAGATGCTACTCTTGAGTCGTTCGCTCTGTTTACTGAATACAAACATGGGATACATCGACTTGTATTCGCCGGGAGATATATTACGGTTGCTCATCAATTCGTCCAGACCATGATACTTCTTTCTAAAATCTGCGGCATTGGCGTACAGTCTGCAGAAATCGTTCTTGTCGAATGACGTGTTGTAATCGATTGCTGGATATCTTGTGGCGTTCAGAAACACTTGCATGTTTCTCAAATTGCAGTGATCGAACAGCGACGCATTCTTTTCTTGAGACCCGTCCCTATCAGTCTGAAACGTGACCACGATGAAACGTGGTCTCTCGGAAGTGAATTTCACAGTCAATCTCCAATCAAAGTGATTTGTAGAGAGTGGAATGCAAGCCGTGTCACACTGTCTCATTCTAAATCCCACAGGTAATTTACTCTTGGATTCTATGATCTTGTAGAGATGCATTTTTTTCCACGATTGAAGGCTGCACGTGTGGAACGAACCACGATATCTTGTGTAGAGTTAACTTACCCACATCGGTAGTGGAGAGTCTCACTATTGCATCATCGTTTCCCTTTCGAATCAACGTCAGATTGTGTTTGAATCCATACATGATCTTGTTGTAATCATCCACAAATCCAAAGATGTGTTTCAAAGGTATCCTGAATGAAAAGGTTCCTTTGGGTCTGGACGTCTTGATGACGTAGTCGAATATCATGGTGGTGCCAGCGTTGGCGGTGCCGATGGTGTCTTTCACCCACAACTGATTAAGTCCCCTGGATTTCGAAAAATTATCCAGATATGGCAAGAGTCCGAACATCGTGGTGGCCTGACCAGGATGAAACACAGATTCTATCTCCTGTCCGGATAGCAAGTATTTTATATTACTGAATAGATGCATGATGCCATTATTGGCTAGAGTAATCGTGTCATCGTCAGTGTATTCGGTCCCATCTTCCTTGGTGAGACGTCCGTGCAGCACTATGTAACTCTCACTGGGATGAACAAATAGATCTTGGGTTTCAACCTTGATTCTTATCTCTCCCGCATTGTTCAAACTCGTTCCAGTTAATGGTTCATATTCGTGAACCTTGTATTCTTGAATACTTTCATCTTTTACTATGCTTTGTGTAATATCTAGTATATTTGCCATTTTTGAAGGTTTTTTTGTTTTTTGTTTATTAATTAGCTTGCGTTTTTTATCTAAAAAATAGTTTTAATTATTTTTTTATTATTATTATTTTTTATCTCCTTTATATATATGTGTAAACAAGAAAATGTTAAAGAGAGTAAATAAAAAATTTTTTTTCTTTATTAAAACTTCATCTTCTGCAATTGTTGTTCGTAAAACTTTCCGATGATCTCTTCTCCATCTAAAGCTTCGATTTCATAAGTCACCGGGTCGGTGTGAAATATTCTGATTATCATGAAGATTTCCGAGGTCCATCATGGAGTGTAACCCTTTTCGAAGTGCTTCTTATAAGCGTACATTCTCACTCGATCGCCGACTGCAAATTTCGGCGGTCTAGACTTCTTCCTGATCTTAGATCTCTCGGAATATAGATTCCCGTAGACCCGTTTTTCGTTTGGAGGATCGCTAGCTTCCGCAGGAGTCATTTTGATCAATCTGTGTCACGTGTTGTTATAATCTTTGACCAGTTCAGAGAAGATGTGTATTTCTTGGTCGAATTCGCTGTGAAGTACCTGTGCATCTTTTCCTTCATCGTTCGATTCCAACGTTCCACGACGCTGGCTTTCTCTTCATTTTCGATCGAGTAGAGGTCGACAAATTGACGAACGTCCTTGTTGTGGAATTCCTTTCCCTTGTCCAACCATAATTTATTCGGTTTTCGAGAAGACGAGTCGAACTTTCTCTTCAGAGCCTCGGCGATTATTCTTCAAAGCTCTGATCCAACCGTATTTGGAAAACATGTCGATGACTGTCAATAGATATTTGACACCCTCGTTCCACCTCAAAAACGATCTCATATTGACCAAGTCGGCAGACCAAATGTCATCCAGACCCTTCGCGAACATCCTTCTCTTTCGAAATTTATGCACGATGGGTTTGTGTAACTCCTCAGCCAATTCGCTCGTCAATAAGCGTTTCTTCTTTTCCGAAGCGCTTTTTTTTTTGAACACCACATCCGAATCGACATTTCGCACCGATCAGATTGCCGACCAGCAAACATTCTATCTTCTCTCTCCTGGTTGGATTCGATATGCCTCTCAGTTTTGCTAACATGTTTTTATCGCAGACGTTGTTGCGAGTCTTAGTGTCGGGATGTTCGGCATAGCACAGATCGTGATCATATGCAGTCGAGTCCACCCTATTCATGGCTTTGCTCCAAGATTTAGGAGTCAGATCGGTGTTGAGTCTCTTATTCCATTTCGTTCTGGGTCCCGTGAAACTGTGACCCGGCAGATGCATTTTGAAAGGTAGATTTTTGATCAGTTTATTTGCAACGCCTTCGCCTCTGCTCAGTTTTTTTTGGTTTTTTTTTGACGAATCGAGTCTTGATCAAACCACATACATTGCAAATTCCACGAAGCATCTGTCTGTCATTTTTAGTTCGTACTTCTCGAGCATTACCCGTCTTGGTAACTCTCTTACACTTTACGCAATACATTTTTGAGGGTTATTTAAATTAATTTCATATTTATTTTTTATTTTATATATAAATTTTATTTTTTTTTTTTTTAAATTCTGTTCTTATTATATATATATTTTTTTTCAATCGCTGCTCTTGAGTTCTATCAACTTACCGAATTCCTCCCTGGCCTCTTTCCTTCCCTTTTCCATGAGAGAATCCTTCATCTCTTCCTTGTTGATCTGATGAGTCTTGATTCTCAGGGCTTCTTTCATGGCCTCGTATTTCGTTTTCTCGCCCAATATTGTGAAGTATTCTCTGTCCAATATCCTACCATCTTTCAATGCTATTGAGATAATTTTGGATATCGTGTCGATCTTGGAGTCGGCCCCGACATGAATCTTTTCATGTTTCCTAGCCTTCAGATATAATTTCCTACTCAAAAAGTTTCCGAGCGTGCTAAACAATCCAGCGGCGAGAGCCACTCCTTCTATGGTCAAAACGATCAGAACGCCGACCGCGGTCGACAACAATCTGATGCCAGCCGCATGTAAACCCATGGAAATTGTGATGAGTGTCGTGTTGACTGTGTTGACGAATTTCATGAGACACGAATACTTCTTCTTGAGAGAACGATGAGAATCTCTCTCCCGAGTCAGATACAATTGTATTCTACTGATTTGATCGATGCGATACCTATCTCCTCTTTCTTTTTCTTCTGGCGATGGCGACGTTGGCAAAACGCCATTCGGCTTCTCATCCTCGTCATCATCTAACGTCGGATACAATTTATTTCTGGTTCTCATTTTTATGTTTTTTTCTTTCTAATATTAGATAAAAATTTATGCGTGTATTTATTTTATTTTCTATTCTCCCTTATTTATATCAACAAGAAAACTTAGACGTATGCTTCCTCCAGCAATAATTTCAAGACGCAACCCCTGTCTTCTAAAGTCAGACTTCTACGCGCCAATTTCATTTCTTCTGAATTGGTGGGCTTGTCTCACCCGCTAAAGAAGATTAATCTCCTCCAAAACTTGATCATGTTGTCGATTCGAACGCATTCGAACACTGGTTTGAAATACTTAACGACTATATCTTCCCTTTCCATCATCACACGAATGATCCTCATGATCGAAATCTAGATGATCCCGACACCCAGTGCATCGTCCTAACAAGAAGTGACCTAGTTGTTCATTCACACAGAATGCGTAGGCCCTCATCAGCATTTTTAAAATAAACTTTGCTCTCATAATCTGGGAATCGTTCATGATTTACATATATTTTATTATCTATTCGATTCGATATTTATTTTTTTTAAATAACTATTTATTTATATATTTTTTTTCTCCTATATATATATCAGGCACTTTTATATTTCCTCTCGCGAATCTCGCGATTCTATTACGATTCACCTCACAAAACTCGCGAGGATTTGACGTTTTCATCAGTTCCCTCCAATGATTTCCTTGGCGATCGATCACGTTACAGCGATGACAAATGTGGACAGACAATTTCCATCGGTTCTAATTTTCCAAACTCGGGTTTTTTTCGTTTAGTTTGGAAAAACATCCTCGATGAGTAACTACACTTTAAACCCACTTTGCGACGTTGGCGAACGTCGAGAAAGCGTTTTGAGATCGATTTTTCCTGGTCTAGAATCCACAAATCGGATCACACCCTCAACCGTCTGAAACGCGATCGCGAACGTCGGTGGTCCAGAAGCCGCAAAACATATTTTTAATGCTGGTCTAGAAGCCGCAAAGCGTTTTTTGCTGGCGTTTGCCAACGATAGATTGAAGGTCTGATCTGTGATGGGAACGTTGAGAAAAATTTTTAAATTGATGTTTTCTTCGAATTTCATACATTTTTCCCTTCCAAGCGGTATGTCGAATTCACACTCGTTCGCCAATGGCTGTTTGAATGGTCTAAAATGCGATAACTGCATTTGCCGCTTCTGGACCATCGTGTACAAACAACGTTTTTTACACTCTGTACACGATTTAACACTGAATCCCTATGGGGGTACATGTACATGTACGTTTACGTGCACAGTTTTTTGAAAAGTGGTTTAGAAGCAGCACTTTCTACCTACTTAGGTATTAATCCGACGGTTTTCTTATTATTTTAGAGCCAGACTTTGTCTCCTGTTTTGAAAGTCGCTGACTTTGCCTTCTTATCATGTTGTTCTTTGTATTTCTTTTGGGCATCGAAAATGTTTTGTTTTGCGATTTGCTTTATAATTTCAAATTCCCTTTTGATCTGATCTAAATGCTGAGTAGCCTCTGTGCCAATGTTTGTTGTTGGAATTAATTCGGTGTCAATTGGAAGTCGGCAATCCTGATTAAATAACATATAATATGGACTATATTGTGTCGATTCGGTACAAGGAGTGCAAACATCACATTTGATAAAAGCTGGTTGACTGATCTTTCTTACAAAATATCCATAGAGTTTGAGCGATAGTTGAATTCATTCGTTCACATATGCTACTGGTTTGTGGGTGATATGAACTTGTTTGCGTCTTTGTAATGTGAAATATAGAACACAATTCTTTTATTAATTTTGACGTGAAATTTTGTCCGTGATCCGAGAGTAATGTCTTTAGGGCACCATATCAACAAATTTTTTCTGTGTATAGAATTCTAGCTATCTCAGATGCTGCCATAGTTTTTAATGTGATGTCTTCCGGACATTTAGAAAATGAATCGACTACTTGTAGAATATATTTGAATCCCTCAGGAGACGTTTTGAGTGGTCCAATTATATCCACATGAAGTCTTTCAAAACAATTTGTTATACATGTAGGCAGAGGCCTTAAAGGTACTGGTTTCGTATGAGTTGAAGATTTTTCCTGTTGACACTTTCAACATGATTTGACGTAATACTGTATGTCAGAGTACATTCCTATCTAAAAATATTTAAATCTCATAGATTGATATGTTCTTTCGATGCCTTGGTGGCCTCCTAATAGGGAGTCATGGTGTGATAATAGAGGTGAAACAATATGTCGTCTTCCAGGAGGTAGTCATTCACCTCATGTATTACTCTTCTAGCTTCTTTGTTGTTTTCTGGGAGTTTCTTTTCTTCTAAATACGCGATAAAAACGTTCACGTCCGTGTCTGCTCATTGGGTTTGTTTAATATCAGCTTCTGAAATCTCATTTAACTGGTTTATTTCTTCGACGGGGTCACCATTTGCTAAGTCCTGTTTGAGTGGCAAAGGATTGAAATTGAGGACGTGCAGAATTTACCTAATTAGGGACTGCATCCCTTGTCACCTGTGGAGATTAACATACTGCCTATGTGAGACAGTCTACATTCCAACTGCGTCTCCCAGCTTTATACATTATGTCAAAATTATACCCCTGTAGCTTTAGAGACCATCTTGCCAGTCTACCTTGCTTGCTCTGTTTGATGTCTTTTAGGTAGGAATTGGCAATGTGATCAATGATGATGGTAAATTTTCCAGTAGCTAAATATACATGGTAGTGTTTACCCCTTCGACAATTGCTAAACATTCTCCTTCTGTAACGACCCCTTTTCTTGTATTATGAGATAGAGATCTCCCACCATATGAAATTACTACTTCCCTGCCGGATTCATCTAATTGTCCAAGAATGTATCCAATTGAATAGCCTGAGGCATCAGTGTATAGAATGAAATCTTTATTAAAATCCGGGAAAGCTAGAACAGGTGGATTTGTAAGTGTCCTTTTAAGTGCATTAAATGCCTATTCACATTTTTCGTCCCAAGAGAAAACAACACCTTTTCTCAGCAAATTGTTCAATGGCGCTGCTATCTTTGAGAAATTTCTAACAAACCTGCGATAATAATTTGCCAAACCGATGAACGAGCGAATATCGTGGACATTTTTCGGTCTTGGAAATGATGCTACCGAATCTGTTTTTGACACATCTACTGCAATCCCATACGTGTCCCAAATATGTAATTTCTTTGGCTGCAAATTGGCATTTTGATGGTTTAAGTCGAAGATTTGCATTGCGGAGTACGTTAAATATAGCTGATAAATGGGTTAAGTGCTCTTCAAATGAGTTTGAAAGAGCAATAGATCGTCAACATAGCACAAACAACATTTCCAGTTTAAGTCTCTTAAAATTTCTGTTAATATCATTTGGAAAGAATTAGAGTTTACCAAACCCAATTGGCATTCGTTTGAACTGGTACACACCCCTTTGTGACTTATAAAGGCAGTTTTGTGGCTGGATTTGGAACTGAAATTGATCTGAAAATAATCCTGACACCTCGTCGCCTGAGTGCTAGAATGTCCCATGTCCCATAGGGGACAAAGGACATTCTAGCACTCACGCGACGACATGTCTAGCGTTGAAAAGACAGTTGAATTTGATCTTCCCAATTCGTCAAACACGCCTTCAAGCCTAAGCAAAGGGGATGTAATTGGCTTGGTAACAGCATTTAAAAGTCTATAGTCTACAGTAAACTTATAAGAATGGTCCTTTTTCTTCACCTCGACGACAGGACTGAGACATTCGGATATTGATGGTTTGATTATTCCTGCTTATTCGAGCTCGACAATTTGCCTTTCAATTTCAGCTTTCATAGCAGATGATGCTCTATAAAATCGGCGTTTGACTGGCCTAGCATCCCCTGTATCAATTTTATGACTATAAATATTCGTTTGACCCATTTCTGAAATATCTGTGGCACAGCAATCCCCGTTCTGTCCTAAAAGTATCATAAGTTCTAGTTTTTGTTTTTCTTTAAGGTCTGACTGCGATAAATCAACACCAAGAGATTTGGCTGTCTTGATGTATTCATTATCCGAGCCAATGTCCATTTTACCTATATTAATATTGGAAACATTTGGTAAATCGTTTAATATTTGACCGATATCATCTGCATTTAAATGTTGAAAATAACCAATTATTTGATTTGCGTTAAGTTTAACATAAGAATTAGTTGGATTCAATAATTTACAGACAGTTTTATTATGTACAATTTCAACTAAACAATTTGCACCCATTATGTTGAATTTACCCATAAGTGCATGGTCAGGTTCTAGCAATCCTACTGACGAAATTACTCTTTGATTGTACGTATGTACTGCTATTATGGATTCACTGCGGGGACTTAAGGTCATCATCATTTGTAGTGCTAACTGTACAAGTATTATTATTAAGATGTTCATCTTTGTGTCCGAGTTCAACCTGTGCCGTGCCCTCATGCAAAATTAAGCTACCCTGTTCCATGTCGATATGGGCTTTGTGTTGAGTTAGAAAGTCCATACCTAAAATAGCATTCTGTTGCATTCTATCCAACATTAAGAATGATTGGTATAATTCCAGACGGCCAATAAACATACGCAACGTTGACTGACCTAATACTTTTAATAAATTTCCAATTACTCTAGTTAAAATACTGACATCGGGAGGTGATATTTTGTTTGGTTCCATATGCCTAAATTTTGTAGTGCATGTTTTGATATGCAAGAACGTGTTGCGCCTGTGTCAGCAAGGGTGAACAATGGAGGGACTTCTGATGTGAAACGCACCTTTACCTTGTTACCTTTCACGTCAACCGAATTTGATGTGGTCAGAACCGGTACAACATTAAGCTTTCAGCACAACGCAACATGACCAATGCGATTGCATGTGCGGCACCGATAATTCCTAGCATGAAAAGTAGATGATTTGTGGTAGAAAATACCACTGCGATGACATAACGGAAAACGGCGTCGTTCTGCAAATTTTCGTCTTGGAGGAAAATTTGGTCGAGGCGGCCGTCCAACGGATATGGCATTGCTGCACGTATTTAATAGTTCACTTCTGGTAGCAAATTCCTTCTGCAACTCGTTTACTGTACTAATGAGATTGTGTAAAGGTCCTGCAGTTGATGGGTTAAGCCGATTCATTTTTAAACTATATTCAATTCAACGATTAAATTAAATCAACCGACAGGACAGTGATAATAAAATATGAAACAAATAATTCACATAGTCATTCCATTAAGCGATATAAAATTTAAATATACCTCAAGCTCAAACAATGAGAAAAACGGATTCTCACACCAAATTTAACCGGACGCATTTTACGTGGACCTACGGGTCCTGGTGTCACGTCGTGCCCTCAGTGTGGACTATGCAGGAACGAATGACTCATTGAGTGACTCGTTTCTGTTGAGTTCACATTGAGGAAACGACGATGCAGATTCTATCTGTATATGGGGAATTAGCAAATAAAATTAATGAGGGGTGAATACTAAGACATGGGTATTGAATGCTGTATGACCCGTAAACGAAGCAACACTAAATTTATTTACAAGTGTAGAATAGATTAAGTTACAGCATGTTCCGCAATTAAAATCTATGGAATATAATAATTTAAATAAAACACAATTACATGAAAATGCACAATTCCATTATGAAGGTCTCGGACAAAGTATTAATATGAATCCAGTAATCCCTTATCTTATGGAGTAAACGATTCACTTTACACTTCGTTAACGGATGACAACGCGTAATGAATGTGATATTTAAAACTTCTCAGTTACTAATTTGTTAATTTTACTCTACTTAACTTTAGAGAGGTCTCGCCTTCAGGCTGCCTTATTTGTGGTCTTTGACTCCATGATGTCCCTCAGAATCGTACCGTTACCATAATGCCACTGACTGTCTCCTTGTGGTGACGAAAATGCTTCTTTGGATCTGCTCCCTACTTCGCCATGGAATAATCGTACCCGATAAAACGTAAATCTATAATTGCCCAAGGATTATTTGCTAACCATTGCGTCTGTCCATCCCATACTCTGCTACGGAATCGTTTCGTTTAGTAAAATGTGAGTCTATTCATTACAAGTTAACCACTAATAAATGTATCTGCGTTTTCCGATTTGCACACTACGCCATGTCAGCTATGTCCGCCCAACTTGTCCCTTTAGCGGACCCAAGTCCAATCCACGAGCCGGACTAGCACACTCACTGCTGCATGCTAGAAGGAACTGCCTTCAGTAAACACGCTCGCCTATTCATTTGCTTTTCGGACAATGGAATATAACACTTGGGACCTATCTGCATACGTTTTACGAATGATTTTAGAATCCCTTTGTTTAACGCTTTGCATTATTACTTAATGCCTTCTGTTACCATCTAACTTATCACTAAGATTTACTTATACCTGTAGGTCGGAAAATTGTTAATAGATTTGATTTGAAGATTGATTCCTTGGATAACTTGACAATGGTCATTGTTAGCAATTGAAAGATTAAATTAGAAAGATAACCAAACAAAGGTTATTGTTGGAAAATGATCAATTGCATTACCTTTACTTTCTGGTTGCTGTTGCCTTGAGCAAATCACAAAGAAAAGTTGATAGAGCCCATGTTTTTATTATAACTTTATATTACAGATAAATCTTTCTATTTTCATTTTATTGGGGTGGGAGAGGAATTATTTTATCCGCCCTGTCATACAAAAATCGAAGAAGATATCTGAAAATAGGCCACACTGATCTCGACTCTTGGGACTTTAGCTGGACTGAACACCGGCAATTGACTAAATATCAAGAAAGCAATGTGACATGACCAAACGTGGAAACACATATGCGGTTCGATCCGTAATGACTCCAAAATAGTCACCCCGCCCCCGAAAAAAACAGTTCGACTAAAAATGGTAATATTCCATGCGTTGTGATGTTGTTACACTTATGTTTCTTGTTACGAAAGTTAAAATGTTTATTTTGACCGTAATGAGTAGGGGCAATAGAAAAAATGCATACAGCTCTGCTGGTCGGATCGGCACAGGATCGCCAGCCTTGTAACACATTATACCGGCCCACTCCTGGCAGTGCAGGCCATGAGAGGTTTTTTGGACCAGTTTGGCCTTCAGTTCAGGGCGGCACGTTTTGGCCGTGAACACCCTCAAAAATTGTTTTGGTAAGACACGCGTTCTAAAAGTTTTAAATGCTGACTATAACAAAGCTTCAACAGCAGGGTTTCGTTAATTGCGTGTAGGCAAGGATGGGGCGAGCTGTGAGGGGCGAGTTGACTCACCCATGTCGATGATTTTCTTCAAACTATTCATTGTCAGTAACGATAACCGAGGATGTTATGGTCAGTCATTCGATTGCTGTTGTAGCGTGGTCCAGCTCCTGTCTGGGTGGAATAGGATGCAATCCACCCCCACAATTGGACGATTATATTAATGGTAGAGTGGATTTGGATTGGAAGGAGGAGTTAATACATGTGTCATTCTGGTTACCTGGTTCACTTCAGTCTGGTTAATGACAAAATGGCACTGAATAGGGTCATTATCTCGTCTAACTTGGTTACAATTACTTCGCCCCATGGTCCCGTGTGTCGTGAGTTTAATGTTCTGGTCATTGGGTCTATATCTGTCATCAGCTAAAACTGCAACTTGGGCAGGAAATAAGGCTGGGTTACACTGGGTTACAATTGGGCGCTGGGTCACTTTGTCACACAAGGTAAATGGATATGTAAAGCACATTTGGCCACGAGTTGTTTTCGTGAAATATTATTAAATTATCAGTTCTGGTACGAATACGGCAGAAGACTTCCAGGAACCAGTGGTGCCCACAGTCGACTCCATGAGTTGATTACACTTATGTTTCTTGTTCTATCCATCTCAATCTTCATTTTGATGTATATTTTGTGTAAATTTAATTTGAATTGAAGGAATATCAGAGGTGAGAATTTTCAAAATAAACAAAAATCCATTACTTATATAGGCCCTTAACCTATGTGAAACTAAATTGTTCTAATTGAATAGACTGACTCTGTAACTGTGACAAAGCCAGATATATGAATTGTGGTTAAGATTGTACTGGGATGTACTGCTGAATTAGACGATGTTAACACCTACAATAATAACATGATGCTAGGTTGTAGAATATTAGAATTAGAAGACTTGCATGTAAAGGTCTCTCCAATACCGCAATAAAATTGCTTTAAACGCGGAGTTAAACAGGCATTTTTTGGTCGACTGTCAGAGAGCAATTCAATCACATTACTATTTGAATAGTCATGCTGCATTGTTTATTTATAATTAATATAAATAAACAATCGCTTATAAATAGGTTTTCTCGCTGTCAAGTGGTTAGATTCTGTCGAATTTGTTACACTCTAAAATCGGTTGGGTTAAAAATCAACCCAAATCGACTGGGTTGAGTGAATATGAACCCAAATTGGGTTCATATTCACTCAACCCAGTCGATTTGGGTTGATTTTTAACCCAACCGATATAGAGTGTAGGTTCTAAACATATCAAGGTACCTTCAGTGGAATATTATTTATGGTGTAGCAATCACTGTGTATAAACAGAAGTGAACGGATTAAACCGGTAAACGGTTTCTGAGGCGGAGAAGGGTTTTCTGAAATACACGGTGTGAGTGTTTTCGCTTCATAGTTTGTCGATGTATTAGATCGCGTGTATCATCGCATTGCCCTGACTCATCATACACTAATGTGTCATTCCTACCCAACTTTTTCGGAAAATGTTTATGTTTTCATTATAAATCGCATCAGAACCGACATTGGTCGTCTCCGAAATGCAACGAAATTAGGAAAAACTGCTTATTTTTCTGTCCTTAAAATACCGAATCGAACTTGTAAAGGTGGTTTATGATTGGCCCATACATTCGTAATAATTGACCTGTTACTTAAATCACGGTAAACGTTTGCATCTGATAGAAAAATCCCTGTGTCCTAATTTCTATTTTGAACGGACGGACGACCCAGCTACGAAATTGGTAAAACGGCGGGTTCTCATTTCAGGGGACTACGTGAACGGGCGATAAACGCATCGAGTACCACATTTTGTGTTAAAATTAAGCTATTCTGAACAGCATATCTGTTTTTCCCGCTATGTCTTGTTTCGAACTCTAGTGGTGCAATCATGGTACACTGTAACATTTAATTCAGTACTATAGTACCCGGGCTATCATAAGTAGAAACAAAAATGTATATTGTAATATTAATTTCCTTTGCTTTGTGGGTGCCGCAGGATATTCTCTTTCCAACACTGTCACATACCCCCCCCCAGCCCCCCGCACCTACACTTACACTCTCTATCGGAAGGAAGCACGTACATGTTAAGAAGTAGATTAAATTAAACCTATTTTATTTGTTTTAATTAACAAAAGGATTGAATGACAAGTGCCCAGCACTTAGATTATATCCCTTCCTTCAAATACAGTTGAAAATTACAAAGTATGTTTACATGTACACCTGGAACTTAATTAAGCACTCCCTGAAATGTTTCATGACAGTGAAGCTGCTGTTACTGATTATTATGTTTTAATGATTGCTATGTCTTGCAGTACATTTCATCTAGTGACACATGATATTTCTGGTCGATAGCGTACCCTAAACACATCCCCTCGTCCACATGAAGCATGCTTCTCGCGAATGTTACAACAAACACTATCATCCACATGCAATATCTGGGTATAAAACAGGAATATTGGTCACTTCTTTTATCAACAAATGTTGACATGGCAAGAAGGAGAATGTCAGAGGCACTAAGATGGCAAATCGTTGGCATGCATGCAACAGGCATGTCATTCAAAGCTATTGGGAATATGGGAGGCAACTTATCTATAGTCATTCTGTCATCAGCAGACGATGCTAACGAGGTCAGCAACGATGTTAAGGACCGACCAAGGCCTGGACAACCCCAAAGACCTCTCCTCGGGAAGATCGAAGTCTGGCACGTCTCGTTAGGCGTGAACCCTTTGCTTCAAGTGAGGTTTTGAAACGTCTTTGGCTTCCCAACAGGCGTTTGTGCAGGACTGTCCGAAACCGTCTTAAAGGATTTGGTATGAGGTCGAGAAGGGTCATCAAACGTCCAGCTCTGTCCGATCAGCATCAAAGACGACGTTTGGAGTGGTGTATGGCACGACAACATTGGAATCTCAGGAAGTGGACGAGAGTCCATTGGTCAGATGAGAGTAGGTTCCTGTTTCACGTCACAGATGGTCGAATGAGAGTGTGGAGACATAGAAATACTGCTTACGTGCCCAGGAACATTAGACCTACAGTCCCTTATGGTGGAGGATCAGTAATGATCTGGGGATGCCTCTCTTATGACTGTAAACTTGATATGGTGACTGTACGTGGGAATCATTCTCAATCCGGTTGTCGTGCCTTATTTTGACAACCACCCGTTGGCTACTCGCCCTGTATTTATGGACGACAATGCAAGACCACATCGTTCCCATGCTGTTCCCATGCTGTGAGAGCATTCCTTCAGAACAACGTTTTTTCAACACTATCTTGGCCTGCAATGAGCCCAAATTTGGATCCCATAGAACACATCTGGAACTTTCTTGGACACCGTGTGTTAGCAAGGAATCCGCCTGTACAGGAATTTGGCCGATTTGGAAGCTGCATTGCACGAGGAGTGGCAGCAGTTGCCTCTGGACGTTTTCAGAAGGCGTATTGGTAGCATCAAGGATGAGGGATCGGGCTGTTATGTGGGCACGTGGTGGATACAATCGCTACTGACGCCAGATACAGCTGTTGTGTTACGGAGATCACAAGTTACATTTTTGTCAGTAATTACCGACATTATTTCATCATAGACCGTTCCAGAACCATACTTGACTAGAGAACATTTTTCCATCAAAAACATTAGTGGCTGATATGTGTAATTAACGCCATTAAAACACTGCATATTTTCGTCATTGTGTTGTCTTTCATTTGTCAATAGACCATTCTTTCCGCAAACAATCATTTTGGCCATCTGAAAGATAGCATGACAGTAATGATAGTTTCTATTAACACTACTGCGAAAAAAACAGGGGATGTTTATTTAAGTTCAAACGTATCGATATTCCGAAACAATATTGTGTTGTACATGTACACGGCTCGGAACAAAGCTGATGGCTGATCAGTCTGAAAAAGTCAGAACGGAAGAGTGAGAGGGGGTAGAGAGGAGAAGTAAAATGCAAACATTGCAACACTGCCGGTAGCAAACTATCCGGGAGATACTCCAGTTCAACACCACCGCGACTCCGACGGAGTCCCTATCCACTGCTGTAGCTAGGACTGAGAGGACAGACATGTGAAAGCAGCAAGCCATGTATGAAGTAAACACAGATAGCCATTGATTTTATAAGTCAACAGCTTAAGAGTACGTTGTTTTAACCCACTACCCAACATAACGTCCCAAAGCAGTCTGCACTGTTCACTGGAATGCCATTCAAATTTTATTATGTTTTTCAATTTCTTGTCTTAAAAACACAGTCCTCGATGAGCTCAAATTTAGATCGCTGCAAGAGCTCCGCAGTCTGCAATGCATTAAACAACTGACCGCCCTATAGCCGTTGTTAAAGAACTTGGGTGGTCTCCACACGCGTCTATTGAAATACTTATCAAAATAATATAGTGAACTCGACTGGCTATGGGTAGATCATTCGATTCCGAGATACACGAGGGTATAAATGAGCGCTTAAATACTTCCGTATGGGTACGTGGCAACTGGACGTTGGAGCGGGACCGAGTGCTTTTCAAGGAAATAACTTCAAACGTTCTAGGTATTAAGTCAGAGAGATACGTGGGGGCCTGGGCGTTCAAAGTTTTGGAAAACATAATCATTCTGTGTGTATGGCGTCTCTGACAGGGAATTTCCCAACCAAGTTCTGCGTGTATAGCATACACTGGAGTTTATCTTACAATGAACATGTATTTTGTCTGTATTAACTCCGCAACTGTCGTGTATCCGACCCCCTGACACAGATGTTTGTATCAGTGGGTCGGATACAAGCACGCTCCTTTCGCATGAGTTCCATTGTTTTTCTTTTTGTTCATCCGTACGAATAAATAGTTCGTTATATATTCGTCTATATTCTTAACTTATCCCCAATATATTGTAAGATAAAATGATTATTACAATTATGTGGATGTACAAAATATGGATTCGAGTCTCGCTCCGGCTTCTAAGGGTAGATCACGACTCGTCTTCGACTCGTCGTGATCTGCCCTTAGAACCCGGAGCTCGACTCGGATACATATTTTGTACATCCACATAATGGTAATAATCTCTATATATCTCGTGAAACCAAGTACTATTCTACCTGCATCCATGTGGATTCTATCCAATTTAGAAAGTAAGTAATCCGGTGCGCCGGCACATCGGCATATTCTAAAATAGGGAATATGAATGACTTCTGCAAAGGTTTCATGCTTTTTCTACCAATGACATACTTAAGTTTCCTTAATTGAGAAAGTCTCGAGTCAGCCTTTCTACATAATCTATTAATTTGGGTATGTCAGTTCAAGACTTCGGGCCCCCTGTAAGGACAAATCGAGATGGGTGTGTGACATTGTGAGTTCAAGTGGTTTCTTACCGAACATTGCAACATTACTTTGGTTAACAGTTTTCTCAGTGAATCAAACGATTTCAGATTTTTAGGGGTTAAATGGGTAGCTATGTATTTGCCCATTCGGAGATGGCCCTAATGTTTTCGTTAGACTTATCCGCAATGTCCTCCAGTTCTTATCCATTTTCTATTTCCCAGCGACCAATTGTGACCCAATGTGACCCAGCCATATTGCTTGCCCATGTTCAACTTTTCGATGATGATAGAATAGGCCTATTGCCCAAGACAGTTAACTAATACACATGGAGCCATGAGAGAAGTAATTGTAACCAAGTTAGACGAGACAATGACCCCTTCAGTGCCAATTTGCACTAACCAGACTGAAGTGAACCAGGCAACCAGATTGATACAGGTATTAACTCCTCCCGCCAAATCAAATCCACTCTACCATTTATAATCGTCCATTTGTGGGGGTGGGGTTGCATCCTATTCCACCCAGAGAAGCAAATATACCGTTTTTTGTTATTCTGTATACTATTATAATATTAGAATGTTCCTTTTCATATTCTATCGGTCGATAGTACCTGAGTTTGTGTGATTTCTGAAATAAAACCTGAAGTAGCCTTCGCTGCTTCAGGTTTTATTTCAGAAATCACACAAACTCAGGTATTATCGACCGATAGAACATGAAAAGAAACGTTCTAATTATTTTATTATGCCGAACAAAAAATAGCTTTCATTGTAAAGCGTTAACTGCAACGTGCCATCGATCTTGTAATAACAATGTAGTCGAATCCAAAAACATGACGTCATTTAGAATGAATGACTTCTCCTTAGGAGTTTCTAGATCACCAAATTCGAAAATGACTTGTCTCAACTGCCGTCGCTTTGGGAGTTTCTATATCACCAAATATCAGTGTTTACAGCTGTATCATGCTGTTCATGTTATACTTCAGTATTAATGCTTGTGTGATAAGTGGTATAATGGAATATAAATTCATGTTTCTTGGACGACGACAGTTGTTAGAATTAAGCCGAGTGAAACAATTTATTTTGAACTTGAGGCGGAGGCTCAGTGAGGTCGAGAAGTACTAAACTTGTGGAAATATAATTGAATGAAGTCATAACTCATATTCAGGATTCACTGTAGTGGTGAACAACACGTGAGTTTTTAATATTTCTGATTCTTTTGAATTCACGGTTTGCAGTTAAAATTGAAAACACACCCACTGAAGATGATATATTTGTTGCAAGTTTGTGTCTATCGGTGACGAAAAAAGTTAAACGGACACGGCGCCAGCGTTTGGTGTTGAGAAATTCCAATCAGAGAGTGCGTAATCAACGCCGAACAATGGAAGTGTGGGGAGCTTACATTTTCTTTGTTCTCTTGTCTCCAAAGAAGAACGTCCCGATAGTACACGTGTTTTGCCCCCAAACCCCAGTGCTATCACTTTTAGAAGGTGTCAAATTAACCAATCACGGCTGATGTTACAAACGTGAGGCATAATAATAAATTATATTTCGTTTTGTAACAGCCTCTTTGTTGCTCAACATCTGATGTATATATGTTTTTCTCTTTTCAACAAAAATTTTGTTTAAACCAAATCCGGTTCTTCAAAGTGTTGGAAAGAAAGAGAGCAAAATAATATTACGAAAAACAAACGTCTTTTCCTTTCAGGAGAAGCCAAATAATCCGGAGAATAACAAATGTCGTTTCCTTTCAGGAAAAGCAAAAAGAAATATTTCTCCGGAAATACCTGGTAAGTCGGGGACGGGATGGCTCAGTGATTAGAGAATTGGACTTTAAACCGAATGGTCGACTGTCCGACTCTGATCAGTGGTAACTGCGTTGTATCCTTAGGCAAGATATTTAATTATTGTACTAATTAACAAGTCATGTCCCTTGTCTACCTCGTTGTATAGTGGTGGGGACGCTACCGAGGTATCAGTGGTTAATTCTCCATCCTACAAGTTTTTATAACTTGCGAATACGGGCCGCAGGAACTGGCGATGTGTTTTATTGTACTAAATAAAAAAGTCGTATCCTTTGTCTACATCCTTATATAGTGGTGAGGGAGGACGCTCAGAGGCATCAGTGGTGAATTCTCCACCCAACAAGTTTCTAATAACTGGCGAATATAGGCCACAGGAACTGGCGATGGGTTGTCGGTCGTGGGGGTTGGTCTTATCCATCGGTTCGCGGACCGACGGCTCATCGGCGCTTTTTGTATTCTATGTTCGAGGGGTTGATATGCCCACACTTACATTGGTCGCGTTTCTCTCACAAACTGTTTACTACCCCCATAGTATATTTCCAAGAAGAGGTTCCATCACTAAACCTAATGAGCCATCAACACAAATCTTGCTGTCATGAATATTCTTTTCGTCAAAAGGGAATGGCAGGAAGGCAGCCTCTCAGGCTATGCCATTTCCTTGCAGCGCATTCAACTGTAACCTGTTTTATTGTTATCTTGTATATTCTTAAGCTGCAAAATAAATAAATCAATCAATTCCGGCACAGTTGCACTAAGTACTAAGTCGTAATGCACTGAGATTATTCACTTGTCTTCAACCCCTGCTGATGCTTGTGCTGTCAGTAAGTTGGAAAGTCTAACAGTTGGTCACCTCTCTTCTCCCAGTACTACGACTTCCTCCACCTGTAAAATTGTACCACACGATGTGACCCTGGCTTTTGAACTTGAACATGATGTATTTGCTGTTAAACTCCGACAAACGAACACAAAAAACAAACAAACCGAAAAGCTGGGCCTCTTCCAATGCACTCGCAATGGTGAACATTTGTTATTTTGGGGGAAACATTTGCGGGCATGAATTTCTGTTGACAGACCATGAAATTATTCTGAATTGTCTGCACCCACACCACGTAATACCAATCTTTCATCGCAAGTGGAGTGATTCATTGATTTGATTTGATTTTATTCTATTTTAAGGTTGTGTGATGAAACGTTGAAGTTCCCTCGTCATATTTTGTTAATCGATCTGACAGAGGTGATGTTAATTGACCTTTTTGTTTCAGATGTGTGTACTAGACATTACGAATAGCCTCAGAAAAGTTTTACCAATTAACAACACCATAAATAACTGACGCTATATTTATTATTTAATAAACAAGATTAGAGAAAATATCTTCTTAAGTTGGATGAGTCTTCTTCGCATTTTTCAACCGACCCGCTGAAACATGTTTCAAAGTAATTACTTCTTTTGTAAGTGATCATATAAATAAACTAAATACGTGTGTTTTACCACGTTATAGAGATATTTGTTTCGTGGCTATAGTGGAAATACAAATTTACCTGCCCCTTGTGTTAAACAAAAGTCGTCCAACTGTTGTGGTTACAGTACACTAAAAGATTTGCATTGGCGACAAGGCTAAACTTTTTCTCTCTCCTCAGCTCATCAAGCCCATTTGGAGCGAAACAATCCTCAATCCATTTAGTATATCATCTCATTAAAAATGCACTGGAGAAAAATATATGTTACCGTGTGATTTGTGTATTTAAATTTGGGGTTTCCTCTTCTACCGTCCAGATTCGCACTGAATTGACAAGACATATTTTTACTTGTCCCCCAGTCTATTTTTCAACTCTCACATTTTGGAGACCACAGCCAGTGCAAATATTTCATTACTTTTCCAAAACAGACCCTTTAATATTTTTATTGAGGGTTCCAAACGCTACAGATATTGGCCCAATCAGCTAATCCCTGAGATTTTATGCTCTATTAAATGTTGAGGTAAAATCCTAGGGGGCGTTGTTTGCCTCTATATAGTGTATTGTAACCTAAAGTTATAGCAAAATTACTGAAAATGCTCCTGTTTATGGGCTTAAATGAAACATACTCTGTATTTTTATTGAATTAAATATTTTGTTTTGTATTTTATTGTCTGTGGTTTGACATGTCGTCGATAACTTTAACCTACCGTGTCCCCACAAACACAATGAATAGAAACATGCATTTTAAACAAAAATTATAATCTTGCCCTCTCAGAGCATTGGCTTTCAACAGATTTTAGTTGAAATACCCCAGTACCATACACACACTTCTAAATATAATGATGACAAATGGCTTTGTTAAATCGATCATTCCAAAGTAAAATTATTCGCAAAATTGTTAACCCTGTGTAACACCCCCATATTTTTGGCTGACATGCAAGCATTTTGTAAACAAAATACCCGTCCATGATATTTGTGCAGTTTGAATTGTAAAAAGACGAAGAGAATTCATTTTTAGCAAATTTGAGCAAATAGACTCGTTGCCAGTGGCAACAAGAATACCACTGAGGGTAGAGGAATTACCCCACCCTTGACAGACAAAATAGAGAATAAACAGACCATCTTCTTTGTAGTTGCCTGCAATTCTGTTTTGACTGCAACAGGTCAAAGATCATATTTGCTATGAAATGAGGAGATGGTGAGAACTCTTTCAGTGGTGATAAATCAAACATTTGTAGATCAGTCATTGTCAGGTGGAGATAAGAGTTGAAAAAATGGCCTTTTCTTTCTACATCACCATGACTGGTCTTCACACTTCTTCATGTTCCTTACAATTATGAACAGGCTTTTTGAGATCAGTGCAAGCATTGCAGACTTTGGCTTAAATCATTAAATGGAAAGAGACAAAAACTTTTTGGAATTTTTGTATATGAATAAAACGCGAGTCAAATAAAGTGAGTAGATTCAGTTTCGAAAACTGCTACCAAAAGTTTGTTCTGTCAGATGTTCAGCAGTGGGGATGTTCAAGAAAAAGAATACACTTGGATTTTCAGCCAACAAGCAACCAGTACGTCTGAATATTAGGAAGGGGGTGTACAGTCGGGAAATCACTAAAAACTTACGATCAATGACAATTATCATCTCACCTGAGGCATCAGACACTCAATCGCTAGAAACTTCCCCTCGAACTATTGTAGCAAAGTCAAAATGTCTGTTTTGTGATGGCACAGAAGATAAATCTGGAAATAAAAACAAAAGCAGGTAAAGTAAATTTACATATTGAGACTCTGAGTAAATGTTCATCAATGTCTGGGGTTTTGTATGGGTGTGGTGGTGTCGAAGAAAAGAGGCAGGGGGTGGTCAATAATTTTTCATTGAAGAAAGAGTACTATAAATTCACCCGATACAGGCTAATACATTTCATAGGCATCAAAAATTTATATTCTTCCTTAGACCATTAACCATACTTGTTCAATTCCCACCCTCAAATCCTCAACTCCGCCCATTTGTTTTCCAAGGGAGCCAAAATAAAATTAGGCTGTTGGATCTCACTTCAACCAGCCCAATGGGCTGGTTTCAGCAAGATTCAACAGCCTATTCAAAACAGAATTTTTCATATGCAGCTTTAAGATATTCCTTAGACACTAGACTGTTCGTTTTGTAAAACATAGGAGAACTAGTGGGCTATTTGCTAATTAAAACTATTTGAAAAGTGATGGTTCTTACTTTTTGAAAACATTTCTCCAGTACATTTTTCCCACGAGATATCGACATGACGGGCTGTGAAGGGTGAAAAGCTTTGTTTCCAGGCGCTGTAATTTATAAACTGCTGGAAAGAGCACTATCTTGCAAGCAAAAATCGGTATCAATTTTAATGATAGGTATCATTTCACATTCATTACACACGTGTGTCTGGTGAATAATGACTACTCAGATTTAACTGGTAGAGTGCTAAGTTTTTTGAGGTGTTAAAATTTTGTTCACAAGTTATTGCCTTGCTACAATTTATGGGAGAGTGCCTACAGGCACTCTCCCATAAATTGTAGCAGGGCAATTCCATCCAGACAAAATAATATCACATCTAGAATTAATTGAAGCACGCCCACAGAATATCAAGCCTTTAAGCTGTGGTACCTGCACTTCAGGATAAAGCCCAAAAATGGGCTTCCAGCACTTTACCAGTTAAGCTGCATGAGACGGATCACGTCGTCTTCGAACACACAAATATGGAATTTTCGAAAATTGTACTTCCTCACCAAACAACCCCACAACAGTATACATTTTCAGCGTTGTGCCCGTTGGTTTTGTTCCATATGCATTCACACAATGGGATAATATTCAGTAAAAGTTGCCAGTGATAAAACGGAGAATTGTGTAGTGCGTCTAGGCCGGTCGCACATGGTCATCTTTGAGCGGGAACCAAAAGTCGAGTTGTCGGAGTCTTGCTTAGCCACAACGTGCCAACTATTATTCGATCAACAAACTTTATTTGTTTGAAAGAAAAACATTGCATTAAAAAAATAACGAATATTTCAGGAATTTCACTTTTTTATGTGGCGAGTTTAATTTTTGTTTCATTCAACCCAGTTGCGAAGTTTGAACGGATAATATTATTAGTCTGTTCACCACATAAGACAAAAATCTCCGTTCTCCGCGATAGAATTACGTTTTGTTTGCAGTCAGATAAACACTAAAAACGAATGGTTTTTACTTTTACGTTTCACCCTGAAATTGTCGCAAGTACTGGTCTCGAGGGACTAATGTATTTATATTTTCTGTGTTCTGTAATCTCAATCACTGGCCATTGCGGTGGAGTCACTCGTCACAGTACTTGCGATTGCATACCGGTTGCACTGCTAATTAATTCTCGTTAATCCCCAGCACTTGTAGTCGCAGTGGTCAGTAACTAAGTCGAGTGGATCCACCGTGGGTTTTAATCCTCTACACTTTATGTCACCTCCACAGTGACGGGTGTTTTTGTTACAACCCACCTTGAACGCACTGTAACTACTGACCCCGACAGTGCAACTTATTTAGCCGCGGAAGATTTGTTTGATGAAAAAGTTACTCAGACTCGCCCAGTTCACCAGCTTGGCACTGCACATGTTTCTCGCAACCATAGTTTTTAAAGAACCATAAAAAATTATCGGATCTGATTGAAGGTCGTACGGCAGCTATAACAAGAAAAAAAAATATTCTAGCATTAGATATAGTTGAGAGATGCAAATGTGAAATAAAAAGGGCATCAGACCTGTATGACCAAAGGGTCCGCCTGCTAAGAGGAACCACGTGTTACTTCCACCGGGGAATCGCTCATTCAGGTGTCTATACAGAGGTGTTAGCATTTTCTGATAAATAGAAATTACTGTCCCCTGGAATGCCGCTGTGGCAACGTCTCGGAGAGAATGAATATTTATTTTCCAGAGGGCGCTTGTCAGCGGGGGGGCCAAGGCTGGGGTTGATCAACTTTGCTGGGAACCTAAGATACTCTTTCACCGGGGGCAGGGGATTTTCACTAGCTCATTTTTGTAGATCGCAATTGCTTATTCACAAGCCACAGAGTAGCGCCGTGCTTTAATTTGTCACCTGTCGAGAATCTTGGGGGGCTTTGCCTTTTTATCATGCTGTTGTTTATACTTATGTTGTGCGTCTTTAATGTTTTGTTGTACTATTTCTCTGTTGACTTCGAAGCTTTTCTGTATGGCGTCTAGATGTTTATACGCTTCGGTTCCGATGTTGTTAGTTGGAATAAGCTCCGTATCTATCGGTAACTAGCAATCTTGTCCGAATAAAACACGAAAAGGACTCATCTGCGTTGACTCTGTGCACGGTGTTACCCTATACGCGAACAGCACACTTGGTAAAAGATCCGGCCAATTTTCTTGTTTCGCATCGCAATGTTTTTGTTATTGTCGAGTTCATCCTTTCACACGCGGCATTTGTCTGTGGGTGGTAACTGCTTGTCTCCAGTTTCGTGATCTGAAAAAGTTTGCAAAGTTCTTTGATAAGTTTTGACATGAAATTTTGTCCTCTGTCTGACAATAGTGTTTTGGGGGTCCCGTACCTACAAATAATTTCTGAATATAGAATTTTAGCTATTTCTGATGCTTCCATTGTTTTTAAGGGGAATGCCTCGGGCCATTTTGTGAAAGCATCAACAACTAACAAAATATATTTATATCCCTTCGGAGACGTCTTGAGGGGTCTTAAATGTCACTATGGAGACGACTAAATGGCGCTTCGACAGGTAACGGTTTTAGAGACGCTGGATGGTGGTGGGTCGCATCCTTGTTTTTTCTGACACTGGAGACATGATTTTACATAATATTGAATGTCAGAAAATAAGTGTTGCCAAAAATACTTGAAGCGAATGGACTGATAAGTTCTGTCAATACCTTGGTGTCCACCCAGCAGTGAGTCCTGATATGACAATAGCACATCATTTCTCAAACTGAGTGGCACCACGAGCTGTTTAATTAAACGGTTTATTCTATGGCCCTTACCTTTTGGGTAGTAGAGATGATACAGGATTCCATCTTCCAAAATGTAGTCATTTGCTTCCAAAATAACTCTTCTAGCGTCTTTATCGTCTTCGGGTAATATTCTTTCTTCTAAATATTCTATAAAAACATTAACGTCCGGATCCGATCTTTGTTTATTTTTAATGTCAGCCTCGGAGACGGCGGCGACGCGCGTAATGAACTCTATTGGGTCACACTGTTGCATTACCTCTTCGGTTTGGGTTTGAGACGCCGCGTGTTCTTTAAAGTTGTTTGTGGCTATCACGGTGGCCTGGGCATTATCGTTTACTGCCGGTTTTGTAACTTGTGGATATTCGCGTCGCGATAGGGCATCCGCGTTCAAATGCTTTCTACCTGCTTTATGGATGATTTCAAAATTATACCCTTGTAATTTTAGCGACCAGCGGCCTAATCTGCCGTTACATTGTTTAAGGTGTCGTAAATATGAATTAGCAACATGATCGGTGCTTACGGTAAACTTACCATTCGCTAAATAAACATGATAGTGTTTAATACCTTCAACTATTGCGAGACATTCGCGTTCTGAAATACCAAATTTTTGTTCTGCTTCAGACAGAGACCTGCCTCCATATGAGACAACCACTTCCTTACCATTTTCATCCAACTGACCTAAGATATAACCTATTGAATATCCTGACGCGTCTGCATATAGAAAAAATTCTTTATCAAAATCTGGGAAAGCCAAAATTGGAGGTTTTGTCAGGGCCTCTTTCATGGTGTTAAAGGACTTCTCACATTCTGCATCCCACTGAAATGGTACATTCTTTTTGAGAAGATTATTGAGAGGTGCTACCTTTTTCGAAAAATTGAATACGAAACGTCGATAATAGTTACAGAGACCAAGGAAAGCACGAACATCTTTGAGGTTTTTTGGATGGGGGAACGAGGACACAGCGTCCGTTTTCGAAGTATCAACAGAAATACCATCTTTAGAAAGAACGTGTCCCAAATAGCGTATTTCCTTTGCAGCGAAATCACACTTAGAAGGCTTCAACTTTAGATTTGCTCTACGCAAGGCCTCAAACAATTGTGACAAGTGTTCCTCAAAAGACCTAGAAAACACGAGGAGGTCATCTACGTAACACAAACATGAGTGCCATTGTAAATCTCGAAGAACTTCAGCCATGGCCAACTTGAAACTTGAAGCGCTATTCATCAAGCCCATGGGAAGTCTTTTAAATTGATGAACTCCCCTGTGGGTGACAAAAGCGGTTTTGTGTCTGGAATCCTGGTCTAAATCAATTTGGAAATATCAAGACAAGAGAATATCGTAGACCTTGATTTTCCAAGGGTGTCGAAAACGTCCTCCAACCTGGGCAAAGGAAATGAAATGGGCTTTGTCAAGGCATTCAGTTGCCTGTAATCTACAGTGAACCTAAACGAATTGTCCTTTTTCCTAACCATAACAACTGGGGACATCCATTCCGAGACTGAAGGCTCAATAATGCCATGTTATTCAAGTTCCTCAATTTGTTTGCTAATCTCTTCCTTCATTGCTGTCGAAGCCCTATAAAACCGACGTCTCACTGGGGCCGCATCACCTGTATCGATTTTATGGCTATATATGCGAGACATTCCAAGTTCGGACAAATCCTTAGCGAAGCAATCCCTATTCCGACCTATTAGCACCAACAGTTCCTGTTTCTGAAGACTTGACAAATCAGAGTGGGATAAATCGATGCCAAGCGACTCGGCTTCGACAAAGTAATTGTCATAATTGTTGGAACCATCATGACCAATGTAATTCACCGTCGCTTTGGCACTAACATCGTTTTTTTTTCAACTGAATGCAGATTATCATCAGGACGGATGGGGTAAAAACAACCGATAACTTGTGAAGATGTGAGCCTAACATAGGAATTGGTGGGGTTAAGAACTTTAGAAACAGCCCTATTGTTAACCACTTCTACAAGCGTACGTGCAGCCAAAATGTTCTTGTGACTAACTAAATTTGAATCCGGCTCGATAATACCTACACGCGAAGTAATTCTATCAAAACCCACACGTACCGGTATAATAGTCTCACTTCGGGGTTCCAAAGTTATGTCCTCTAGCACTGTTACATTATTTGTACAATTAGGTGGTTCTGCGACATTGTTTATTGGCGCGTGTGTCATAGCATTCTGCAGTATAAGAGTTTTGTGACTAGTCACTGAATCCACCGAAAACAAGTACTAAAATATTATCTAAAATTAAATTTGTTTCCCAAATTTATATTCGTAGAGAAAGGTCGAAGCTGCGACTACTGACAAGAAATCACGAAATTTTTCACTCAACCGCTCATGCGCGCATTTATCCTGTTGCGCCTACCACATTATGGGGAATTACCTTTAATACTAAATTTCACCCTTTAGAATATCTTATCACCTACAATTCCTGCTAATAGTGCTTCTAACTCGCTATAATAACAACTGATCATCTAATAACACAGATTCACTAATACACTTAAAACTGTTAACTAATAACTATGTAACTACGACGTGTTATCACAACTAAATACTATAAGCTAAATACTACATATACTCATCGGTTCTTCTTCGGCGTCTCCCCTCGATGCAAATCATCAGATCGGGAATCCTGTCGTCCAAATGACGGCTCACCGGAACCACACAAAAACATTAACTCTTTGCTACGCCGGAAGGAATGATTTCACACGCCGAAGGCGCGCAGGGGCGGTATGGGGGACAAGCCTTTCGACCCTCGTTGACTGTAGCTGATTCGTTCTCACATGTCTAGGCGTGTTGAAGGAGGAACTGCTTCGGGTACTCGGCCGGTGTCACCAGTTGCGTCGTGATGGTCTCTTGGCTGATGTCGGTTGAACCCTCAGGTGAGGACCAGTGTGAGAGGTTGGGTCCTGTCACAAAGGTACTACCTCTCCCCGAGGGTGCAGTCGATCTGGATTTTCGGGCAAGTATAGTCTGCCGCTTCGAGGATGATTATGAGTGATGGCCATCACTGGCAAGTATAATCTGCCTCAGGCTGTCTCTGTTTGGTTGGACTCTTTGGTCGAAAACAACAACGACCCCTTTCGGGGACCACCAAGAAGAAGAAGACCCGAACTTCCCTGGTTCGGGGGCAGGCCTGCATTGTAATCCTATTGGGTTGGGACAAAAAGATGCGCAATGCGCTTACAAAAAGGGGCAGAGGCGGGACGCAGGACCAACGCTCGCCTCCCTTAAAGTGGTTGACCACTTTTAGGGATGGAGCGGAGGATGTTCAGGAACCGTGTGGGTGACTGTGTCCATAACGGTTAGGCTGTCAGTAGCGGTTATTGGGGTGCTGGTCGAAAAAAACAACATCTTCTGTGTACCTGCTAAAAAGAAGAAGGTAGAATTAGTTTTCATTAGAATATGTAAACTTTAATGATAAAAGTAGCACCTCTTTAGTTGCGTGTCCTTGTGGTATCTGCTGTGTGTGGGTGGAGAGTATGAAATGCACGATTCTTTACATTCGTAAGAGCAGTAACATACTCTCGTGTGGTATTGTGCTGTGTGTGTGCTTGTCGCTATGGGGGAGAGTATGAAATGCACGAATCTTTACATTCGTAAGAGCAGTAACATACTCTCGTGCTTGGGACCCCAATCGTTCCTTATTTATTATTTAGTTTTTATAACAGTATTTATTCCTGATGTAACTTTTAGTTGAGTCGGTGAAGGCAGCCCTTTCTGATAGAAGGCCACAGTTAAGCTGTTTTTCTACCTGTTGGTTCACCTTGTCATTCCCTAGTTTTTATTCGAGCGGTCTTAGTTTGGGTTACAATTTGTGGGCTTTTGTCGGCTTTCGCAAATTGCTCCAAGTTCGGAGATTAATTCGCTGTTGGCTAACCGGCCATGATTTTTCGCGGCCAGGGTGGCTAGGCGGTCTTTGGTGGTGGGGATATCGGCCCTGTCGTGGAGTGTTTTGATGGGTGTGTACCATGGGGCACGTAGGGCAACTCTAAGCGCGTGATTTTGGACCCTCTGGAGTTTACCCATATTAGTTTGGTTGAGGTCAGTTAGTTTGCACCGTATTCGAGTACTGGGCGCACAAAGGCTTTGTATAGTTTGAGTAGAGTGGACTGGTTGGCTCCCCATGAAGTTCCCTTAAGCATTTTCAGTAAGTTAATTCGTTTGGTAGCTTTTTTCGCCATGTCGTCGGTATGTTTGTTGAAGGACAGTTTTTGATCAATGGTGATGCCCAGGAATTTCGCTTCTTTGCCAAATGACGGCTCACCGGAATCACACAAAAACATTAACTCTTTGCTACACCGCGTGAACTAACGATTATTCCACCCTAGCGAGTCTGCCTTGAAGTTAACTCGAGGGGTCTTATATAGGCGCACGCATCACTTATCAAAAACTTGATTTGGGCAATGGTGCTAATTTAGAAAAGACGGCTTTGATGACTTGCAGTGACATGAACTGACTTTTCAATAAGTTCTAATATGGAATGCATTGTTTATACAGTCCCTGCATGACAGCCACTGAACAAAGAACGCTTTCCGAATACGAACTTAATTAAATTAATGCGCTTACCCCGTTTACTCACATTGATTATTAAAAACTTTCTTTCTTTCATTCCTTCTAAATAACTCGAATTGTTTACTTATTTTTAAAATTTAGAATAAACTTAAAATAACAACCCTGTGATACCTGTACCGAGGTGATATTCTCACAATAAAAAATAAAATATCGTATGTAGTAAATGCAATAGTAAACTGCTACCAGAAATGTCATTCCCTTTGTAAATTTATTCGTTTGTATGTAAAGGTAGAGAAAAAAACAACTGGTTATATAAATCAAGCTATTTGGGGGAAATGAGTTTTCTTTGAAAAACGTAGAAGACATATCTGAAATTCTGAGTACCTGTGTAAATTATAGGCTTGGCCCTGCAATGCTCGAAAAAATCAAGTTAAATTTCAACACACAAAACGTAGAAGCATTCAACAGAGCATTAAGAACCTCGCTTCCCAAAAATGTTACTTTTTCAAGGAATGTTTCTGGGACAGCACATTCTATGTGTCACTCTGTTAATAAAGAGGCAGGTAACTCTATCAGAAATCTGTGTAATCAGCTGGGAAGTACAATCCACCCAAACAGTAAAGTTGACAAAGCATTGGAACATCTTCAAAGCAAAGAAACTACTCAAATCTTATAAAAAAAAAAAAAAATATAGAAGAGCTCGAATTAATAAAATAAAGAAGCTTTATGCTCTGTATGACAAATTTGAGGAAGAACTAAAATATCAGAAAGATATAGTTTTCCCACCCTGTTTGAATCCTAAAATTAAAGAACACGCCTACACTGGAGAATCAAAAGCGAAAAGGGTTAAAGTTCGAAGATGATAAATTCTCACCTTCAGCAGAACAATCAATGTATTGTGCAATGAGGTGCATGTGCTTTGGTGCAGCTTCCTTGCATGAAACAGTGAATCCTCTCCTGATTAGTCTCATGTGTTTCAAACACCAAATGGAGTGGGTTAATGCACTTTTTCACTGCACAGATATGACTGCATCCAAGGCCCTGTGCATCCCCGTAGGCTGATAGTTCTTCTCTGGTCAAATGGTGGTGCACTAAATAGGACATACGATGTACTTTCTCCCTGCGCTTACTACCATCTGGCCATTGGACCACTATAATCCCATAGCCAGATGAACTCTTCGCCCCCTCCATAGAATACAGTCACCCCCACTCCCACCCAGGTTAAAATCACTCTTCTTTCTTAATCTTTGAAAAAGACGCTACCGGAAGGCTTCCATTTTTGCATATGTTTCTTTTGGGAGAACTCAAAATCAGGAATGGTCATAGAAATTGCCATTTCATGTAAAAACAGAAAAAAACACTTTAGGTTACAGTACACTAAAAGATTTGCATTAGGGACAGTGCTAACCTTTTTCTCTCTCCTCAGCTCATCAAGCCCATTGGAGCGAAACAATCCTCAATCCATTTAGTATATCATCTCATTAAAAAAATGCACTGGAGAAAAATATATGTTACCGTGTGATTTCTGTATTTAAATTTGGGGTTTCCTCTACTACCATCCAGATTCGCACTGAATTGACAAGACATATTTTTACTTGTCCCCCAGTCTATTTTTTCATCTCTCGCATTTTGGAGACCAAAGCCAGTGCAAATATTTCATTACTTTTCCAAAACAGACCCTTTAATATTTCTATTGAGGGTTCCAAACGCTACAGATATTGGCCCAATCAGCTAATCCCTAAGATTTTATGCTCTATTAATTGTTGAGGTAAAATCCTAGGGGGCGTTGTTTGCCTCTATATAGCGATTTGTAACCTAAAACAACCGACCATGTGGTCATTGGTCGAGGATCTTATGAGGGGTGTCCCCAGAGGCTGCTATTTAGTTATTAAATGTAATTTTCTTTCCAAGAATTGCCCATTATATGACTTAATACTCGGTTGATATGACGCCGATCTCGATATGAACCAAGCTAGGGTTGTCCCCCTCGATGTGTTTTTTAGCGCAGCTATTTTGTTTACGGGAAAATCGTTCCTCGTTATTGGTCGAAAGCAACCAATTCGTAAAATTGGCGTTACCAAGCAAATGGGAGTTGTCTTTGTATGGTGAGGAACTAATGATAGCAATAAGTAAGGATCAGGGGGACGAAGAGAAAACAGAAGTGAGATGTACACAAAATTCAACGTAAACTAACATTCAGAGTCTTAACCCTTTACCTAACAGGAAAAGCAGACGACACATGCAAAAACAAAATTCTTGAATAACTAATGTTTTTCATTTTTTGTCTCAAAAACATAGGTTATGGCCCCTCGTTGGAACGAGCTCGTTCCAACGAGGGGTCAAAACCTATGTTTTTGAGACAAAACATGAAAAAATAATGTAAATTAATAGGCGATTTTTGAGAATAGAGCTTGTCGGTTTTACTGTTACGTTGGGTAAAGGGAGATTACGAAGATTTGGAGAAGTGGGCAAAGAGGTAGTTCTGCCATAGGCTGGTTTTGAAGTGAAATTCAAAAGAACAAAATTCCAAGGCGTCTTTCAAAAATTATTATGAAAACCCAGGTGCTAACTGTTTTGGTGATTAAGCAGTAATTTCAGTGTTTGTATTGTTGTCGAGTATATTAGAACGTACACATAAGCTGGTAATCAACAATTGTCCTTCTATAATAGTACAAGCTGCAAGATAACAAGTCCTGTTCTCCAAAAGGGTTTAATTATTGTTTAGGATTTATGTTAATAAGTAACTGTTGTTATGAGTAACTGTTTTACTATAAAATGTATGTATTTCTTGAATTCAACAGTCTGGCTATTCCGGATGAGAAAGAAGTACGGTTGGTTATTCTGCCGCTAAATGTAAATAAATGTTTAAAGTTGACAAGCGCTTTGAATGAGCTAATTTTCCCCACAGAATACGCTTTACGACAGTTCAGCTATCCCAGCGTCGCGGCCTTTCGACGCGGAGAAGCTGCAACGTTCGAATAGCTGAACCTGGGAAAAGGAAACTTTGGACTTTATGAAAAGAATGAGTTACAGTAACACTGTCAGAAAACATTTTGTAATTATTTTATTTGGTTTAGTAAACACAAAAGGTTATTACATGGTTATTTTCATATTGACCGAGATGTCAGCCCTTGGTAACTTCACCTTCGGTCTCAAGCTCATATGAGGTTACCTATAATAATAATAACTCGTTGGCCGGCCGCTGATTTGTCACGGTTTTCGGATGAGAAGACCTCGATTAGCTCTGTGCTCCCAAATGCCTTCCTATCCTTCTCTCCTCCCAACACTCCGAGATGAATGCTTGATACCGGGCCGTACCTATTCTTCATAATCTCTCCGATAAGCTTACTAACCTCTCCTTTGTGTCCCCCACTAACCAGATGTCCTTCATTCTCCCATCCCACTTCCCCATCATACTCCCGGTGAATCTTATTCTGATAGACCAGTATTTTGGACATTCTAATTCCTTGGACTCATATCTCGATGGATACGAAACTAACCAAGTAATGACCTTTATGCAATATGTAATTATTTAGTTAAGATAAGCTGACTTTTTGTGAACTATTTATTGACTCCAACCTATCTCTAAAGTTTCATTTAACACTTTTTCTGTGATTATTTCCAAACTCAACCAAGGTTCCGAAAGATCTTTTGCAAGTACGTTTTTCACCTTACCCTCCTTATGATACTCAAAATCCCACCCAAGACGGTGTTTTATCTTCTATATTCGATTTAAGTACATTAATTTTGTAATGAACACACACATTGAAAAACACGTGTCGATCACTTTCATGAGTGATATGCTTTTTGTAGCAAGAAAGAAAAATCAAGACTAAATATGTGTCGCCTTTAGTTGAGGCCCTGTTTTGGGAGTGGTTGAGAGAAAAATGGAGTTTTGTGAGTCGTATACTTGGAACACGTACCTGATTTTTAAAGAAAACGTATTTGGGGCCCTACCTCGGCGATCGCATGATCTGCAAGGGAATAATAATTGATTTGACTAAAGTCTTTTAGTGAAGATATGTCTATTTGTCTCCTTACTGATAATACGGGTGCAGACACTGTCTTTTATAAACGATCACTGGATCACTGGAAGGAGGGGGGGGGGGGGTAATTAGTTTGAATTATCCGCAGGCGGTATTACGAGTGAAGAAAGCTAAACACGGGCGTTTTATTGAGTCTACCCAAATCAATGACAAATATAGGCCTGGATTACGATTTTGGTCCTGTCTTCAGATTGTGTTGCCAAATGGGATCGCTACAAACATTGAAATGTCAAACATCGTGGATAACCAGAAGTAAAACAACAGGTGACTGGAAGCACATAAAACTATTTGTTTCTGTGATATCATGAATAGACAACTCAGTAAATATATGACAAGGGGAAGCAGCATTCTGGAGTTAAAAAGCGTTATTTTACATTAACATGGTTTTAAAAACGTAGATCTGATATATTCAAGACTCGTGCACCCACAAAGCAATCGCCATCTATATATAGGAAAGGGGGTATAATTTGACCATTTATCCGTAATAAGTGCAAGTTACAATTGCTCCAGTTACATGTATTGCCACGCGCGTAGATAGCTTTTCGTCGATATGGTGGGGGACCTGAAATTTTACGCAGACCAATAATGTTTTCGATAGACTGAAGACTGCCCAACCAAATTTCCACCGTGTTGACACAAAAAAAAACTGATTACTTATCGAAAATTCAATCTAAAAACGTTGTTTCAACCAAAATGTAGTTTTTGTTCCATTTTTTGCATTTTGCAAACATGTACCAAAACCACTGACACAGACCGAATATTTACCCATTTTTTTCCTTTGGGGTGAAGGGTGGGCCTCAACCCCCCCACGTACACCCACCGCGTCTACACCTGCATCCTTTACCATTATCTTCGTGGAAATCGACTTTAGAGAAAGTTAACTCCCTTGTAATAATACAATAATTCTTTGACTTTCTGCTGATTTTTCGTGATCCTTTAATGAGAAGACCTACACCAACCACATGCCTCGCCGGTTTATTCCTCCTCTACTCTCCCTCCTAATCTCCAAGCATTCAGTCAAAAACTGTTTCCTGGTTTCCTTCATTCGCGTTTCTCGATCTCCCCAACTATAATATTGACCCTTTGACTAACGTCTTTCCTCATCCACTTGTACCTTGTGTTTTCATCCCATTTTTCCATTAGCTTCCCAAGGAGACTTATTCTACTAGGCAAATATTTGGGGCAATCTACAATAGTTGTACGAGGATCATTATGACACTTCCTACATGGTGGGGAACAACGTACGTGTGACTACTGAGTTCTAAATACTGAGTAATACAGAGCAGAAATGAAATAATACATAAAATAAATAACACCTGAAAAAAATTCCGTCTGTTTTGCAATCCCCAATCCCCTTCTCCGCAACCATTCTACATCAGGCTCAAGGTTATGTTGAAAAATGACACAAGAACTTTCCTCTGAAAAGGCCTCCAATGTTGGTCAGAAGTTGTTGTTGAAATTGGCGGAATATTCAATGCTCCAGGAAATCATCAGTTATAAGAACTAGAGTGCACTCAACAAGGCCATGATTGATTCAATTCAGTTCAATTCAGGTTATTAACTCATACAATGTTTTATACAATGTACATCAGGTCATACAGCATGAATTCAGTGTTTACCGGAAGGTCTGACAAATAAATTATGTTGAAATGGGGTTGGAGGTTTGGAGTAGTATACATACACACATATATAGACATCCATATGCATATACACACACGTACATATATATATATGTGCTTATACACACACATACATATGCATACAGATACATACGTACATATAAGTTGAAAACCAAAGTGCCCATTCATACCTTCCAAGTATAAGTCGAATTTTAGAGGAGTCGAAAAATCTTTCAGGTATCCGTAAGGATACCGTCGATGCAAATACTAATACTATAAAGGGATGGGTGGCTCCACAGTGTGAGAGAATGCCCAAAATTCTGTGTTGTAATGCTCATAATTCCATGTTTCATAGCACTCACCCCATCACCAGGCTCTTGCTTCCGAGGGTCGCTAGTGGTTCCAGACTTTGACAAAAGATGCATTTCGTCCATGTAACGTCAACTAATAGATTTCGTCACATGCACGTGAAATACACGGGCTGGTATCCAAAAGACACAATAAAGCAAGAGTCCGGAATACAAGGTAGGCAAGGAATTTTTTTCTCTCTCTCTCTTCCTGTCACACTTTCTCTTTCTGATACTGCTCAATAGTATCGAAGCTTCAAGTATTTCTTACCACACATGTACGTATATATACACATTATCTTGTATTCCGCTGTAGGGTTATTATTATTTTATTACTTTCCAAAGTGTGATTTACTGGGATTTCCGGGTTTGATTATAACGATAACTTCACAAGTGAATTATGCAATCAACAATTGTGTCATGTATCCGTACCCACAAACGAAGACGCTTTGCCGTGGTGTAATGGGGACTTCATAGTTTTTTTTTTGTTGTTGTTGTTTTCTTAACCCTTGACCTAATATGAAAAGCAGACGACACTTACAAAAAAAATTCTTGAATAGCTATTATTTTCATTTTTTGTCTCAAAAACATAGGTTATGACCCCCTAATTGGAACGAGGTCGACGAGCTCGTTCCAATGAGGGGTCATAACCTATGTTTTAGAGAGCTCGTTCCAATGAGGGCTCATAACCTATGTTTTAGAGACAAAAAATGAAAAAAAATAATGAAAATTAATTGGCGATTTTTGAGAATAGCGCTGGCCGTTACGTGAGGTAAAGGGTTAAATAATATAATTGTCGTTAATAATGAAAAGTAATAAACAGAGTAATCGCTTGACTGGACTGGTTACGTGAAATAATTTATTCGAGGACTATATTGTAAAACACTCGTGCGCATTCGCGCACTCGTATTTGTACAACGTCCCTCACCTCTTATGAATTATTTCACGTAACAAGTCCAGCCAAACGATTACTCTCTACATATTATTAGGGGATGTGTAAGACAAGTAAGAACATAAGTACCATTTTCATACTTGGAAAGCATGTACCAATAGATAACGGACGAGAGTTTATCACGTTTTGAGTTTAGTATATTTGCCCAGTATGATATCATTCTACATTTTGCTGTTATATTTAGAGGGAACATTCCAGTTTCACCATAGACCATTTTTGTCGGTGTGTTGTTACTGAGACAGGGTTCTTTTTTGACAAATCAGAGCTCTCTGGTTGCGTGTTCCTATACACTCGCGAACAGGTGGACTCATTAATGAAAACAAAACATTAGTTTGAAATAAATTTTTTTTCTGTGAACAAACTTGAAGCCCCCCCCCCCCACCCCCCGGGGGGATGTTGTATAAAGACTATCAAAAGATTTAGACTGGTGATGCTGAAGAAGAATTTTAAACAATTTTCCTCATATTGCAGTTGGTTAAAATTTGGGCTCTCATTGGTGTCCGGTGTCAGGGTTCATATTAAGTCAATAACTATAAAACAGCTGATACTTTAACTAACATGAATTAAAATTAAATTATTCTAGTTTTAAGGCTAAATCCAGGCAAACAAATGGTGTTCAACCTGAGTGATGATGAAAATAAGCTGAAGTACATAAGGTGCTGGTTTTCATATCAAGTTTGAGATAAATCTTTACGATACACACAAGTGCCAAAAAAAGAATAGCAGGTGAATTTGCATGTCTTATATGCATAGCCTGGAAATGTAAAATATCTGTATGTCTGTATTTTTCAAGAAATTAGTCAAAATTCAATCATCAAGAAGTTTTATCAAGAATATAGCGCAACCTGGATATAGCCTTAAAAGTGAAGACCGAATAATGCAAGTGCAATCAACGTAAGTAGTACGTAATGTGATTTTGGGTTCATTAGGGTGGCTTCTGTGGGGACCAAGAAAAGGATAGGTGAATGGAGAAGGGAAGTAGTATGCAATGTGGTTTTCGAGCCCCATCAGGATGACCTCGGTGGGGACCAAGGAAGTGAATGGTGAAGGGAAGTATTATATAATGCGGTTTTCGGGCCCCCATCAGGATGACCTCGGTGGGGACCAAGGAAGGGAAAAGTGAAGGGAGAAGGGAAGTAGTATGTAATGTGGTTTTCGGACCTTATCAGGATGACCTCGGTGGGGACCAATGAAGGGAAAAGGTAAAGGGTGAAGGGAAGTAGTATGTAATGTGGTTATCACTTACTACTAACTTAGCCTTAATAGCTGAAGTAGGCTGGAGGTAGACTGTGTCCCAGTGCTATGGATGGGTAGTTTCTGCAACGGATGTAGGTCACATACTATATTACACACAAAGTGTGCAATTCATTCATCTTGACAGGAGAATTGTTATCTTCGCCCAAGATGAAAATATACAAATGTAGGTTGTGGAGTTATACTATATTTGCCAGTGCATCAGATAGTTTCTTGTTCAAGAGGTTTGGCGTGATGGAAAATTTCACATTCGCTTCATGACTTAATTACGATGTGTAAATAGGAATGTCTAGACATCCTATTTTGATGGTTGTCGGCTGGGGTGGTACGCTATTCCAGTAAATGGATCCTAAAGGTGCTATATAACTAAAGAAAATTTGCTTACTTTGAAATTCCCAAGCCTAATATTCCATAAACATAAAATAAATATACACAAATTATGCATCAAAATGACGGTTATGGTGTATAGAACAGGACAAATATGCACAGTCAACCCACAGAGTTGCCAGCAGGCACAAATGCAGTCTGCTACCGTATTCATACTAGAATTGATAATAACATAATATTTCCACTTCAGATATCCTACCTTCTCCCTCTGCGGAATATATTCACGGCCACAATCTCGTCTGTTTCATCAAATGTTACGTTTCCAGTCTAGAGGAATTGGTTTTCGTTTACGTGAGTAGAGTATAATTGAGTGTTCTGAGCCACTTAAAACGGTTTTTTTACTTCAAAATTTCTTAAGTAATATCTCGCGATTTTCGAGTTTATTTTCTCGAAAAATCGACTAAGTGTGATACTGGGCCATTTTGGACTACTCGCAAAATGGCCCAGTTTACCTTAAGACGACACGCGAATTTTTCGAGTCAGAAATCGGATGGGAAATCGAATCGCAGATAGAGAGACTACGATGATTTGTCCCGTATTGTCGATCGAATCTCGGCGTTCGAGCAAAAATAAAATCTCAGAAAATCGTGGAAAATCTTAGAAAATTTCGAGATCGTCCGGTTCTGGCCCAGTTCGAGAATTCATCGCATTTTTTCAGGAGATGACAGTGGGGATACGGGAAACTTCCAAAGCCGAGATAAAAATGACAGATTTTTTTACACAAAATCAACATTAGGTTGAAATGTCGCGTGTTGTCTCATGACAATCAACCCCGTTTTGGAGAGTGGGTTAGGTGAACGACATACTCTTCAATGAGTGGAAATATGTGAAAACGTGTAACATTTTGTCGATGTTTTAAGTGTCTCATCGATGGATTTCGTCAATTCGGTGGTAATCTCTCGTATGTGAATACTACAAATCATCACAAAAATATAAAAACGTGTATTTTTCCATCGGTGTTTTGCAGTGTCTCCTCGATGGAAGCGGTCGATTCGGCGATGAGCTCTCGGATGAGAGAATTTTGAAAGTGTGTGACGTCTTGTTTTTTTTTCAATACGTCTGTGACAGAGGAATACAGTTTTTGTAGTGTCTCGTCGACAGATGTGGATGTGGCGAAGATCTCTCGAATGAGGGAGATTTTCAACCGCACGGCATGCAGTATGATGAATTCTTGGTACCGCATTAAAAGAGAGAGGCAATCTAAATGGGACGAGTGGATGTATTATATTTTAGGCTGTCTGATGTATCCGCTCTTGGAAAAAAAACCCAACTACTACCACCACAACACTCAGGAGAGTGGAACGTGATAATTTTTCAGCAAGACATTCGATGGTACTGCAACAGAGATCTAACGACTAACACTTCCACATTTTGGGAGAGTGGAACATGACAAACATTCGGGCAAGAGATTCGTGAAAGTTCAAAGACAGAGATCTGACTAGTATTCCTACCACATTTCAGGAGAGTGGAACAGGGCAAACTTTGAGTCAAGAGATTCGTGAACGTACTGTGATCGAGATCTGCCTACTACTACAACCACATTTTGGGAGAATGAAACATGACAAACTTTTGACAAAGGGTGGGTGGGGTGGGGGGGGGGGTGTTGGTGGGCGTCAAAATTCAAGTTTTCGAAAGGTAGGCATCAAATGAAAGTTCTCGACGCGTAGCGTTTGACTATGAGGTCCCCCCTCCCCGATGGGGTGGGGACAAGGGCGTTAAAACTCAAGTTTTCGAAAGGTAGGCATTTGACACATCAAATGAAAGGTCTCGGGGCGTAGATTTAAAATATAAGGTGATCTCCCTCCCTGAAGGGTGGGGCTGAGGGTAAGAACCTCAAATCCAAGTTTTAGGAAGATAGGCATGTGATACATCAAATGAAAGGTTTCGACGAGTAGGGTTCGAATATGAGATTGCACCTACTTGGGGGGGGGGGGGGGCAAGGACGTCAAACACTTCAGTTTTTGAAAGGCAGGTGATAAATCAAATGGAAGGTCTCAACACATAGAGTTCAAAACTGAGGTGATCGCACCTCCAGGAGGGGGTGGGGATGGGGCAAGGGCGTCAAAAACTTAAGTTTTGAAAGGTAGGGATGTAATACATCAAATGAAAGGTGTCGACACGTAGAGTTCATAACCACCTGGGGGATGGGGGTGGGACAAGGACGTCAAAAACTTGTGTGACAGGGTAGAAATTTTAATTTAGCATTTTATTGCAGGTGCATCACAATGTCTCTTACAGGTTTTTATATTTATTATGGATTATGGAATTTCATTTCTTTCCAGCGGCGTTTAATGTTCTAGACAAAGTGTTAATTTTACAGGTTGTTACTCTGTTGCAGATCACAGAATGTCACACTGATCTCTTTCTTTATTACAGGTCACATGATTTACACTTCACTATTTGCAGACCAACATGCTTCCCTCTGTGCATGCAGTGAACACTAATTAAATTATTGCCCATTGGATAACCTCTTTGATGTTTTGGCTTAAATAGTCTGCCCTGTCCAGCATCTTTGACAATGTTTGAATCTGTGACCTGTTGTTGTGATCTTGTGCTAGAAGTGTTCTTCGAAATTTTGTTGTGCATTCCGTAGATAAAATTACTTTAAAATACTTTGTGAATTTCTATGTGAAATCGTGAAAGTCATTTATTTGTGTGTATTTCTTGAAGGATTCATAGGATTCAGGATTCGTACGATTTGGGGGTCAAGCTACAGCCAGTTTCCATTTTATGCTACCTCATTGAGTATATTTACTGCACTGGCTGTTTAAGCTTATTTTAATAATGACCGATTAGCCCAGTCAGCGTTTCCTGTTTATGAAACGCTGGTCCGGCTATTGAAACTGTTGCCGTGTCCATCGAGTTTCATCCCGCGCTATTTACACTTGTTAAATCTCTGCCGATTAATATCGTTATCGTTGTTTTCACTTTGAAGGCTCGAACAGTTTAATTATCATAAAATACTGCATTAATTTTGTATTTATATTATATATATATATATTAAGTTAAATCGTACTTTGGAATGGTGAAATATTGTAATTACATGGAAGAATCTATGAAGTATGTAATATATTATTAGCGATGATTATCTCCAGCGATGTGTGATTCAGCTCATTCTGTGAAAGCAGGGCGAGCCTTGTTGCATGCCGATGTGGATATATCAATAGTTGCTCGTTAACTTAACCCTTTTCCAACCATCATATTTCTAAGACAATGTTTTATTCTGTGCAGGTTCTGTTGTTAAAGTAAACCCCGTCCCAGTCACGCCTTGGAGACTCTGGAAACTCTGCTGGGAAAAGCCAAGCGAACTGCAAAAATGTATCGTCATGGCAAATCTTCTTGTTAAAACCACCTACGACAATAATACCCAGTGTCCTGACTGCTTACGAGTGTATCAGAACCAAATTCGACATGTTCTTTTTGTCTGCAATTCCCAGTCCAGGCTGGATACACGAAACGACTTTTGGTCGTACATCACGGATGTATATGGCCCGAGTACTTTCCTGTTTCTAGACGGACTTTCAGATGACGATTTCCTCTCGTTTGCCATGGGAGATGTTACAATAATTCCCCCGTCCCTGCCCATTGACGGGCTCGAGGACCAATTATTGACAGACTGTATCTCTTTCGTCTGTAACCTATGTCGCAACGCATGTAATGCTCCCCGCAGTAGCAATTGACTGCTTCTTTATCAGTGCTTCGGATCCTCAATCGGTCTGTTGCTGACTAAACGCCTTTCTTTATTCCACCTGTATCATTTTTTCGCCCCTGTCATGTACATATGCACAAAAATACCGTTTACAATTGTCGTTCTCTTTTGCTTCAACTTTGTAATATATGTTATTTGATCTGATGTACTCTTCAAATATGGAGGAAATAAAGAATCATCATCATCATCATACTTGATTAATACAAGAGTCTACATGTTATTTTAACGGCTACTAAAGTTGATTGTTTTATTTTAATAATGCTACCTGGAAATTGTACATATAAAAGCATGTTAACTCTGTAAATCTGGTAATTCGGATATCCGATTGCAAGAAAGTTGGACGGAGAGTTTTATAACCGCTCCCGTTCCTCCAGTCATAGAAATACCACTACATAGGTGTACATAGACAAGTGCAGTTAAAACCATGTGAACTCGTCACACTGAGGGTTCAAGAAATGCCACGACATAGGTGTACATAGACAAGTGCAGTTAAGCCATGTCAACTCGTCATACTGAGGGTTCAAGAAATACCACGACATAGGTGTACATAGACAAGTGCAGTTAAGCCATGTCAACTCGTCATACTGAGGGTATGCATTTTTATTAGTTTAACCCTTTATCTACTGGTAAATCCGCCAGACTGTGTATTTGAAATGTCGACTGTAGACAAAGTGGAATAATGTTGTACAAAGCCCGTGTTTGTCTGTGTCACCTACCGTGATCCCATGTTTTCATAATACTGTATTACTAAGTCTATTATAATAGAACATGAAAAGAAACCTTCTAATTATTTTATTATGCCGAACAAAAAATAGCTTTCATTCTTAAGCGTTAACTGCAACATGCCATTAATCTTGTAGCAATGTAGTCGAATCCAGAAACATGATTTTAGTGACATCATTTCGAATGAATGACGTCTCTTTAGGAGTTTCCAGATCACCAATTTCGAAAATGACTTGTTACAAGTGTAACAAATATTGATGCGGACCTCCTTAATAATGAAAATGCACCTATTATAAATGGTTTGACCTAGTTTTACCCCACTCTGGAAATTGTCTCGTCTGCTAGGCTATATAAAGCTGAGAGAACAGGGAGACATATTAGATTCCACTTGATCACAGATCTGATAGGAACGCTTCAGACAAAGCTTTTTTTACATTAAGGTAATTAGCATTAGGCTTGAACAAAGCCAATCTAATTACAAAGGATTAAAAAGAATTAAGTACAGTGACAATGGGACAGTGCATCGCTTTTACCATTGGACACAGAGCAACTTGTATCGCAAGTGGCACATGCAACTTGCAGTAGGAAAGGTTGTCAAGAGTAATGGTCAGGTCAGTTGTACTACTAAGCCAGTGGCAGGTACAATTGAAGGTAGCACAAACGACCAATTGCAAGTGGTACATACAACTTGCAACTGTCAATTGTAAATGATCCATTTACACAGAGCCAGTGACATATTTGTACAACTGGCTGTGGAATGGCTTGGGGAATAGAAGACTAGGGCTATTACATTTTGTGCTTGCAACTGGCAATCACTCAACTAACTGAGTTTACCCTGGGAGATACCAGATGTTTGAACAGGTGACAGGGGAACATTAGTTCTGTATAAGAACTAGTACCTGTCAAGGGTTCAACAACAGCATCGCGGGGACTTCTTTTATTTAGAAGTTGTCAGGTGACGACATCAGTTACAAGTAACAGAATACAGCCAGTAGAAAGCCAAATATAGTTAAGGATTGTCATATTTCAATTTATTACCTGTTAGATTATTCAGCCATTTGTGTTTATCCCAACGGTCGGGTAGACCAGTTATAGCAATGTAAACAAGTTTACTATTTAAAACAATATGCTCGAGTCACGACGTATTGTGTTGCTATAAAATTTACTATATTATATTGTCAAAACTTGGGTCCCTTACAAACTCGGCAACAACCGAGTTCGGACCACAATCTATCAGTGGAGTAGAACATATTGTATAAACCAGCGTTACACAAGTGCCGTCGCATTGGGGGGGGGGGGGGGGGGGGGGGGGGGGTTCTATATCACCAAATGTCAGTGTTTACAACTGTATCAATCTGTTCATGTTACAATTCAGTATTAATGTTTGTGTGATAAGTGGTGTAATGGAATGTAAATTCATGTTTTTTCGACGACGACATTTGGCAGAATTAAGAGGAGTGAAACAATTTATTTTGAACTTGAGGCGGAGACTCGGTGAGGTCGAGGAGTAATACCAAACTTGTGGAATTGATTGAAGCCACATTCATGATTCACTAAAGTGGTGAACAACACGTGAGTTTTTAATATTTCTGATTCTCTTGAATTCATTATTTGCAGTTAAAATACCCACTGAAAATGACATATTTGTTGGTAAGTTTGTGTCTATCGGTGACGAAAAAAGTTGAAACAAACACGGTGCCAGCGTTTGGTGTTGAGAAATTCCAATCAGAGCGTGCGTAATCGACGCTGATCAATGGAAATGGAGCTTACATTTTCTTTGTTCTAATGTCTCCAGGGAAGAACGTTCCGATAGTGCGCGTGTTTTGTCCAAAAACTCCAGGACTATGACTTTTAGAAGGTGTCAAATTAACCAATCATGGCTGATGTCACAGACGTGAGGCATAATAATGAATATTATTATTAACGTACCATTGATCAAACATACTCGTGTGAAGGTGTACATTATATTTGATTGAGTTTAGCCATGTAAATACTTTATTTTGTATTTTAATCAGTGGATTACGCACCATTTTGGTGTTTTGTTGTAACAGGAAATACCTTGGTACGTGTTAGTTTTTCGGGACCACTGTGGTCGCAAGAATAGAAAGCTTTAAACTGGTTTTAATAATATACTCTGGATATGTGTTTTGTGGTACCTTTTTCTTTATTGTACATGCATTGGTTGTTGTGTTGTGCTGGAATGAGCTCATTCCAGCCGAGCAAATCAACCAATGTTTTGCGAAGTAGAGTAATATTACACTGTTGAATTTTGCTTGCGTGGTTAAGTGATAAGAGCCTTTTTTTGTGGTTCTATGGAAAGAAACATTTGTGCTATAATTTAATATAATAGCATAGCGGCGGTTCAAATGTACAATTTTATAGTTTCACATGTGCGTGCGTGCGTGCGTGCGTGCGTGCGTGCGTGCGTGCGTGCGTGCGTGCGTGCGTGCGTGTTGGCGTGTGTTTTGTGCATTTTTTACTAAGCAAAGTTTTTGTCTATGTGGATTTGTTTTGTTTCAATTTATTGGAGAGTGCCTATTGGTCCTCTCCAATGGATTGAAACAAGTCAGGCCCACATGAACAGGTACTTCGAATCAAACTGATAGAGCACCCTCCCGGTTAGTATTAATTATGAAAGTCAGCTTACATCTCACCTATATGATAGTTACACATGAGTTTTATATTGTTCTTAATTTCAGAGTTCGTTGCAAATGTATTTTGTTCACGATGACTGTTTCCTTGTATTGAACAGACAAAGTTTACTAAGGAAATAAACGAACTTACGTTTAACTTTATTCTGCTTCATCTTACATATATTAGTGGATCCAGGTAGGCACATGTTTTCAAAAGGTAGGCATGTGATACAGCAAATGAAAGATCTCGGCGAGTAGAGTTCAAAAAGAGGCGACCGACCCTCCTCGAGAGGTGGGGTGAGGAAAAGGGTGTCAGCACTTCCTATACGGGGTGGGAGAATGGGCGTCAAAACTCAAGTTTTTGAAAGACAGGCATGTGACACAGCAAATGAAAGGTCTTGGTGCGAAGAGTTCGAAAATGAAGTGACCGACCCTCTACCCTTGATGAGAATGGGTCTGAAAGTGCAAGAAAATCGTCTGTTGTTCCTTTGTGAAAGGTAAACACTTGTTTTTTCTGACTTTATACTATTTATTCAGTTTTTTTATGTAATTTCCTAACATGTCATTACGCCAATTGAATTATTCTTGAATGTGTGTCTCCTACATTTCACTTGAAGACAAAAAAAAGCAACAACAGAAAAAAAAAACAAAAACAAACTAAAAACCACAAAAAACAACAAACAAGCTACTTGAGAGTATACGAGTGTGTGCACTCGAACAGAGATAACATAAAAAATCGAATAAAAGTTACACAACATCATTCTGTTATTTTTATGCTGGCACTATGTTTCGGTAATAAAATAAATTGACTTACCCAAATAGGAGATATACACATCGAACGAGGTCTAACTTAACGACTTGGAGAAGTCGTCAAGCAGGTGGTGGTGGTCAATGATAAAATGGGCTATTTTCGGTCACGCACAGCACCCAACGGGTACATGAGAGATAAACATAACTTCCTTTATTGGAAGAGGAATTAACGAGGATCATTTTGTAAGTAGTAAGGGTATTCCAGATACCCAAATGTTAACCCATTTTGGGCTTATTAAACAGCGATACCAGTCAAGAGCTTAAAAATTCATGTTGTCCGAGGATTCTCTAAACAAGTCTTGCATATTTTCAAGAAAAATGGCCATTCTCATGTCTTGGTGCGACATTACAAGCTGCATGGACAAAATATTCCGGTGAGAGTTTGTTAACCCTCCACAGGCTACTAAACGTCAAAATGTTGATAAAATGGGCTGTTTTTTGGGCACCAACAGTACCCAATGGGTATGTCAGAGATAAACATAGCCTTTTGATCGGACACAGTTTATGGGGGATACTTTTTGTAAGTAGTAACGGTATTCAAAAAACAAGCCTTAACCCTGTTTTGAGAGATTAAAGGAGACAGCCCTTAAGAACTTAAAATTCACATTTTCTGTGGATTTATTTAAGTGGTTCTTACAACTTTAAAAAAAGACTCTTGTGAAGAATTATTATTGCAAGCTTTCATTGACCCTTCACAAGCTGCCACGCATCAAAATGTTAGATAAATTTGAGATATAATGGGCTGTTTTCAAATAGCCACTACACTCAATGGGGGTAATACTTTTTGCCGGGTAAAAAGGACGGTATCCGGTAAAAAGGACGGTAAGTGTATAAAAACTACGTTTAAAGTACTAAATGTACCTCTGAATGTGTGAAAAGTGATTATTTAAGGAAGCTTACGCAATAATAAATATATAGAAGGAAGATTAAGTATTGTTTGTTTTATTGTAGACTATTTTCAAGACAAAATAGACCATTTCGCCATCGACATTGATCGACACGCCCATTTTGTGCAAGGAAAACAATGAATTCGCTGAGGTGCACGACGGAGTGTATATTATCATACTTGCTTGACGGAGGTGTAACTAATTCGTGTGCGCAACATTTAGATGTTTCTGTTCACTACAGAAAGGTTTTGGAAGAGAAACCATTTATAATTTGAAAATAGTCTATAATAAAACAAACAATACTTAATCTTCGTTATATATATTTATTATTGAGTACGCTTCATTAAATTGTCACTTTTCACACATTCAGCTGCACATTTAGTACTTTAAAACATAGTTTTATACACTTACCGTCCTTTTTACCGGCAAAAAGTTGTGTTCAAGCTATTTTTTTTAAACGGAGGTTCATAACTTATTTTCAGTTAGCGTTTCGCCAAACACATGCCGAGGTGATAATAAATACTAGTTCTAGATTCCTGTATGTCCTACTCCAATGATACTCACAGGCGCCTATTAAGACTGGAGCGCCTTGTTCTCACTCGGCCACCGATCCATATGTGTGAGCTTCCAGTGGTGGGCCGGACGGGGTGGCTGAGGGCCCCCAAATGTAACCCATAATTAACTGTTTTTAATCCCCATGTTTCCCCAGGAGGCACCGGAATTGATCTCAGAGATTCAGAATTTGAAGAAAAAAAAATATCCTGGGAAGGTCTCATAATCGTGGGAGGGAATACGCACAATTCCATAGTTCAAGCGTTATATCGATCTAGTACCCCCCCCCCCCCCCCCCTCCTCCCCCCCCCCCCCCCCCCCCGAATTTCGAAAATATGAAATGGATTTTTTTTTATCTATTAGGGGCGTAGCCAGGATTCTATAATGGGGGGGGGGGCATTTTTTTTGGGGGGGAGGGCAATCATGATATTTGGAAGATCGTTGTGGGGTCCCCCCCCCCCCCCCCCCCCCCCCCCCCCCCCCCCCACTGAATAGAAGACTAGAAGACTAGGCTAGTGTCCAATCCCTGTACATGTTAATTCTCTTCTCTATATTCCCTGCCCAGTAACCACATATACGATTACATTGAAACTGGCATCTGAGCACAATCTCTACTGCTTTTCTAAGACACAACACTGGCGTTTTACGCTATCTTGAACTTGCACTCCAGGATTGGGCATCAAGTAATTGGAAGCATTCTAAATCTGTTGCTTGTTAATTCCAGTTGCCCACTATACATATTGTGTATAATAGACAGTAATGTGTATAGCGGACGATTGGAATTAATAACTAATGAATTGTTTACGATAATTTGTTTCTGGGGAGGTCTAGCCCTACTTAGGCCCCCACAACAATATTTTCGAAATGGTGGTGGGGGGGGTGGGGGGACAAGATCGACATAACGCTGGCATATTTCAATGGCTTGAACTATGGATTTGGGCGTATTCCCTCCCACGGTTGTGGGCCCTTTCGCGGATATTTTTTTTTTCTTCAAATTCTGAAATCGATTCTGGTGCCCCCTGAGGAAACGTGGGGGTTAAAAACAGTAAGTTACGGTTTGCATTTGGGGCCCTTCAGCCTCCCCCCCCCCCTCCGGGCCCACCACTGTGAGCTCACACATAGGGATTGGTAGAGTGGGCATAAGGGGCCCTAGTCTTAATAGGCTCATGTGGGTATCACTGAGACGGGACTTACGGGGATCTAGAACTTGTATCCACTGATGTATGGTTGGTTTTAATATTTATTATCACCCTCGGCATGTGTTTGGCGAAACGCTAACCTAACTGAAAATAAAATTGAATCCCCGTTTTAAAAAAAAAGATTGAACACAACTTTTTGCCTGTAAAAAGGGCGGTAGGCGTATAAAAACTGTTTAAAGTACTAAATGTACCTCTGAAAGTGTGAAGTGACAATTTAATGAAGCGTGCGCCATACAAAACGAAGATTAAGTATTGTTTTGTTTTATTGTAGACTATTTTCAAATTGTAAATGGTTTCTCTCCAAAAAAAAACTTTCTGTTAAATCCCCTCGTAGTGAACAGAAACATTTAAAATTAGCTACACCTCCGTCGAGCAAGTATGATAATATTCACCCCGTCGTGCACCTCAGCGAATTCGTTGTTTTCCTTGCACAAAATGGCGTATCGATCAGTGTCGATGGCGAAATGATCTATTTTGTCTTGAAAATAGTCCACAATAAAACAAACAATGCTTAATCTTCCTTCTATATATTTATTATTGCGTAAGCTTCCTTTAAATCATCACTTTTCACACATTCAGACGTACAGTTAGGACTTTAAAACGTAGTTTGTACACACTTACCGTCCTTTTTACCGGATACCGTCTTTTTTACCGGCAAAAGGCATTACCCCTCAATGGGTATGTGACAAAGAAACCCAACTCCTGTTGTCAGATGTAGACTTCTCGGACGCCCATATTGATATTGGTACTAACCTTCTCCACCAATGATCATGATTTTAACTTTAACTTTCTTTTGTCAAACTGGGACTACACCATGCCCACCTTTCCCATGACATCAATAAAGGTACTTTAGTGATACGGTTAAAAACAATTCTTCAGGCACTCTGGGATACAAAAAAGTCATGGAATCTCGTCTGGAAAAACCTATGATTCTCCAGAATCATTAAGTCTAGTTCGCAAATGTGTTTATTTTTCAGGCGATAACGTTTAACATACTTGGTGGAATGGCGTAATATTTGGTGTACAAGCATATCTTTCATCGATGTTTATGCCGGTGTTGCTCTGCTTATTTTTTCTCAGAGTTATCGCTTTTTACTGACTTGGAATTTCCATCGCGTTCACGGTCCTGTTGGTTGTCATGTTCCACTCTCCCGAAACGTATCAGTATATTCACGAATCGAAAGATTTGTCATGTTCCACTCTCCCAAAATGTGGAAGTAGTAGTAGTAGTCAGATCTATGTCACAGTACTTTCACGAATCTCTCGCCGAACGTTTGTCATATTCCATTCTCCCAAAATGTGGTAGTAGTAGCAGTCAGATCACTGCTCTGTCATAATACGTTCAGGAATGTCTTGCCAAAGGTTTGTCATGTTCTACTCTTCTGACATGTGGTGGTAATAGTAGTCAGATCTTTGCTCTGCCACAGTACAATCACAAATCTCTTGTTGAAAGTTTGTCATGTTTCACTCTCCTCAAATGAGGTAGCAGTAGCAGTCAGATCTCTGTCACAGTAAGTTCACGAATACCTTGCAGAAAGTTTGCCATGTTCCACTCTTCTGTGGTAGTAATAGTGGTCAGGTCTCTGCTCTTTTACCGTACGTTTGCGGAACTCTTGTCAAATATTTGTCATGTTGCACTCTCTCAACATGTGGAAGTAGTTGTAGTCAGATCTATGTCACAGTACGTTCACGAATCTCTGACCTGGAAGTTTGTGTTCCACTCTCCTGAAAGGTGGTAGTAATAGCAGTCAGATCTCTGCTCTGTCACAGTACGTTCACGAATCTCTTGTCAAAAGTTTGTCATGTTCCACTTTCCTGAAATGTGGTAGTAATAGCAGTCAGATCTCTTGTCTCAGTACCTTTACGCATCTCTTGCCCGAAAGTTTGTCATGTTCCGCTCTCCCAAAATGTGGAAGGAGTAGAAGTTAGATTTCTGTCACAGTACCATCACGAATCTCTTGCCTGAAAGCTTGTAATGTTCAACTCTCCCAAAATGTGGTAGTAGTAGCAGCCAGATCTCTGTCACAGTACCTTCATGAATTTCTTGCCCGAAAGTTTGTCATATTCCGCTCGCCCTAAATATGGAAGTAGTAGTAGTCAGATCTCTGTCACAGAATGTTCACGAATCTCTTGTCTGAGTTTGTCATGTTCCACTCTCCCGAAACGTGGTAGTAATAGTGGTCAAATCTCTGTCTCAGTACCTTCACGAATCTCTTGCCCCCGAGAGTTTGTCATGTTCCATTCTACCAATCATTCAATCATTTCCTTAATCCATTGTGTAAGTATACAATGTCCAAATATATAGCACTTATGTGTTGTAAAAATACAGCCAAGTGAATGCACAAATACCAATACCCAAACTAAACATACTCTTAGTTTCCTCAATAGCATTTACGGAGAAAGCATATGATACAACGTGGAAGTATGGGATTTTAAAAGATCTTTTTTAGCATTGGGTTGAGAGGGTGTATGGATCTTTTTATAGACAATTCTTTGAGGGACCGCCAGTTTCAGGTCCGATTGGGTCAACGTTATCAGATCCACACGAACAGGAATTAGGGGTTCCTCGGGGTAGTACTTTATCTGTTACCCATTTCTCGATGAAAATCAGCGGCATTGTTGACAGAATTGAGAATATGGTAGATTCTTCATTATATGTTGATGAGTTTGTAATTTGCTGCAGCAGCAAAAAACATGAATGCCATCGAGCGCAAACTTCAGTTGTGTTTATTAAACGGAAACCAGAAATGGGCTACAGAAAACGGTTTTAGGTTTTCGAAGCCCAAAGGGAATGGTGTTCATTTCTGCAAGCTCTGGAAGATTCACCTTTGTCCGGAATTGAAAATAGATGGCAGTGCCATTAAAGTTGTCAAGGGAGTGAAATTCTTCGGTTTATTGTTTGACAGTTGAATTTCACTTCTTACAACAACTAAAGGTTAAATGTAAAAGGGCACAAAGGGTGCTATCAAAAACATTACTCCATCTGTATAGATCACTTGTTATATCAAAGTTAGATTATGGCTGTGTAGTTTACGATTCCTTGAGAAAGTCATACTCAAACAACTTGATGTCATCATAACAGTGTTATAAGAATTAGCTTGGTTGTTTTTAGAACACCACCAATAGATTCAATTCTTGTTGAAGCAGAGGAGCCTCATATTGAGAAGCGAGGAATTGAACTGTCACTCTAGTATGTTTCTAAACTGTGTGCTAATCCATCAGTCACTACTTATAACTGTGTCTCTGACCATCAAAATGCTGGAGCACATTGCTCCATTTGGGAATTAGAATTAAACCGTATATAGAGTTCGCCACACTTGAATTGGAAATAACAAGAGGGGCAACGCAAAGCATGTGCCAATGCCCCCGACCCTCCAAACATTTTCTAAGTCGAAAGAGTGAAAAAGTGCCATAATTCTGGAATAAATGCGAGGAAGAAACCTACGCTACACGGGTATCGTTCCCCCATGATACTCTATCACTACACCAAATATCATTCAAATCGAGGTGGCAATGGCCGAGATGCAAGGAAAAATGTTGGTACGGGTGGATGGATGGACGGATAGACGGACGGAGGTCTCCACTAGATACCCCTTCGACTTTTCAAGTCGGGGGCATAATAAAAGAGAACCGTGAACCACATATATCTCTTTGGCATCTTAAAGAAACTAGTTATTTTGAACATTGCTTTTACCTTTAACCCTTTATCCAACTTAACGGCCAAAAAAACCAGCGCTATTCTCAAAAATCGGCAATTAATTTTCACTATTTTTTTAATTTTTTGTCTCAAAAACATAGGTTATGAACCCTCATTGGAACGAGATCGTTTCAATGAGGGGTCATAACCTATGTTTTTGAGATACAAAATGAAAAAAAAATAGTTATTCAAGAATTTGTTTTGCAAGTGTCGTCTGCTTTTCATGTTAGGTAAAGGGTTAAAAGTCCGAAACAAATTCTCTTCAGTTTAAGCAGAAATATGCTGAAATCAGGCCAGAGTATAATGCATATAAAAGGATCTATACATATGGATCTAAAAATAGTGACAATGTATCGTCAGCCGTTGTTACTTGTGATCAGACTACCTCGATCAGAAAACCAAATAAATGTTCTATTTTCGCAACTGAAGTTAAAGCTTTACAACTAGCGCTTGAACACATATTGAATGTACAGGAAAGGAAGTCTATTATTTTTTCCGACTCTCTTTCCTCTTACTAGCTTTATTCAGCCCCAGGTTGAAGAACACTGTCGTTTCGGAACTTCGTGAGAAGTTGAATACTCTCTTGTCTGACCAGTGTGAAATCGTGTTTTGCTGGCTACCTAGACATGTTGGTATCTCTGGTAACATCAGGGCAGACAGTGCAGCAAAACACGATTTAACGAAGCCTCTCACTGATTTTAAAATTCCTTTCCGTGATTTGAAACCACACGTCAATAAATATACCAGATCTCTGTGACAGGCGGATTGGGATGGAGCGACATAACAACAATGACATAATATTGGTCACACACGACTTACTCATTCCTTTTTGTTAGAGGATAATATGCGACCAGAGTGTTTTCCTTGCCAACAAGTGTTGTCAGTGGAACACATTCTTTTACATTGCACTGATTTTAATAATGTCACACAGTGTCAAAGGGCAGTATTTCACAGTTGGATCTCTAATAGATCTATTTTATCACACGAGCGTGCACAACGTTCTATAATTTCTCACAGTAATCAATCTTTTTAATAAATTTTAAAATTGTTTTATTCCTTTTAAACTAGACTCATATTTCAAATCACCGGGTTAATTTACAAGGATTATTCTCTACATCTCTTGTTACTTCTCAAACTACTCCTGTCTTAGACATTTTATTGGCATTTACCCTTTACCTAATGACACCTGCAAACAAAATTCTTGAATAGCGAATTATTGCGAATTCTTTTCATTTTTTGTCTGAAAAACATAGGTTATGACCCCTCTTTGGAACGAGCTCCTTCCAAAGAGGGGTCATAACCTATGTTTTTGAGACAAATGAAAGTGTCAATGACACTGTAGCTCAACTTTTCAAGACAAAGACATGTGCATGTATAGTACGTGACACAGCAATGACAAACATCTAAGTAATGACCTGATAACAAAGGTACATATAAAGTATTGTAACGGTCTGTACATAAATACTGACCGTTGTCTGTAACAAATGTATAGGTAAAGTATTGTAAAGATGGGTGACAGTCAGATGCTAAACTAGAAAAGAAATCTTTGAGTCCCAGAGTGGGTCTGACTGAACCCCAAAATATTTGTTCTCATAGCACAGTGATAACAAAGGCACCCCAAAATCCACTCGTTCCTGTCCCAAGGTGAAAACAAAGGTACCCAAGAAGTTTTGTGAAGATCAGTTCATAAATACCAGCTGTATAGAACTTGTGACAAAAAACTGATTGGACCTAATTTTGGTACAAAATGGCCACTGGCAGCCATCTTGAATTTTGGACCGCACCCAGAAACAACTCATTCTCGACCCAAGGTGATAACAAAGGTAGCCAAGAAGTTTTGTGAAGATCGGTTCATAAATACAGCCTCTACCCTGAGCCGTATTAACATGTGTGCTTATCTGTAAGTAGCACTGAATAAATCAAAGTTAATCTAATTTGCATAATTTCTGCACGGAAAAAAACCCTTACAATATGTGATGTATTCCATGTTACTAAACATTCATACAAACATTTATTCAAATCAGAACTTTCATACAGAAGTTCTGTACAAAAGACTGATTGCACTAATTTTGGTACAAAATGGCTGCTGGTGGCCATCTTGAATTTCGGACCACACCCAAAAACACTCGCTCTCATCCCACGGTGATAACAAAGGTACCCAAGAAGTTTCGTAAAGATTGGTTCATAAATATGGCCTCTAATCTGAGTCGTATAGAAGTTGTGTACAAAAAACTGATTAGACCTAATTTCGGTACAAAATGGCCACTGGCAACCATCTTGAATTTTAGACCGCACCCAGAAACACTCGTTCTCGTCCCAAGGTCATAACAAAGGTACGCAAGACATTTCGTGAAGATCACTTCATAAATACAGACTCTAGCCCGAGCCGTATTGACATGTGAACTTACTGTGTGTAAGTCGCACTGAAAAAATCAAAGTTCATCTAATTTGCATAATTTCTGCACGAGAAAAAACCCGTATTATATGTGATATATCCCATGGTACTAAACATTTACACAAAAAATTATTCAAATCAGCGCTTCCATATGGAAGTTCTGTGCAAAAATCTGATTGCGCCTAATTTTGTACAAAATGGCTGCCATCGGCCATCTTGAATTTCGGACCGGACCCCAAAACACTCGTTCTCGTCCCACGGTGATACCAAAGGTACCCAAGAAGTTTCGTAAAGATCAGTTCATAAATACGGCCTCTAGCCCGAGCCGTATTGGCATGTGTACTTACAGAGCTGAAAGTAACACCAAAAAACATCAAACTTAGTCTAATTTGCACAATTTACACACGAGAAAAAACCTGTATTATATGTGATGTATCCCATGGTACTAAATATTCATACAAACGAAAGTGTCAATGACACTGTAGCTCAACTTGACAAACTTGAACTTGGTAAGTTATAAATGAAATGGCAAAATTGAAGAACAGAGTAATCCATCAATTTTTAAATGTAAACTGCAGTATGTTCAGAGGTTACTGTAAATGGCAACTTTTTTTCACAGAAATGAATGCTAATCAACAGTTCTTATCGAAAGGTCTTGTCTAATGAGCACACCACGTTAAACAAGCATACCAGGTTTCAAAGCAATCCAATCATAAATGTGCCCTGTAGGGTGTGCCAAAAAGAAATATTGAGGGCTGACTAAACTAAGTTCTAAGAACGTTGGCTGCGGCAACATTTTCTTACGGAAATTGAACAAAATCGATAGCTCCCATCTAGAGGTCATCCCAAACAAGCATGCCAGGTTTCAAAGCAATCCAATCATAAGTGTGCCCCGTAGATTGTGCCAAAGGGAAATATTGAGGTCTGACTAAACTTAGTTCTAAGAACGTTGGCCGTAGCAACATGTTCTTACGGAAATTGAAGAAAATCGATAGCTCCCATCTAGAGGTCACCCCAAACAAGCATACTACATTTCAAAGCATCCAATCATAAATGTGCCCTGTAGGGTGTGCCAAAGGGAAATATTGAGGTCTGACTAAACTAAGTTCTAAGAACGTTCGCCGTAGCAACATTTTCTGACGGAAATTGAAGACAATCGATAGCTCCCATCTAGAGGTCACCCTAAACAAGCATACCAGGTTTCAAAGCAATCCAATCATAAATGTGCCCTTTAGGGTGCGCCAAAGGGAAATATTGTGGTTTGACTAAACTAAGTTCTAAGAACGTTGGCCGTAGCAACATTTTTTTGACGGAAATTGAAGAAAATCAATAGCTCCCATCTAGAGGTCACCCCAAACAAGCATGCCAGGTTTCAAAGCAATCCGATCATAAATGTGCCCTGTAGGGTGTGCCTAAGAGAAATATTGAGGTCTTCTGACTAAACTAAATTCTAAGAATGTTGACCGCGGCAACATTTTTTGACGTAAATTGAAGAAACTCGATAGCTCCCATCTAGAGGCCCCCCCAAACAGGCATTCCAAGTTTCAAAGTGATCTGATCATAAATGTGAGGTGTGCCAAAGGAAATTGTGGACGTACGTACTAACTAACGTACGTACGTACGCCGACGGACAAGAAGCGATGGCAATAGATCAGCTTGACTTTGTCAAGTTGAGCTAAAAATTATTCAAATCAGAGCTTTCATATGGAAGTTCTGTACAAAAAACAGATTTCTGCATCGTCGGTACAAAATGGCGACTGGCAGCCATCTTGAATTTCGGACCGCACCCAAAAACACTCGTTCCCGTCCCACGGTCATAACAAAGGTAACCAAGAAGTTTCGTAAAGATCGGTTCATAAATACGGCCTCTAGCCCGAGCCGTATCCAATTGCTGACAGACGGACAGACGGACGACGGGCCATGACAAAAGCTCACATTTGGCTTCGCCAAAGTTGAGCTAAAAAGGAAAAAAAAAATAATGAAAATTAATTGGCGATTTTTGTGAATAGCGCTGGCCGGTTTGGGCCGTTACGTTGGGTAAAGGGTTAAGCATTAATAATAAATGAATAAATAATAGCCTTCATCCATGGGTTATGTTAACAAACAGGGGGGCACGGTGGTGTTGCGGTAACCGGTTCTAGTCAGAGCTTGTTCCAAAGAGGTGTCATAACCTATGTTTTTGAGACAAAAAATGAAAAAAATAATGAAAATTAAGATGGCGATTTTTGTGAATAGCGCTGGACGGTTTGGGACGTTACGTTGGGTAAAGGGTTACGCACTAATAATAAATGAATAAATAATAGCCTTCATCCATGGGTTATGTTAACAAACAGGGGGCACGGTGGCGTTGCGGTAACCGGTTCTCGTCAGATAACCGAAGTTAAGCAACGTCCAGCCCGGTTAGTCCTCGGATGGGTAACCATCTGAGCGATCGATTCGGACTCGCCCGTTGTGTCCTTGGGCAAGGCACTTAACCCCGATTGTCCACATGGGGGCACGATGGCGCAGTATACTAAGGCGTACTGCGTTCTACTATGGCGATGGTGCGCGTGTCTTCAACCAATCTAGCCCTGCCTGTGCTGCAGCGCGGAGTTACGATGTTGGGGAGCTGGCAGCTGCTCGTCGTTGCTAGGTGGTTCTCTCCGGGTATTCCGGCTTCCTCCGCCTGTAAAACTGTCACGGTCATGATTAGCCATTGAGCATAAATATGTGACTTTAAACACCAATAAATAAATAAATATGTTAACAAACAAATATCTTCTTGATAACTAATAAATTTTTCAATTTTAACTTCTTATCTATCACAGCAGTACCAAGCTGGTAGGTTTATTGTGATATCTTAACACATTATTATAAGAACTGATTTTTTTTTTAGACCTATAATTACTTCAGCTGTTTACTTGTTATCACAGTGGCTCTCAGTTAAAAGATTTTCCGCTGCATCAAATATCCATCTAACACTACCAGGCACATGGCAGGCTAATGCTCCTGATTGTTTTTGCATTTTCACTTGACTTGTTAATGCATTTTGAGTTAACCCCTTTAAAAGCGGATTCTCATACTTATATTTTCACACATGTGAGATAAGATCTAAATGATACCAAAAATGCAAAAAAGTGATTTTCTGAAAATTTTGCACTTAGCGGTTTCATGCACTCGAGGGCGATATTTGGTTGTTCCAAAGATTGTTTATTTATATTAATTATAAATAAAGAATGCAGGATGGCTAATCAAATCTTTATCTGATTGAAGTGGGGAGAGCGGTGGCTCAGAAGGTAGAGGTGCAGGCTGCAAGCCAAGAGGTCCTCGGTTCGAATCCTACCTGCGGCAACCGCGTTGTGTCCTTGGACAAGACGCTTCATCTCCATTGCTCGCGTGAGGGCACGGTGGCGTTGTGTAATAAGACGTACTGCACGTCGATGGTGCACTTCTTCAACCAATGCTAACCCTGCGCTTGCGTGGAGTTAGTATGTTGGGGAGCTGACAGTTGCTCGCCGTTGCACGGTGCTTCTCTCCGGCTTCCTCCGCCGTTAAACTATCGCGGTCATGATTAGCCATTGTGCATAAATATGTGACCTTAAACACCAATAAATAAATAAATAAATCTGATTGAAGTGCTCTCAGACTCAGTCGCTGTCGACCAGAAGATGCCCGTTTAACTCCGCGCGCATACAATTTTATTGCTGAATTGGAAAGATGTTTACATGCAAATCTTCTCATTCTAATGTTTGGCAACTCAGCATCACGTTATTCTTGTTGCTCTTAAAACTATTAAATTCAGTAGAACACCCCAGCCCAATCTTAACTACAATTCATATATCTAGCTTTGTCACAGTTACAGAGTCGGTCTACTGTGTTGAATTCAATTAAAATCGTTTACTTGCACTTGCGTTTAGACTAGTTCTTAGGATTATACAGGTTCATGGGCATTCACAACAAATTATTATATGAAATTCCCAGATAGGAGGTAAAATATATATATATATATATATATATATATATATATATATATTGAATCAACCGAACTTATTGTTCACGTCACTTTTACTGGGATATGAAAAAGTATGCGGACATACTTCAGTACATACAGATGGTACATGGAGGATGGGGATGACTGCAAGCTGCAGCCGCACGACTGCATCTTGCAGTTATTTTTATCCTTTTTGACCCACAATATACCTAACAACTTAACACAGTCCATGAAAGGAATATATGCTTACTAGTGAATTCGGGTGCCCGCGGTCCGTCTGTCGATTCACACACACTGGGTATTGAGAAAAGCTCACAAACTAGCTATCTCGGGTGGCGCGGCTTCGTCCTCGCGGGCCACCCGGACCGCCGGGTCCCCGGGGTTACTACCCCGGCTCTACCTCCCTCTCGACGCCCCTGAACCAACTGGTCCAAAATGTTCCAACGGATATGTGACAAACTGTTTAGACAGTTGAGTGTCGGTTGCCTGTTCAATTTCCCCCAGCTATTAGATGCCTGACAGCCTGCGAGTCCCTCGTATCGCAATAGCAATCCAATGGTCAATTTCTCTTGATAATTAAGTATCTGTGGTATATATTAATACATCACGTCCCCACTGCGAAACCCTGTATATATTGTAAATAGATTTACACTGTTGTAGCTGAGTTGTTTTTTTCTATTTTGTTTGTTTTTTTTTGTTTTTTTTTTTGTTTCTTTTTTTCTCGCCACGTGTTTTGTGCGCTCACCCAAATCGAGGATCTCAGATTCGACAAAAAACAATGCATCTTGGCTCTGTATAAAGTTGACAAATCGTCGCGGTGGTACCACAGGACTCAGTTTTTCCATTGGAAAACAGAACTTTGTGGTTCCCACGCGACTCAACGACAAAAATGGTTTGACATAATGCTTAATGAGATGTGACCTGCACCTCTTGATTTGCTGCTGAAACGTTGATATCCAACTCCAAAAATGAATGGGGTCCAAGGCTTGACCATTGTTTGATCTTCCATTGACAACGCATTTGAAATTACCAAAAAACAGTAGTGACGTAGATAGCAGGCCTTACTGACCCTTTGAGCTGATTGCTAACTTCTAGAACGTAATTTTTTTTTACCGGTCAATATTATCAGTGTAGTCTTAGGGCCTCCACGAGCTCAAAGGGTCAGTGCTTCTATCTGAGCCGTCAGACACTAGCAGCTGGGACGCCCTTGGTTCTCTCTTGCGGAAATAAATTGCGCCTATAGACATATATGTTAATTTATTTTTGGCAAGCTTGGAACATAAACAGGGGTGAGCCCATCTTGCTCTGTACTACCATTGTATTCAGAACTAACGCCATACCCCCTTGTCAGCTTTCGATTGTTTCGAGACAAGGGGGGGGGGGGGGGGTCCCTCTCCCTTTCTCTATGTACACTCGATTGTAGCCGTGTCTTGGTGGTACTCTTCTAGTAATGGTATCCAGCGCAAGTTTTGCATGAATTGTTGTCCTCCTCCTTATTGTCCACCTCGAAACCTTGTTATCAAGCAATAATCAGTTTTATTGCATTATGTAGGTGAGCTCACAATTTAATTTAATTTTGCCTGCAGGTCATCAGGAAAATGTTACTGGAAGGTTACAAATAGTAAACAAATCAGTAGCCTACTTATCTACCACTAATGTCCCTGCCACTCTCGGGTTGTTAGTATGAATCTTTTGTCTTCCTACTTTTTTAGTTGAACTGCTTAACTGCCAATCCACATCACTATAACTGTGAACTTATGACTTCGATGAAGCAGACCGTACTTTTCTTAAGACGAAAATGTTTTGCAGACTATCTGTACATACTACCTATATTTATCTTTGTCTTGTGCTGTCTATTTCTTCTGCTCCCATGTCTATTTGCTTTACTCCTATTCCTCTTTACTGTACTCTTACTCTCACCACCAGCTTGAATACAATTTGCCCAAGAAGAGATATTGCCTTGTTACCAGTAATGTTGATTGGTATTGTTATCCGAGCAGTGAGCTTGTGTTCTACGTATCAGATTATATCATCAGCCACATAACGGGCCACATTGATCTACACCGTGCCCGGATTGGTACCTTCAACATCGTAGTTCATGTTCGCAGTCTAAGGCACAAGCTATCAAAGGATCAGTCTAATTGTATATTACATTACCTGTTCCTACGTCTCGGTGGTGCAAAAGGTCATGACAGTTTTGTTGCCATGACAGCACTGTTCTTTGGGTACTATACAAAATCAGTCATCATGCATGTTAAAAAAAACTGATGCACAATACAAGTGTCTCCAAAAAGTTATTCACGCCATAAATATCTCAACAGTTGTGAGAATATTAAATCTAGTTGTCACTGTTTTGGCAGCCCTTTACCTGAGTATAATTTTATTACAATCTGGTGATATTGAACCAAATCCCGGTCCTTGCTCCACAAGGTCACTCACTGATGAAAATAATTTGAAAGTGTTTCACCTTAATATTCAAAGCTTAAAGCCTAAGTTGGATATTATCGAAAGCGAGGCATTATGATATATTTTGGCGTTTACTGAAACATGGCTGCAGAACTACGATCCCACATCCGATATATTATTCCACGGGTTTCATGAACCATTGAGACAAGACCGATCGTCAAGGGGAGGCGGGGTTGCCATCTACTTAAAGAATACTATCTCCTTTCGACGGCGGTCCGATCTCGAGGTACAGAACGCCGGGTGTCTATGGGCTGAAATATTCAATAAACACAAGAAGTCCTTATTGTTAGGGGTCTTCTACCGCCCACCAAATAGTCCCCCAGAAATATGGTATGCCATATCAGCATCGATCGAAAAAGCCCGTGACACGTCAATTGCCGATTTGATTGTTACCGGCGATTTTAATGATAACCAACTAGTGTCCTTAAAAGGAGGTTTTGCTGACATAAGAAATGTTTTTAACTTGAGACAGCTTGTGAGTGAGCCAACCTGCTTTACGGAGTCGTCAGCCTCTCTGATAGATCTTTTGCTGTAAGCGACTCGGTCAGGGTAAAAGATTGCGGGGTCTTAGAACCAATCATTCCGGAAATGATACGCTACCACTGTCCGGTGTCGATTGAGATTGATTTTTCTAAATCTATCTCTTTGTCATTTTGGAGAAGGATATGGCTGTACTCTCGGGGTGACTATGAAGCACTTAATGTTGCCCTCGCTGACGTCGACTGGAATTCTCTTTTTGATAATAGATGCCTTCATACTATCACCTCTGACTTCACCAATAAATTACTCGACGTCGCATCTAAACATATTCCCAACAAAATAATTACTTCGCGACCGGACCTGCCGAAATGGTACCACAACGAAATCAGACTTCTGATAAGACAGAGAAAACGATTATATCGAATAGCGAAACGCAATGGCCTTCAAACTGCATGGGACAAATACAAACGTAAACGAAATGAAGTCGTATCAGCTGTCAGGAAGGCAAAATCATCGTATATTTCCAAAGTCCAAACTACATTAAGAAGCAGCAACACGTCGTCTTCACTGTGGTGGAAGACACCCAAAATGCTCATTTGCACAAATAAAGCAGTAACTGTCCCAACTCTTGTTCACCTAAATAAAATTTAGGCTGTGGGTAGATTGCCTTCTCTACCTGTCATATTTCGCTCTTAATTTCGAGACAGGAAGGGAGCCTAACTTACACTACCGTATTCCACCTAATTCATCTTATATAACAAACAGCTATCCTCGATAATGCAATTTTCTTTATTATTATTATTATTTTACTTTTGTTATTATTATTATTATTATTATTATTATTATTATTATTATTATTCTTATTATTATTATTATTATTATTATTAACTTCATGGTTCACCCTGCAGCCTCACCCCCTTCCCCCTTGCAAATCTTATCGATTTCTTTTATCTGGGGATGTGATCAGTGGGCTGTAGTTACAGCAAAAACGTGCCATTTTGAGCAAACAGCTGACACCGCTGACACTTGGCTCTGTTACCCTATCCACATGAATCCAGTTCAACCGTCTTAGGTTTAGTCTCACTCCATCAAGAATGGTTGCGAAGCTTATAGGGTTCTTTTCGTTTAGAGATGTGAACTTTGGGCGGTAGATACAGTAAGCACTTGCCACCCAAAGGCAACAGCTGACACCACCGAAACATGGCTCTGCTCCCCTATTCTCATAAAGTAGTTCAACTATTTTAGATTAGTTTACCCCTGCCCCCTGCCCCCTGTCCCATCCACACCCCACCCCAACACACACATATCAAGTATGGTTGATTATGTTTAAGGCAATATGTTCACACTTGATCTCACGATGTCACTAATAATATATGAATTGTGGTCCACAACTGCCCAAAATTCCCCCGACAACATTAACTATTGATAATCTTCTGTATATAAATCCTTTGTGAATCAACTTTCCGGAACTCCAATGACTTTGTAGCACTTGTAAATACAAATATTCCAAACGCCCGATATTCTCGGGTCTTCTCTTCTGTTGAATACTGTTTGCCAAATATGTATATATGTTGATGTACTTTCCTCTTTAAATTATCTTTCTAATTGTTATTCAATTGGAACACCTTTGTTATTATCTAAGTCTACATTTATTAGCCAGCTTGAACCAATACAATATCTACTATCCCACAAATTCAAAATTGCTAAATGGGTAATAACGACATATACCGTGCTCGTATTGGAACATTCAATGCTGCTGTTTATGTACGTTGTTTAAAACATAGACTGTCACGTCATCATTCGTTGTGCACTCTGACTTACACTCTTTTAAGACTGAGTGGTGTGAAGCTGGGTAAAAGCTTTACTTGTATGGTTGCTCTGTCTTTCTATATGAAGCTGGAATATTCCTCGGATACGCCACTGGGGAATCCTATCGACTTAGAGTGTCGTCGAGATGATTCACAATCCCATTGCCCGGATCTTAAACTGATGTGTGCTCATCCAAATCCAAATGTGATGTTATCCATAGTACTACCCTTAGCCCTCACTTGCTGGATGTGCTTCTTTATCCTGATTTTCCTACTCATATTGTCGGGAGATATTGAAACAAATCCAGGCCCGTGTCCCACCAAACAAGTAAACAATCCTAATACCCTGAGAGTTCTGCATCAGAATATCCAGAGTTTAAAGCCTAAACTTGATCGTATTCAATGTGAATTTTCTGAAGATGATATTCTAGCTTTTACTGAGACGTGGCTTCAAAATGCTGATCCTTCCTCTGATGTTATGATGCATGGCTTCCAGGAACCTTTGAGATTTAACCGCTCAACTAGAGGAGGTGGGGTTGCCATTTACTTCAAAGATAATATTTGCGCTCGCCATAGACCAGATCTGGAAACTCCGAACTCTGAGTGCCTGTGGGCAGAAATCTCTACAAAATATCGAAGACCATTGCTTCTAGGTGTATTCTATCGTCCACCAAATAGTGTTCCTGAAATTTGGGAGAATATACAAGCATCAATTGATAAAGCTAAAGATACTGCAATTGACGATATTATCATTACAAGTGATTTCAATGATAACCAGTTAACATCTCCAAACAGCCAATTTTCCAATATAATTAGGTGTTATAACCTCCGTCAGCTTGTGAGTGAACCAACGTGCTTTACTGAGTCATCTGCTTCGCTGATTGATCTATTTGCGGTCAGCAATTCAGTCAACGTACTAGCTTGTGAAGTTCTTGAGCCACTTATACCCGAAATGATCCGATACCACTGTCCAGTTTCCATTGATATTGAATTCACTAAGCCATGCCAAGTCAACTTTAAAAGGCGTATATGGTTATATTCAGATGGAAATTATGAAACGTTAAATGCTGCGTACAGTGATGAAAGATGGGACATCCTATTCGACGACCCCTGCCTCGATAGGATTGTGACTAACATCACCAGTAAGATACTTGATATTGCAGCCAAGCATATACCCACCAAACTAATTACGTTCAGGGCATCCCAGCCCAAATGGATGCATAATGAAATTCGTCTCTTGATTAGACAGCGTAAACGTTTATACCGTATTGCAAAACGTAACGGCACCCCCCAAGCATGGGAGAAATACAAAATAAAAAGGAATAAAGTAGTAGCGGCCGTTAGGAGGGCAAAAAATTCATACCTTTCAAAAGTCCAATCAACATTAGGTAGCCACGAAACAGCCCCGTCTCACTGGTGGAAAACCCTCAAGTCATTCCTAAATAATAATGTACCTGCAATTCCCCCTCTCTGTCATTCTGATATTCTCTACTCCTCCAATACTGAGAAGGCTGAGTTGTTCAATGATTATTTCTGCTCGATCTCAACTATTGATGATTCAAATGCCCACATTCCGACCTCTGCCCCTACTCCCGTACAAACCCTTGATAGCATAACCCTTAATTATAGCGAGGTGTATGAAGCGATAAAATCTGTTAAAGCCTCCAAGGCATGTGGACCTGACCTTATAAGCCCTCGACTGCTTAAAGAATGTAAGTTGTCCCTGTGTGGACCTCTTTTGGTCTTGTTTAATATTCTGCTAAATAATTCCCATTTTCCTTCTGAGTGGAAAAAGGCAAATGTGTCCCCAGTTCTGAAAAAGAACCCTGCCAATTTGGTAACTAATTACCGTCCAATATCTCTAATTAGCTGTGTTGGCAAGATATTCGAGAAATGTGTGTTTAGACGCTTATGGAAATTTTTAGCTGACAACAATATTTTAAGTAATTTCCAGTCTGGTTTTACTCCTGGAGACTCGACTGTTCTCCAGTTGACTGACTTATACGATGAGTTCTGTCGAGCTCTAGACGAAGGTAAAGAAGTTCGAGTAGTATTTTCCGACATCAGTAAAGCCTTCGACAAGGTGTGGCATGTTGGGCTTATTCACAAGCTTAAAAGAATCGGAGTTTCCGGTGATCTCCTATTGTTTCTTAAATCCTATCTCTCGCACCGGTCCCAACGAGTCGTCGTTGGTTCTGAATCATCTTCCTGGAAACCCATTAATGCAGGGGTCCCTCAAGGATCTATACTTGGGCCTTTACTGTTTCTAATATACATCAACGATATCACCGAAAATTTACTTAGCTCTATACGTCTTTTTGCAGATGATACGTCGTTATACCTCATTGTTGAAAATCCGGACCAAACATCAATTTTAATGAATCGTGACTTGACATCAATAGATCACTGGGCGAAAACGTGGCTAGTAGAGTTTAATCCCAAGAAAACAGAATGCATGTTGCTATCACATAAACAAAATCAGCTACTTCACCCTCCACTAATGTTTTGTGGTACTCGGATTTCTGAGGTTAATAATCACAAGCATTTGGGATTAACCATAAATAATACTGGCACGTGGGATGATCACATTGACCATGTCTGTAACAAGGCATGGACACGTGTAGATTTACTGAGGAAATATAAATTCATACTGGATCGTAAGATTTTAGAGAAAATTTACTTTGCATTTATCAGACCTCTCTTAGAATACGCAGATACCGTATGGGACAATTGTTCTGCGTTCAAGGCAGCAGACTTGGAGAAAATTCAAATAGCTGCTGCGAGAATCATAACTGGTGCAACTGTGAGTGCGAGCAAGACACTACTATACACTGAAACATGTTGGGAGCCTCTCCAAGAAAGACGACGAAAACATAAACTTGTGCAATTTTTTAAGATGTATCATAATATTACTCCACCCTACATTGCAACTAAAGTCCCGCCGCCTGTTTCGTCCACCGGTGTTCGTCACAGTTTGCGATCTTCCCAGAACCACCGAATTCCGTTCTGCCGCACTAATTTGTACCAAAGGTCATTCATTCCTAGTACTACTAGTCAATGGAATAACTTGCCTCTATCTATCCGTAACAATTCATCTATTAGCAACTTTAAATGTTTCCTTAATAGCGGCAACACACGTCCACCTCATTTCTATAGTAGCAATAGATCTCGTGTAGCCCAAGTTTACCACTGTAGGTTGCGTCTGCGTTGTAGTAACCTAAATGCCCATTTATTCGATAACCATTTATCAATCACCCCTTTCTGCCAATGTGGAGAACTTGAGACAACTGATCACTTTCTCTTATATTGTCCCCGCCACCTGAATGCTCGCATTCACTCAATTAGCGCTCTGCCATTTGTTTTCGATTCTCCAACTCTTCTGTTCGGCTCGAACTTACTTGGGAATACCGAGAACCGTCGTATTTTTGAAGAAGTGCAGAAATTTATTTTGTTAAGTGGGCGCTTCGGGTAGTACAGGACCCTAGTGATCTATGTTGCTTCAGGTACTATCGTCGACGCTCTCCCAAATATAATTTATACATTATGCAGCTAAATAATGGTATCCAGAACTTATAATTTTATCCATGTTGGTCCAACTGGACAACGGGTCGTTCTGGGCTGTGCTGCGCTGCACCGGGTTGCCGCAATTTGAGTACGAAGTGATTTGTTGTTCCGAAATGGGGTCGTATACACCAGGGACATCTGAGTGTGGCGTGGCGCCGCTTGGTGCGCCCCGGGGCTTACTCGGACCCTTCTGTATTGTCCTTGTATTATTATTATTCAAGATGGCTTACTACTGTAACCCCCTCCACTTTTATTCATTTTTTTATTCACTTTTTGTTTGAATTTTTCTTCCTTTTTTACCACCTCTCTTCTGAAATGTGGGACTATAAGTTCGTAGACTTTACTACGAAGAAACACATTGTCTGAAAGTAAGCAAAACTCCATTGATGGAAATAGAGATGACATACCATTTCATCCATGCCGGCTTCTATCCCAACGTAGATGTTGGCATGGATGAAATGGTGTGATGTTTGTATACTGACGTTACTTGTGTACGATGTGCAAGTGATCTGCATGACGTGTTTCTCTCTATCCCATCTTTCGACAATTGTTAGTACTTGTTATCTCTCTCTCTCTCTCTCTCTCTCTCTCTTCTGTTCACTTTAGTTCACTTTAGTTTGAACAATTTCCTTTTATAGCTGATTACTGTCAAAGCCTCATTTGTGTACATATTTCATTGATTGGGAAACGACCATTAATAAGCTTTAAGCTTTCTGTCGAATCCCATCCTTAATTTGTGTCCTAGCCTTCTGTTATATTGTATAGCCATTATTATGTGTACTGTTTTTGTATCTCATATCTCCAATTTTGTATACATATAACGTGTTAACTGAAATAAAACTATTGTTTAAACTAAACTAAATAAAATTTACTCCTCTAATACTGAGAAAGCTGAGGTCTTAAATGAGCACTTCAGCTCAATCTCAACAGTTGATGACAAGAACGCTTCCCTACCCAGCTCTTCATCAAACGCCCCACAAGTTACTGATAGTATCACTTTACAATCTAGTGAGATATACGAAGCTATGAAATCTTTAAGGGTATCAAAGGCGTCTGGTCCCGATCTTGTCAGTCCACGTCTTCTCAAAGAGTGCAAATCATCCATATGTGAGCCTCTCACAATCTTGTTCAATGTGCTATTGAATAACTCGTACTTTCCTCAACTGTGGAAAAAGGCAAATGTATCCCCAATCTTAAACAAGAGGCCCCACGTGGCCTTAATCGCTCACCTGACAAAGTGACTCTAAGAAGTATTTTAGGTCACCTTCACCATGTCATGCCTCATCAACATTACCTGGTTGAGTGATAGATTTTGTTTGAAGTTCAACATTTGTTACCTAAAATTAGTTTTATTTAAAATCATTGGTGTGTGGCCAATCTCCAATGATTTTTAATAAAGCAAATTTATCTCTGCAGACAAACTGGTTTAGCATGAAGCACAAACAAGGAATGTGAAGAGATAGCCTTGGACATCTCTCCCCAACTGTGGATATCTTCCATGTGCTACATGTATATATTTGCATGCAAGAAAACAAAAATTTTCACAAATTTTCCAAAATATTAGTTTTTTTATCATCATTGGAACAAACTCAAACAGCTTATTCCAATAGGGGTATGGGAAGATCAGGTATATTTTTGAGACAGAAATGTGAATATATAAATAATGGTGTTTTTTTGTGAATGATGCTGGAGAATTTTGTGTAAAGATATGGTAAATGGTTTGTTCTAGATACAGAATGATGCAAAAGTATTTAAATTTGATTAGGCAAGTTGTTCCTAAATTGCATTTAAAAATTGAAGTAACTGTTTTTTTGCTGACGAACTTTTAGATGTGTGTGTCTGTGTTTGTGTGTGTGTGTGTGTGTGTGTGTGTTTGTGTGTGTGTGGGGGGGGGGGGGGGGGGGGGTAAGAGTGTTCTTGCAAACAAAATTCCTGAATAAATGGAAAATTTTATTTTTTGTGTGAAAGACATAGTGCGTGAATGTTGATTGGAACAAGCTTAGAGAGCTCATTTTAATGTGAAGTCATAAAGCTGTGTTTTACGTACGAAATTCTGGAATAACTAAAAAAAAATTGCTTTTTTGACTCAAAAAGCATGGTGTGCGACCTCTCATTGGAATGAGCTCAAAAAGCTCATTCCAATGGGGTATTTACAAGCGATAAGTTCATGTATGTTTAAGAGACAAAAATTAAAATTTGAATAGTGATTTTTGCGAAGAATGCTGACAAGTTTTGGCAGTTATGTTGGTAAAAAGGTAAGATATGCAAAGTGGTTGTTTTTTAGAGGCGACATTTAATTAAGGGGAATTAACCCTTGATTACTGAGGTAACTTCTAAAAGTACTGAAATTTCATGAAGCAATGTGAATAACAGACAACAGTTGCCTAAAAATTTCATGAATAACTAAAATTTTTATTCTTTTGTCTCGAAAGCATGGCATATGACCGTTGTTGGAATGAGCTGAATGCGTGTGTTCCAATGAGGGGTCATAAAATTTGCACGGAGATTTGTGTGAATAATGCATTAGTACTGCTAGATTTGGGTAAACGGTTCACCCTGGATACCAACCCTTCTATAGTAGATCTTTTCTGTAAATTTTGTCTAAGATTCTATCAACTTTACAAATAAATACGTTCATGAATCACAATCAGATCCACCCCACAATGTTGCATACCAAATATCAAAAGATTCTGCCTGCTGGATCTGGAGAAGAAGATTTTTTAAGAAATATGCCTGAAATGCACTAAGTTAAAATTTGGGCTCCTATACGCAGCCCAAATATAAACCCAGGGGGTCGATTTGAACAAACTTGAATCAGATCCACCCCACAATGTTGCTTACCAAATATGAAAAGATTCTGAAGCTGGATCTGGAGAAGAAGATTTTTTAAGAAATTTGCCTGAAATGCACTAAGTTCGAATTCGAGCTTCTATAGTGAGCCCAAATATGAAACTAGGAAGCCGATTTGAACAAACTTGAATCAGATCCACCCCACAATGTTGCATACCAAATATCAAAAGATTCTGCCTGCTGGATCTGGAGAAGGAGATTTTTTAATAAATTTGCCCGAAATGCACTAAGTGCGAATTCGGGCTTCTATATTAAGCCCAAATATGAATCCAGGGGGCCGATTTGAACAAACTTGAATCAGATCCACCCCGCAATGTTGCATACCAAATATCAAAAGATTCTGCCTGCTGGATCTGGAGAAGAAGATTTTTGAAGAAATTTGCCCGAAATGCACTAAGTTCGAATTCGAGCTTCTATAGTGAGCCCAAATATGAATCTAGGAAGCCGATTTGAACAAACTTGAATCAGATCCACCTCACAATGTTGCATACCAAATATCAAAAGATTCTGCCTGCTGGATCTGGAGAAGAAGATTTTTTAATAAATTTGCCCGAAATGCACTAAGTCCGAATTCGGGCTTCTATATTAAGCCCAAATATGAATCCAGGGGGCCGATTTGAACAAACTTGAATCAGATCCACCCCGCAATGTTGCATACCAAATATCAAAAGATTCTGCCTGCTGGATCTGGAGAAGAAGATTTTTGAAGAAATTTGCCCGAAATGCACTAAGTTTGAATTCGAGCTTCTATAGTGAGCCCAAATATGAATCCAGGGGGCCGATTTGAACAAATTTGAATCAGATCCACCCCGCAATGTTGCATACCAAATATCAAAAGATTCTGCCTGCTGGATCTGGAGAAGATGATTTTTTTAAAAATTTGCCTGAAATGCACTAAGTTCGAATTCGAGCTTCTATAGTAAGCCCAAATATGAATCTAGGGAGCCGATTTAAACAAATTTGCATCAGATCCATCCCACAATGTTGCATACCAAATATCAAAAGATTCTGCCTGCTGGATCTGGAGAAGAAAATTTTTTAAGAAATTTGCCTGAAATGCACTAAGTTCGAATTCGAGCTTCTATAGTGAGCCCAAATATGAATCTAGGAAGCCGATTTGAACAAACTTGAATCAGATCCACCCCACAATGTTGCATACCAAATATCAAAAGATTCTGCCTGCTGGATCTGGAGAAGAAGATTTTTTAATAAATTTGCTTGAAATGCACTAAGTTCAAATTTGGGCTCCTATACTGAGCCCAAATATAAACCCAGGGGGCCGATTTGAACAAACTTGAATCAGATCCACCCCACAATGTTGCTTACCAAATATGAAAAGATTCTGCCTGGTGGATCTGGAGAAGAAGATTTTTTAAGAAATTTGCATGAAATGCACTAAGTTCAAATTCGAGCTTCTATAGTGAGCCCAAATATGAATCTAGGAAGCCGATTTGAACAAACTTGAATCAGATCCACCCCACAATGTTGCATACCAAATATCAAAAGATTCTACCTTCTGGATCTGGAGAAGAAGATTTTTTAAGAAATTTGCCTGAAATGCACTAAGTTCGAAATCGGGCTCCTATACTGAGCCCAAATATGAACCCAGGGGGCCGATTTGAACAAACTTGAATCAGATCCATCCTACAGTGTTGCATACCAAATATCAAAAGATTCTGCCTGCTGGATCTGGAGAAGAAGATTTTTTTAAGAAATTTGCCTGAAATGCACTAAGTTCGAAATCGGGCTCCTATACTGAGCCCAAATATTAACCCAGGGGGCCGATTTGAACAATCTTGAATCAGATCCACCCCACAGTGTTGCTTACCAAATATGAAAAGATTCTGCCTGCTGGATCTGGAGAAGAAGATTTTTTAAGAAATTTGCCTGAAATGCACTAAGTTCGAATTCGGGCTTCTATAGTAAGCCCAAATATGAATCCAGGGGGCCGATTTGAACAAACTTGAATCAGATCTACCCCGCAACGTTGCATACCAAATATCAAAAGATTCTGCCTGCTGGATCTGGAGAAGATTTTTGAAGAAATTTGCCTGAAATGCACTAAGTTAAAATTTGGGCTCCTATACGCAGCCCAAATATAAACCCAGGGGGTCGATTTGAACAAACTTGAATCAGATCCACCCCACAATGTTGCTTACCAAATATGAAAAGATTCTGAAGCTGGATCTGGAGAAGAAGATTTTTTAAGAAATTTGCCTGAAATGCACTAAGTTCGAATTCGAGCTTCTATAGTGAGCCCAAATATGAAACTAGGAAGCCGATTTGAACAAACTTGAATCAGATCCACCCCACAATGTTGCATACCAAATATCAAAAGATTCTGCCTGCTGGATCTGGAGAAGGAGATTTTTTAATAAATTTGCCCGAAATGCACTAAGTGCGAATTCGGGCTTCTATATTAAGCCCAAATATGAATCCAGGGGGCCGATTTGAACAAACTTGAATCAGATCCACCCCGCAATGTTGCATACCAAATATCAAAAGATTCTGCCTGCTGGATCTGGAGAAGAAGATTTTTGAAGAAATTTGCCCGAAATGCACTAAGTTCGAATTCGAGCTTCTATAGTGAGCCCAAATATGAATCTAGGAAGCCGATTTGAACAAACTTGAATCAGATCCACCTCACAATGTTGCATACCAAATATCAAAAGATTCTGCCTGCTGGATCTGGAGAAGAAGATTTTTTAATAAATTTGCTCGAAATGCACTAAGTCCGAATTCGGGCTTCTATATTAAGCCCAAATATGAATCCAGGGGGCCGATTTGAACAAACTTGAATCAGATCCACCCCGCAATGTTGCATACCAAATATCAAAAGATTCTGCCTGCTGGATCTGGAGAAGAAGATTTTTGAAGAAATTTGCCCGAAATGCACTAAGTTTGAATTCGAGCTTCTATAGTGAGCCCAAATATGAATCCAGGGGGCCGATTTGAACAAATTTGAATCAGATCCACCCCGCAATGTTGCATACCAAATATCAAAAGATTCTGCCTGCTGGATCTGGAGAAGATGATTTTTTAAAAAATTTGCCTGAAATGCACTAAGTTCGAATTCGAGCTTCTATAGTAAGCCCAAATATGAATCTAGGGAGCCGATTTAAACAAATTTGCATCAGATCCATCCCACAATGTTGCATACCAAATATCAAAAGATTCTGCCTGCTGGATCTGGAGAAGAAAATTTTTTAAGAAATTTGCCTGAAATGCACTAAGTTCGAATTCGAGCTTCTATAGTGAGCCCAAATATGAATCTAGGAAGCCGATTTGAACAAACTTGAATCAGATCCACCCCACAATGTTGCATACCAAATATCAAAAGATTCTGCCTGCTGGATCTGGAGAAGATTTTTTAATAAATTTGCTTGAAATGCACTAAGTTCAAATTTGGGCTCCTATACTGAGCCCAAATATAAACCCAGGGGGCCGATTTGAACAAACTTGAATCAGATCCACCCCACAATGTTGCTTACCAAATATGAAAAGATTCTGCCTGGTGGATCTGGAGAAGAAGATTTTTTAAGAAATTTGCATGAAATGCACTAAGTTCAAATTCGAGCTTCTATAGTGAGCCCAAATATGAATCTAGGAAGCCGATTTGAACAAACTTGAATCAGATCCACCCCACAATGTTGCATACCAAATATCAAAAGATTCTACCTTCTGGATCTGGAGAAGAAGATTTTTTAAGAAATTTGCCTGAAATGCACTAAGTTCGAAATCGGGCTCCTATACTGAGCCCAAATATGAACCCAGGGGGCCGATTTGAACAAACTTGAATCAGATCCATCCTACAGTGTTGCATACCAAATATCAAAAGATTCTGCCTGCTGGATCTGGAGAAGAAGATTTTTTAAGAAATTTGCCTGAAATGCACTAAGTTCGAAATCGGGCTCCTATACTGAGCCCAAATATTAACCCAGGGGGCCGATTTGAACAATCTTGAATCAGATCCACCCCACAGTGTTGCTTACCAAATATGAAAAGATTCTGCCTGCTGGATCTGGAGAAGAAGATTTTTTAAGAAATTTGCCTGAAATGCACTAAGTTCGAATTCGGGCTTCTATAGTAAGCCCAAATATGAATCCAGGGGGCCGATTTGAACAAACTTGAATCAGATCTACCCCGCAACGTTGCATACCAAATATCAAAAGATTCTGCCTGCTGGATCTGGAGAAGAAGATTTTTGAAGAAATTTGCCTGAAATGCACTAAATTCGAATTCAAGCTCCTATAGTGAGCCCAAATATGAATCTAGGGAGCCGATTTGAACAAACTTGAATCAGATCCACCCTACAATGTTGCTTACCAAATATCAAAAGATTCTGCCTGCTGGATCTGGAGAAGAAGATTTTCAAAGAAATTTGCCTGGAATGCAGTAAGTTCAAATTTGGGCTCCTATACTGAGCCCAAATATAAACCCAGGGGGCCGATTTGAACAATCTTGAATCAGATCCACCCTACAATGTTGCATACCAAATATCAAAAGATTCTGCCTGCTGGATCTGGAGAAGAAGATTTTTTAAGAAATTTGCCTGAAATGCACTAAGTTCGAAATCGGGCTCCTATACTGAGCCCAAATATTAACCCAGGGGGCCGATTTGAACAATCTTGAATCAGATCCACCCCACAATGTTGCTTACCAAATATGAAAAGATTCTGCCTGCTGGATCTGGAGAAGAAGATTTTTTAAGAAATTTGCCTGAAATGCACTAAGTTCGAATTCGGGCTTCTATAGTAAGCCCAAATATGAATCCAGGGGGCCGATTTGAACAAACTTGAATCAGATCTACCCCGCAACGTTGCATACCAAATATCAAAAGATTCTGCCTGCTGGATCTGGAGAAGAAGATTTTCAAAGAAATTTGCCTGAAATGCAGTAAGTTCAAATTTGGGCTCCTATACTGAGCCCAAATATAAACCCAGGGGGCCGATTTGAACAAACTTGAATCAGATCCACCCCACAATGTTGCATACCAAATATCAAAAGATTCTGCCAGCTGGATCTGGAGAAGAAGATTTTTTAAGAAATTTGCCTGAAATGCACTAAGTTCGAAATCGGGCTCCTATACTGAGCCCAAATATGAACCCAGGGGGCCGATTTGAACAAACTTGAATCAGATCCACCCTACAATGTTGCATACCAAATATCAAAAGATTCTGCCTGCTGGATCTGGAGAAGAAGATTTTTTAATGTTTTTCCCATTGCCTACAGTGTTAAAAAGTGCTGACTCAGCACTTTTTCAAAGTCCCGAAACTGTACCCTATGATAAAACCGATGGCAATTTTTTTTTACCAATCCTTTCTGTTGGTCCTAAGGAAGCTGCACACCAAATAAAAATTCTCAGTGCCGTGCAGTTTTGGAGATATGGGCGTTTTAAATTTTTTCTATTTTTAGCTCCTGCGGTTCCCACGGGGCTGCGGGAAAATTTTTTTTTGCATAAATCAAGTACTCATGACCCAATAAGCCCTCACATAAAATTTGGTTCAAATCAGCCTCTCGGTTTGGAAAATAGAAATTTTGGGCGGGGCAAAAAATTTTGCCCCTCCCATAACCACGCCAAGTATAGCCCCACAAACTTCTCTTGAACAAATCTGAGTCTACACCTCAAAAGGAAGCTGCACACCAAATATCAAGTCTCTGCTACTGCTGGTTCATGAGAAGAAGATTTACAAAGATTTTGGTGCCCCTTGGGGGCGTGGCACCACCCAGGAGGAGGGGCAACTTCATTTGCATAAATCTGAATTGGCATTAGGTAATAAACATTTAGCCAACATTTGAATAAAATTGGGCTAGTGGTTTAGGAGGAGAAGTCGATAATGTAAAGTTAACGCCGGACGGACGACGACGGACGCCGGACGACGGACAACGGACAGAAAGTGATTAGTAAAGCTCCCCTTGAGTTTCGCTCAGGTGAGCTAAAAAACAACCCTCAAACTCAATTGCTAATTATCGTCCGATATCATTGCTTAGCTGCGTGGGTAAAATATTTGAAAAATGTGTTTTTAAACGGTTGTGGCAGTTTTTGGTCGATAATAATGTACTTAGTCAATTCCAATCAGGTTTTACGCCGGGTGAGTCGACTGTCCTCCAGCTGACCGACCTATATGACGAATTCTGTCGAGCCCTTGATGAGGGCAAGGAGGTTAGGGTAGTTTTCTGCGACGTCAGTAAGGCTTTCGGCAAGGTATGGCACGTTGGTCTTATTCACAAGCTGGGGAGAATCGGTGTCGCGGGTGAACTACTGTCGTTCCTAAAATCATATCTTTCAGATAGGTCACAACGGGTAGTAATAGGATCTGATGCCTCAACATGGAGACCTATTAATGCTGGTGTTCCGCAGGGCTCGACACTCGGTCCCATACTGTTTTTAATCTATATCAACGACATTACTGAAAACTTATTCAGTAATATACGTCTATTTGCTGATGATACTTCCCTGTATTTAATAGTAGAGACTCCCGTGCAAGTCTCAACTTTAATCAACCAAGACTTGGCCATAAATGAACATTGGGCCAAGACATGGCTGGTAGAGTTTAATCCCCATAAAACAGAGAGTATGTTGATATCGCGCAAAAACACCCCTGTTGCCCACCCACCACTATTCTTTAGTAAAACGCCGATGTCTGAAGTAAAAAAACACAAACACTTAGGAGTCATATTAAACAGTTCTTGTACGTGGGACGATCACATTGACCACATCTGCTCCAAAGCTTGGGTTCGTTTAGACTTATTAAGAAAGCAGAAATTTAACCTCGATCGGGATGTCCTAGAAAAAATTTACTTTGCCTTCATCAGGCCATTACTCGAATATGCGGATGTTGCCTGGGACAACTGTTCTGCAACCGAAGCTGAAAAATTAGAGAAAATACAGATTGCAGCTGCGAGAATCATAACAGGGGAACCAGCTTGTTTTTGAAGTGGTTCACGACTTTATTTTATCAAGTGGACGTTTTCGCTAACTGTGAAAATCGCATTTCTCCAAAGATGAATCTTTCTCTGATCTCTTTTAAGACGGTCTCTGTGTCGATCACACTGTAAAACACCTCTACCCCGCCCCATTTCCAAGTAAGTTGCATAGGCTGCATGTATAATAGCTGTTACGATTATATAGGCAATAGTCATTGTCTTCAAGCTGGTTTTTCAGTTTTTCTGTCCTTTCTTGTCTCACTTCCCTTTACTCTTCTTTCCATCTTTCTTACTTTTCTCACATTCATGGTTTAAGCAATATCAGGTATAGTCATCATATGTTCTGACAACTCACGCTTAATTTCCTTTGCTTCAAGCTCTAACTTTGATCAGAGTATTAGCCTTGCACTGGCTGGGGAATCGCACCCATGCACTGTTGTGTTCGTGGATGCGAGGCCCCACCCAGTTAGCTGGGCATCTGCTCAGACTATATCATAATTTCGAATATGGGTCATGATCTTAGGTAGCTTTGGACAAATTTAAGTAGTGTTTTTACCACCTCAGATAATTGATATATTTCATGGTTTAGGGAGATGACGCACATAAGCTTTCAGCTTTTTGTCAAATCCCTCTATTATTCTGTTACTTGAAATTGTTGAACAAATGTTATATAAGATATCTCAACCTACTTCTTTACTGTTTGTAAACATTTTGTTATATATGACATTTTTAAAGAATAAAATATTGTTTAAACCAAATTATTATATCAAGATACATGTAAACTGAATATGAAGAACACCTCTGGCAATAAAGACGTGTTTGTAACGTTAATCTATTTGCTTCTTGTGTGACCCAATGGCCCACTGTGGAGTGACATAACGACCAACTGTGACCAAGCCATGTTGCTTGCCCAAGTTGCAGTTTTGGTGATGACAGATGGCGGGCCCAATGACCAGGGCATTAAACTGATGACAGGCGGCACCATGGAAAGAAGTAATAGTAACAAAGTTAGATGAGAGAATGACCCCTTCGGTGCCAATTTGCCACAAACCAGACTTAAGGGGTGCGTGGATTTACCACATAGAACTACATAGAAGCACATAGAAGCACAAAGAAGCACATAGAAGCACATAGAAGCACATAGAAGCACAAAGAAGCACATAGAACTATATAGATAAGATTTGGAGACAAATTACTAAAGACTGCTGCAAAAGAACAGAGAGAAGCAGGTTTTTTTGTCCGATCCAGTGGTGGATTAATCGAAAAATTGGACTCGGAGAAACTTCGGATCGACGGACCAACTTTAAAGCTCATTTTCGGCTATCGATCGGTGCATTAGTTTTTATGATTCATACAGACAATTGAATCCCTCCCACACCACACCCCCCCCCCCCCCCTGCCCTTCACCACCACCAAAGTTAATCCTTTACCCAATACATGTATGCTGTCTCCTGTCGCTTTACAAAAAATAAAACTGTATCTTCATAAAAATGTTTTTGCAAACCTAACTTCAATGTCCAAAAAAATATATATATAAAAATACAGACTTCTAAGGCTATTTCACTCCCTTTTAAGTTTTTCAGTGTTATCATCATACAAGCAGCCTATAGACATGAGCCAGAAAAAGGTCTGTTTGTTTGGGAACTAATTACCTACGATTTACCATGAACATATTGCAATAACAACACTCACATCTGTGACTTTCACCTGAAGTCAGCTGAGCTTAGCATGTTTTGACAACAGTGAATTTTAACTCTCTTTGGCCCATTGTAATTGGAGACTTCTGGGCGAATTACTGTACAAACATTGTTTCATACCAACAGCATTATACTAAATACAACCCAATAGTAGTGTTACTAACATGAAGCCACTAAACTACTTGACCATTATAAAACCTTTGGCTCTTCTCCAACTAGATCACTATAGAGGGTTTGCCGACACTATAGAGGGTTTGCGCTCGGATATTAGGGATCAAAAAGAACAGTTCGAGAAAGAAAAAATGGAATTAATAAAAGCTTCGACGGAACCAAAAAAGGAAAATAAGTCGGCATCTGGAAAAATGGGAAAAGGAAGAAATAATTCAGGTTTGGGTTCGTGCCCCAGCAATGGAAACTCTAAACAAAAGGTCAAGGGTGTGGAGTCCAACTCGTTGGGCCCTAAAATGAACACAGTTACGGATATCGCTAGTGTTTCTAAACCAGTTGATACAACTCAGCAGTTTTCGAAAACTAATCATAGCAAGGGGATGGTGGGCAAAACTAATCCGACACCTGTTTCGCCCTTTATAGATAATACCGCTGAGATAGGGAGACCTGTGCACGCCATCTCTTTGGAGGTACCACCAAATCAGGGCTCGGAACTCGTTACCACCAGTCAAGACAACTGGTTGCGTTCGCTCATAGAGCAAGAGGAAACTACTGTTCCCACTTGTGATGTGGTCAATCAGATTACGCCGCGCCCGAAAAGGAAATTGGATACAGACTTCCAGGAAAATGGCGAGTCCCTGGAAATAGAAACGGTGGCTAAGAAAACCCGGAAAGCGTCGACACACACCGATAACCCGGGTGTTGTTGTCGTTGAGACCTCGGACACCATGGATGTTACAGTAGTAACAACCAGTGCGGAGATCCACAATGGTGGGAAATCGGCAGACAGTCACGCAACGGAAACGATACCGGCGACGCCAACATTCACCACTGACGGTGGTGTATCTTTTGCCGACAAGGTAAGAGCCCTTTCGAAACAACCTCAAAAGGATAATACGGCCAAACACCGGACGAATAAACAACCACATCAACCGCTGCAAAACCCCTGCGTAGTCGTCACAAGGGTTCCCACAAAGATCAATGATGGGGATATTGATGAAGCCCTGTCGGGATACTCGTGGGGGAGACTAATATCTAAGACTACAGGCAACCCTACGTGGAAAATTAAAGTAAAATGCCCCAATAGAGCCATAAAACTTAACTTCATTAACAAAGGTGTTTGTATAAACGGACAAAAATATGAGACTGAGGAGTATCGTGTTTTGCCTCAGCCCACACAATGTCATAAATGCCAGAAATTTGGCCATATGTCGAACAGATGCAAAGGAGAGTTGCGTTGCATGAAATGCGGCGAAAAACATATAACAAAGTCGTGCAAGGTTTCAACACTGAAATGCCCAAATTGTAACGGGCAACACCCAAGCAATTATCGGGGGTGTCCCCACTACAAAAAAGTTAAAACCGACATAGAACTCAAAGCTATTAATGTTAACAGCGTAGAAAACTCAGCCTCTCCACATTCGATGTGTAGCCTAATGGCTGGTTCAATTTTTAATATAATGAACAAACACTTCGACGTCAGTCTTTCCGACATATGTAAAGAAGTTGGGAAAACAGCATCCAAATTATATCGAACTCAAATTTCTTCCTCGCTAATAGAAGCCGCCATAAATAAAATATAAATCACACCCACAACACGTTAACTAGTAAAATTACGTCAGGTACTGAACACTTATGGATAAGTTGAAAATAATTCAGTGGAACGCTCGAAGCGTTAACTGCAAAAGCTCACAGATGTCCGGTTACTTCACCAACGTAGATGTAATTGGTATCAGCGAAACATGGTTAAAGCCAAGTAAGACATTTTTGCTAAGTGGATTCAACATCATTAGACGAGACCGTCCCACACAACGTGGAGGCGGAGTCGCTCTACTCATAAGGCAGGACTTAAAATATAAAACGATATCAAGCGATCATCTCAACGCAGAGGTGATTGCCGCTGAGATTGAACTCGATCATAAAAAAGTTGCCGTAATCTCATATTATAATGAACCGAAAAAAACAGTTGACAGCAAAGTCTTTGAATTCTTTGTGAAAAATCACAAACACTGTATTTTCTTAGGTGATTTCAATGCCAAACATCAGGTTTTCGGATGCAATAAAACGGAGCCCAATGGCGACGCTCTCTTCAATATCATCGAACAATTTGATCTTTTTGTATTAAATAACGACCACGACATTACTCACGTCAGTAACAACACCCTCCACCAATCCGACATCCTTGACCTAATTATAACCAGTAAATCACTAACTAATCAAATGCAAGACATATATGTGGGGGACGATGATTTAGGTAGCGACCACCTGCCTGTTCATGCTACATTACACGGTTGCAGCGGACCCGCAAGATACCCCACAATGAGGAGGAGGAATCTATCCAAAATTGACTGGGACCTCTTCAGAAAAATAATTCAGGTTAAAATAAACAAAAACGACCCAATGAATACCTGCGAGCTCGAGCAAGCATGTACCAATCTCAGTGAAGTCATTAACAACACTCTTGATGAGATTTGTCCCAAACAGACAGTTAAACCGCGGGCCAACAGAATAACTGAAACCACACTCCAAATAATAAAACAAAAAAGAAAGGCCTTCCGTGCATACAAATCAGAAAAACGTCCAACTAAAAAGGTCGAACTTAAAGTCGTGTATAATCGCCTCCACGGCGAAGTTAAAAAAGCAATAGCAAACGACAATCGCGTGAGATGGAAAAAAGCAACGGAAAATCTAAATGGACTCAGGGAGACTAAAAAGTTTTGGGATACTTTTAAAACCCTTACTGGACAAAAACATAAAGACGCCAACAGTAAGGCACTAAAGATCAACGATGGAACTATGGCCCTGGATGACAAGGCGAAGGCTAGCGCCTTTGCTGAGCTCCTTAAGAAATATCATCGTCCACATGAGGGCGATAGGTTTGATGACGAGTTCAAAGAAAAAGTAAACAAATTTGTTCAAGACAACAAGACAACGTTTAACGATGCCAACTTCAGCCAAACGCCCGAGGACGGGGATGGCCATGAACTCACGGAACCGATAAGCAAAGAAGAAGTGGCTAACACAATTAAAAAATGTAAGTCTTCTTCTTCCCCAGGAGGGGACGAGGTCTCATACAAAATCCTGAAACAATGTCCCAACACTTTTTTCGGTAGACTCACTAACCTCCTAAACTGCTGTCTCTCTAGTGGATACTTCCAAAAATGTTGGAAAGTAGCTACAGGAGTCATGATACCCAAACCCGACAAGGATTTGAGCAACCCAGCTAATTACCGCCCAATCAGCCTACTCAGCTGTATTGGAAAAATTTTCGAACGGATTCTCACGACTAGACTCCGCAGCCATCTCGAATCAATCAGCTTTTTCAACAAGTGGCAAAGGGCATACAGAAGCCAAAGAGAGGGAATAGAGCATGTTTATAGACTGGTAGATTATATGAAAACGGCGTTCAGTCAAAATGAAATAGGAACCGCGCTATTACTCGACGTAGAAAAAGCGTTTGACTCTGTCTGGCACAATGGCATGAGATACAAACTAGCTAAAATGGGGCTACCTACCAAAATTCTAAGGATCATATCATCATTTTTATCTGATCGAAAAATCAAAGTGAGAGTTAACCGCGAAGTGTCAGCCGAGGTAAAACTCGAAGCGGGCACTTCACAGGGTTCGGTCCTCAGCCCGCTTCTATTTATAATATATGTGAATGACATGGACAAACTAGGGAAGAACCATGTTGAGCTATCTCAATTCTCAGACGACAAAGGAATGTGGACGGCCAGTAAGTCTGGAAACATAATACAAAACCGCCTGCAGGATACCATCCGCGACCTGCAAGACTGGTGCGCTCTGTGGCGCATCAAGCTAAATGCCACGAAAACACAAAGAATCACATTCTATAAAAAACAAAGGAAAAAGCCTGTCCCTAATATTGAGCTTAAGCTTTACGATCATAAACTTGAAGCTAGTAATGAGGCAAAGTTTCTGGGATTCAACCTGGATAGCAGTCTCAATCTAAACAATCACATAAACTCAGTCACCGTCAAAGCCACTAAACGCATCAATTTCCTGAAAATGATCAGAGGTAAAAATTGGAGAGCCAATAAAGAAATTCTCCTCAATCTTTACAAATCATATATACGCCCAGTACTAGAGTATGGGGCCATAATAACAAGTGACCTGAATAAAACCAACATTGAAAAACTACAACGGGTCCAAAATCATGCCTTGCACGTGGCTCTGCGCAAGCCCACGTGGACATCGATAAAACAACTTCACGAGATAGCAAAAATAGACACTATAGCAATGCGCTTAAAAGATCTTCAAAGCAAAACTCTAAATAGACTTCAAGACAGCGAATTAATAATAGAACTCAATGCGCATCGCGTCCTCAATAGGAAAACTAAATAATCTGGGGCATGTCTATCGAAAGGGTTAAAGATTACATCATTGTGATGGGGTGAGCCAGTTATTCTGTGACCTAAATTTAGAACTGGCTGCGGGTGACACGATACGCACGAAAGCTTGCCTCTGTTACCAGTGGGAGTTGCAAACAGCGAGGAAAATCTCCACCTGTTGCCGGGTCTCCCCTCCTTGAGATATAAATCTCGGGGAAAAAATGCTGGCTTCCCCATCCAAAAGGACGGAAAAGGTGTAAATTAAAAACCGAATTGCTCTAATTTCCAGCTCTCTATCTTTTCTCCCTCCTCTATCTCATCAGACACACGACCAAACTGAATGACATACTATGAGGGATTGAAACAATCCTCAAGCAAAGATGTGCAGAAAACCTAACAAGACCAAGGCAAGGATTGAAACAATCTTGCCAGCAAACAGCCCTTTTAAGGGCTTTTTTTTTTTTTTTTGGGGGGGGGGGGGGGGGGGTGGAGGTCATTTGGAATTCCCGAAGGATAACCAGATACCTCAAAATCACATACGGCATCCTATCTCCCAGAAGGCTTGATGGATGACTCCCGGTTTTTTTCAAACTAAACTGTTGGAGCTTTCTCCATTCCTTTTTTGTAACCGCTATGGTCATATACCGGGGCCGCTACCAAACCGGCGTTGCTGTTTGGTTTTCTTTTTTCCTTTTCCCATAAAATTGCCATCGCACAACATTATATTCTGGCTCGCACCATGGTGGGACTCAAACCTCTACCATCGCCAAGCTGGAACCGAATAGAGCCCACTCTCCAATAGTCTTAATGGCTTTGAGGGTTTGGTCTTTGACAATCTATCACTCCAATGCAAACTGCCAGGAATTCTAACCGCGTGCATACCCCTTCAGACCCCATTTGAAGCAATAGGAAAGCTAGGCCTGTGTGATCCAAGATCCAAGTGAAATAAAATAAGGCTAACCGGGTCGCAAGGGATTTGTAAATCCCACATCATCCCTGCGCGCCTTCGGCGCGCTAAAACCTTTCATTCATTCATTCATTCAACTAGATCACTTGTCACTATGCCTCCTTCAAGAAAAGTTAAAAAATACCCTTGTGGTAAATGTAATGTACACTGCACAACAAATACAATTTTCTGTGATTGGTGTAACAGCTGGTTTCATGCCGACTGTGAGAATTTAAGTAAAACCGATTTGGCAACTCTGTCAAAGATTTCAACTGATTATCAGTGTAACCTTTGTTTTAGAAAGGAATAAAGAGGGTAATGTGTTGGGTATTGACAGAACATTTAATCTTGGAGCTTGTTATGTAACAACAATTGTTTATAAAAATTATAAAGTAATTAGAAGGGCCTCTGGTGAGCATCCCGTGTTTTTAGGGCCAATGTATCTGCATTGGGATGGCAGCGCAGAGACTTACCATGCCTTTTTGGCACATTTGAAAATAAGGATTACCACTGATCTTCCCAACATAGAGGTATGCTTTGGAAGTGACGAAGAAAAAGGACTTACCAAAGCAATAAAAAGCGTTTTTCCCAACAGTAACCACTTGCTATGTACAAAGCATTTGAAAGACAATGTTAACAGATACCTCTCAGGTAAAGTTGGATGCACCTCTAGTGACAGAAAAAAAATTGTTCATAAAATCTTCGATAGCACAGGTATAGTAGGGTCGAATGACACATTCGACTTTGAAAATAACATTGCTGATTTGGCAAACTATTTTAATCAGTACCCACTGTTTGAAACATATTTTGAGAAGAAACTGAAGACCTTAATCTGGTCGAATGTTTGTAAGCCTGCAATGGAAGGCAAATCGTCCCTGTGGACAAATAATGCTACGGAATCAATAAACAACATACTTAAATGTGCAGTGCAATGGAAAACAAAAAAACTCCCAGAACTTGTTGAAAAGTTAGTAGGTGTTACTGGTCTCCAGATGCTGGACCTTAAACGCGCCCTGCATTGCACAGGTAACTATAAAATCGCAGCATGCTGTAGAAAATTTACGTGTCCACATGATGTATGGTGTGCTAAAACAGATGAAGACAGGAAAAAAATGTTCCAAAATTTTTTAGCACACACGAACAATGTTGACACTAGTGACACAATTAAGGCATCAACATGCAATTTCAGTATTCCTAAAGTAAAACCAGTAGCATCAAAGCCAGGCCAAAGAAAACGACCTAGGTCAGAGAAAGCACAAAAAATAAAAAAATAAATTACAATGTATACACTCAGAGAAATTCTCGAGAAAACTTAAAATGTTGCCATCAACACTCCACCCCCAACCATAAAAAAATATCAATTATATCATAATACACCATTGCATTGTCTCCAAATATCCTGGTATTCTAGGGTATTTGGGAAGAATACAGTGATGTATCAACAAAAATTCACAAGCAATGTTTCAGCCAATGGACCTCGGGGTTTAACCTGGGGTCCACTGGCTGAAACGCTGCTTGAGCTCGTTATGCAGTCACAATCGGCCACAGCTGCAGATAATTGACCTTAAATACCAATAAATAAATAAATTATTATTATTTCAATCGGAACAAAGACTCTCTTGAGTTGTGTACACCGACATTATAGCGTAAATGATTTAACACTGATTTGAAAGCAGTGTTAAATCATTTGTGCTATACTGTTAGTGTCCACAACTCAAGAGCATCTTTGTCTTGAATGGAAAAATATAATCATTTACACCCGAAAATGGTGCCCTGAATAGCACAAATGTAATCCATCATCAAAGCACATGTTTTTGTGTGTTTTAAATGGCACAGGAAAAAAAATGGCACACTTCTACAGTTACCTTGGAAAAAATGGCACTGGAAAAAATGGCACACTTTATCATTATTTATTTGGTCTTTTTTTCAAAGAAAAGTATAATATTAAACTGGTATGAAAGCAGTATCAGTATTTGTTCCCCAATATTCTTTTAATAATAATAAATATTGTTTTATAAACACTGCCATATGGTACCTTAAGCTTAGTGTTTGAGTTGGCTTGTATGGAAGCTTAAAGTATTGTGCAACACAGTTACTGTTATTTATTATTAATTGAATATAGGTTATAGTGTAAACTCCTGTTAATTGAATAAACAATCTTGTAACCTGACGAGAAATTACCCTGACTCGTCCCAGTTTTCCTTCGTTTATAGACCTATTTGGCCTCAGTACATCCAATATAGGCATTTAATCTATTATATCTTATTTGACAGAGCTCATGGAGCTCTGTCAAACAAGATATAATATAATAAATGCTAAATTTATCTCCAGAATACAGGAAAGTGACACAATCCCTGTTAATTGAATACTTCTGTTAACTGAATAATTTTGTATGGCAAAGTGGCTATTCAATTAACAGGGTTCCACTGTACCATTTTTTGTTGGTAATTCCAACTCCTGACATCATTTCTTGGAAACTACCAGAAACTTGTAAATATGTAAATTTCTGATCTGAGGTAAATTAGCAAATATGTAAGAGTGCTTTGTTTTAAAACCCACAAAAACATGTGCTTTGATGATGGATTACATTTGTGCTATTTTGTGCTATTGTTTCACCTCTTTCTTCCAGAAATAAAAAAAAAGTTGTTAATTTTGTGTTTTTAAATTTAAATGGCATGTACCATTTTTTCCTACCAATTGTGCCATTTTTGCCTAGGTGATTAGGGAAAGTGTGACATTTTTTCCTGTGCTCTTTTTTCCTCCCATGCGTGCCATTTTTTCCTAGGGTGTCAAAAAGTGTGCCATTCTTTCCTACATTCCCGAAAATAGAACTGCAGCCCCCAAATTTACTATAGGAATTATCATCTATAGATATGCCAGTAGATCTACAACTCTCTCGGAACTTCGAAGTGCACACATGTTCACTCACACTCCTAAACCCTAGAAACGCCTGTTTTTTCTGGGTTTTTTACCATTTTTGGGCAAGGTACAGCCTGTATATATTTATTTTTTATAGCAATGCGTTGTCAGCTACCGGTTTCGCTAATTACAGGGAATATGTTAGTGCTAGTTCAACAGCTTCGCTAATTGCAGAGTATATTTTATTGCTAGTTTTCCAATTACATTTGAGATCAGCATTGTGGGGTCTTCTCATTAATTCAAAAGCTATTGTTCGGAGAGAGTGATAATCTCTTAGATCAAACATTTACCGACTAAGTCTGTTTCTGACTGGGGAGACATTTTGCAGTTTAGTAATCTGTCGGATAGACGAGAAATTAACAACTCTGCTCAAGTGATTACTTCCTAAATATGAAGTCGTTCATTTTGGGAAAATTATTGGGAACAATTTTGGGAAAATTATTTAGTTTGACTCTGGGATTTGCTTTTCGTTTCATTTTGAAATAATTTCCATATAGTTGATGTACGCCATTTTTGTTAGCGTGCAATATAGCGTGGGTGGATTTTCGCTAAATGACTCATGGGTGATGTGTTCTCCCAAATAAATACTCATGCATTGTCCGGGAAAGGGTATAAGAAAAATAAGCAAAGTTTCAGCCAATGGACCAAGGAGTGGTCCATTGACTGAAACTGTGCTTGTCCTTTTCATGGATTACAACAAGGAATATTGTAGTGCTAATATTTCCAGAAGATCAGATGGGGTATTTTTTAGTGCTACTTCAACAGCTTCGCTAATTACAGGGAATATTTTAGTGCTAGTTTTCCTATTACAAATAAGAGATCATATGTGATGCTGGGATTTGCTTTTCGTTTTATTTTGAAATAATTTCCATATAGTTGATGTACGCCATTTTTGTTAGTGTGCAGTATAGCGTGGGTGGATTTTCACTAAATGACTCATGGATGATGTGTTCTCCCAAATAAATACTCATGCATTGTCCGGGAAAGGGTATGAGAAAAATAAGCAAAGTTTCAGCCAATGGACCAACGAGTGGTCCATTGACTGAAACTGTGCTTGTCCTTTTCATGGATTACAACAAGGAATATTGTAGTGCTAATATTTCCAGAATATCAGATGGGATATTTTTGTTATGTCATGATATAGCCTAGATACCGACAGTGACGTTAAACACCAATAAATAAATAATTATGAGAGAAGGGGTAGGACGACTGTTGGGAGCCGTTGGATAAGATTATGGCCTTCTCATCGGAGACAAATCAGAGGGTCGGGCAAAGTAACATGATTTGCTATATATATATTATTATTGTTTTATCTGTCACATATCGTTGTTTTATGTTTTGTTTGTTAACTTGTAAATATGTTTTTATGTTGAGTACGGTGTGGTACTTAATTACAAATAAACTATGAAAAATAAAGTTGCGTTGGTTTTATGTACACTCCTACAATCATCATGAAGTTTACAGTAGCATCCTCCAAAGTTGCATAAAACCACAAGGCGATTCGACGATTTACCCCATAGATACCCCATAAGAGAACCCCATAGAACATCACAGTTATCTCATAGATACCCCATAGAAGAGTATCGGGCCTAACGCCCTTTTACCTGATAAGCCCCCCCCCTCCCCCCCCCCACTCAACCCAGCGTTAGATCAGACTGTTCCGTGCTAGTACAGCCACATCCCCCGTAGAGAACACCAGACCTTGAATCTGAGTAAATTGTTTGTCTTAAAAACATAGGTTATGACCTCTCGTTGAGAGGTCATAAGCTGTATTTAAAAGGGCGACTTCAACAAATAAACTATTTTAGAATTTATCTTTCAAGTGTCGTCTCTATCGACTTTGGGTAAAGGGTTAATTTGTTTTGTTTTTTTGGGGGGGGGGAGGGATGATTAGATTGTCTGTATGAATCATAAAAACTAATGCACTGGTCGATAGCCGAAAATGAGCTTTAAAGTTGGTCCGTCGATCCGAAGTTTCTCCGAGTCCAATTTTTCGATTAATCCACCACTGGATCGGACAGAAAAAACCTACTTCTCTCTGTTCTTTTGCAGCAGTCTTTAGTAATTTGTCTCCAAATCTTATCTATATAGTTCATATAGTTCTATGTGCTTCTTTGTGCTTCTATGTGCTTCTTTGTGCTTCTATGTGCTTCTATGTAGTTCTATGTGGTAAATTGACGCACCGGACTTAAGTGTACCAGGCAACCAGAGTGACACGGGTATCAACTCTTCCTTCCAAATCAAATCTACTCTACCATTAATAATCGTCCATTTGTGGGGTGGGGTTGCATCCTATTCCACCCAGAGTAGCTCGGCCACACAAAAAGGGCAATCGCATAACTGATAACCTCAGTTGTCGTCTTTGACAGTGATTAGTTTGAAGTCAGCGATATCACGTATGCGAGTCTGCTCCATCACGATCGCCCGTCCAATACTTGCTCACACGCAATTCCCTAATTAACACTACAGGAGAATGAAGCCGTGTAATTATTTATAACTCTGTTGTTCAAGACAGATGTTTTTTTTATGGCACAAAGATGCAACCACACAATGCGCCAATTTCCAGTAATACAAAATTAAGATACCCAAATATCAACCCAGTGACATCTTCACTTAAACAAACTAAAACTGATCCCCCACCCCCATCAGGATTTTGACTATTAGATCTGAAGAATCAGAATTGTTATGGTTATTCCTCATATGGGACTAGGTTAAACTTCAGGGTCCAATAGGGAGTACAAATATTAACCCAACAAACTCAAAAGGATGCTGTGCATCATACATCAAAACATTCTGAATGGGATTCTGGGGAAGATTTTTAAAGAATGTTTCTCGTATTGTACCAAGTTAAAATTTGGGATCTCTCAATAAAGTTGATTTGGACAAATTTGAATCTGACACCCATAAGAATGTTGTATATCAAAAGATTCTGCCTGGTGGTTCTGGAGAAGGAAATTTTTAAAGAATAGTCTTCATATTGCAGTGCACTGAATTTCGGTTCCCATTTTGAGCCGACACATCGACTCTAGGACTTGATTTTAACAAACTTGATTTCAGACGTCCTTGAGGGTGCTCTATACCAAATTAAAAATATTTTGACTGTTGGATCTGAAGAAATAGATTTTTAAAGATTCGTCCTTACAGAGCACAATGTTGAAATTTGTGCTTCCATGGAGCACCCAAATATTAATCGGTGGACTTGATTTGAAGAAACTTGAATACCCCCCCCCCCCCCCCCCCCCCCTCAAGGATGCTGTATATATAAAAACCAAGATTCTCAGTGTTGATTTTGGAGAATATCTTTAAATAATGTTTTCCATACTGTACAGTTAAAATTTGGGCTCCCATAAGGACTCCAATTATGAACCAAGGGAAAATGATTTGAACAAACTTGAATCTGACCTTCCTAACATTGTGGTATACCATATATCAAAACCTTCTTATTCGCTTACCAGCAAGTTAAACTTTTGGCTTCCATAGGGAGCCCAAGGTCTTGATTTGAACAAACTTGAATCAGACCTCCATAACAATGTTGATTACCAAATATCGAAACATTCTGACTGGTGGATCTGAAGATTTTTAAAAACTATTCTCCCCATTGCACAAAGTTAAATTTGAGGCTCTCATGTCAATATCAACCTTCCTGAGGATGCAGTATATCGTGTATCCAATGATTTGAACTCATGGATCTGAAGAAGATTTTTTTTAAAGATTATTCCTCATTTTGCACCAAGTTAAGGTTTGGGCTCCCATAGGCGGTCCAATTATTAACCAAGAGACTTGATTTGAACAAACTTAAATCTGATTCCCCTAACAAAAAACCAAATGTGTCTAACTTGTGGTTCAGGAGAATAAGATTTTTAAAAAATAATTGTCATATTTATTTATTGTTGTTTAAGGTCACATATTTCTACACAATGGCTAATCATGACAAAGATAGTTTTATGGGTGGAGGAAGCTGGAGTACCTGGAATGAACCACTGACCAATGGCGAGCAACTGTCAGCTCCACAACATACTAACTCCATACAAGCAGGGTGTGAATTGGTTGAAGACAAGTGCACCATCGATGTGCAGTACCCCTTAGTACCATCGAGCCCCCATGCGGGCAATGGGGTGAAGTATCTTGCCTAAGGACACATCGCAGTTGCTGCAGTTGGGATTCGAACCGAGGACCTCTCGGTTTGCAGATTGCACCTCTACCTTCTGAACCACTGCGCCCCAATTGTCATATTACACTAAAGTTAAAATTCCAACTCCCACAGGGAGCTCAAATATCAATCAAAGAATTTGGTTTGAACAAACATGAATCGGACCTCCCTAAGGATGCTGTATAACAAATAGCAAAATATTCTGACTGGTGGATCTGAAGAAGATTTGTAAAGATTATTCCTCATATTGCAGTAAGTTAAAAGTCTGGTTCCCATAGGAAGCCCAAATATTAACCAAGATTCTTGATTTGAACAAACTTGAATCTGACTTCTGTAACAATGTTGTGTACCAAATCTCAAAGATTCTGACAGGCGTATCTGAAGAAGATTTTAAAAGATTATTCCCTATATTGCAATAAGTTAAAATTCAGATTCCCATAGAAAGCCCAATATTAACCTAGTGATTTGAAATGAACAAACTCGAATCTCACCTCTGTAAGGATACTGCATGTTTCTCATATTGCACCAAGTTAAAAGTTGAGCAGCCACATATCAAAAGATTCTGACTAGTGACTCTGGAGAAGATTTTTCCTCATACTGGACAAAGTTAAAATAAAATTCAGACTTCAATAGGGAGCCCCATTATTAATACAGGGACTTGATTTTTATAAACCTGAATCTGACTCCCCTAAGGATGGTGTAGGCCATATATCAAAAGTTTCTGAATGGAAGTTTGTGAGAAGATTTCTAAAGAATAGTCCTCATACTGCACCAAGTCTAAATTCAGGCTCCAGTGGGGAGCCCAAGTACTAATCGAGGGACTTGATTTGAACAAACTTGAATCTGACTCACATAAGGATGCTGTATACGAAACATCAATGGATTATGACTGGTGGGTCAAAAGAAGATTTATAAAGATTATTCTCATATCCCACCAAGCTAAAGTTAAGCTCCCATAGGGATCCCAAATATTAACCAAGGTTCTTGATTTTAACCAACTTGTATCTGATCCCAGTAATGATTTTGTATACCAAATATCAAAAGATTCTGACTAGTGATTCCGGACAAGAAGAGTTTTGAAGATTATTCCTCATAATGGATGCCTCCAACAGGGAGCCTAAATATCAACCCAGGGACTTCGTTTGAACCAAATTAGATTCTGACTTTTTGGATCTGAAGAAAATTTTTAAATATTTCATACAGAACTATATAAATATTCTGAAATAGAGAGACCAAATATTAACTGGGGGCACTTGATTTGAAATAATGTGAATCTGATATTGTAAATCAAATATCAAAATATTCTAACTGTGGTTCTGGAGAAGAAGATTCTTTAAAAAGTACTTCTCATATTGCACATGTTAAAATTTGGGTCCTGTAGTGAGCCCTAATATGAATATGAACCAAGGGGGTTAATTTTAACTCCTCCTATAGGTGATGTATAACAAATATCAAAAGATTCTGATCAGTGGTTTTGGATAAGATTTTTTTAATGTTTGCAAATATGCTGACTCAGCATTTTTTTTTTATTTCTTCTACAGTACACTACTATAGAAATGATGGCATTTTTTTACCATTCCATTCTACTGGCCCAAATAACAGTTCTCTGTTCCATACAGTTTGGGAAATATGGGCATTTGGATTTTTTTCTTTTTTTAGCTCCTGGGGTTCCCAGGGGGGATGTGGAAATTATACTTATGACTCAATAATACCACCCACCGAATTTGGTTCAAATTGGCCTATTGGTTCAGAAAATAAATGAAAGTGTCAATGACACTGTAGCTTAACTTGACTGTGAATTGTGTTTGATGAAAAGGATAATGTTCAATGTTTATGAAAGGATTATGAAAAACGACAAGAATTATGACAATTGAGAATATGTTAATTTCTGTTCCTTGTATGCTATGTTTTCAATAAAAATAATTTGAGGTGTAGACTGTACCAAAGTTACCAAGTTACAGTGAAATTATTCCAAAACGAGTCATCCTATCAAGTTACAATGAAATCCCTTCATAATATGGCCTGTAGACTGTGCTAAAGGTTTTTGGGCTTCGGGCCTGTATAGCCATCATGGTTGACCCATCGCAACCAAAAGGGGACGTCCTCATCTTGACATTATACTGAGTGTAGGGCTGGGCGGTTTTGAAATTTGCATTTCGGTTCAGGTACATAAAATACACATGGGAAAACATGTGTTGATTATAACAACTGCATATTGGGAATGCAGCGTAAACTTGACAATTGACAGTTTATACCTGACAGACCTGCAGTACTGCGCGATTCCTTAAAGTAAGTTCAAATAGTATACAAACAATTTGCAATAAGTTTAAAAAACTTTCAATAGTTACCTGTCATCCATTTAACAGGATATGTTTTCAGCGATTGATTCATGCTCCTGCGTTGTGTCCTTGGGCAAGGCACTTATCCCCGATTGCCTACATGGGGGCATGATGATGCTGTGTACTAAGGCGTACTGCACGTCGATGATGCACATGTCTTCAACCAATCTAACCCTGCCTGTGCCATGGTGCAGAGTTACCATGTTGGAGAGCTGACAGCTGCTCATCATTGCTCGGTGGTTCTCTCTGGGTACTCCAGCTTCCTCCACCCGTAAAACTGTCACCAACATGATATGAACCTGGCTATTAATGTGTCGTTAAACCCTAATAAAAAGAAACAAACAAAAAAACAGGATATGTTCTATTTTAATTTAACCATTTTATTCCTGACAAAAAAACTCAGAACTGTCAATGCGCAGTGTTATCTCTGAGTATGTGACAGTTTCAAAGAAGTGCCAGAAGTCAGCTAATTAACATAATTTACCCATCATTTTTCCCATGTGAACTTTGAGGTTTCAAAACTCAATAAATTTTATGTTTACTTCCAATCTAATTTACAACACGCCATATGCAGATGATTTTGGGTCAAAGATAATTTATATTACTTTTACACCATATGGTCAGGTAACTTTCAATACCTATTTGGTCGAATATGAGTGAGCATGAGGCTGTGCCCGGTTCATTAAATTTACTTAACAATTCTTGAACTGCATGTGTGGATTTTTAAGTAAGACTTTTTAATTTTTCATATTCCTTCTGGTGGTGGTTCTGTAGACATCATTTAAGATATAAGAAATTTGCTACTACTATTTTGAGTGGATTTGTTGTCAATCCTCTAGAAGTAATCATTAATGGCACAGCATTTACCTTTGCCCAACATTTTAGCCTTTGGCGTGCGGAACGCATGTGATTGAGAGGTCATAAACTTACCAATTCTGGGAAATTTGTTGAAACCGAAAGTCTCGTTTTTTTTGTTAAGGTGGCGGTTTGATTTCGGTTTTGAAATAAATATGACCAGTACTCTGTGCTAAAGGTTTCTGGGTTTTGGGCTTGGGCAGCTGTCACAGTTGAATGATTGTGACAAAAAGGGGACATTCTCATCTAGACATTATCTGGAGTCATCCTACCAAGTTACAATGAAACCCCTTCATAAATACGACATGTAGACTGTGTTAAAGGTTTTCAAGCTTTGGTCCCCTGTAACCATCACAGTTGACCGATCGCGACCAAAAAGGGATGTTCTCATCTAGATATGACCTCATGCCTGCAAATTAAATTTTGTGACGATCAGACAAGAACTACGGGTTGTAGCCTGTACTAAAGGAAAATGTGAAGAGACTCACAGACTTCTGCACATGTGATCTCAATAGCTCATCTTGACTTTGTCAAGTTAAGCTAAAAATTCAGGCAGGAAAAATAAAACTAGGCCCTCCCATTACAAAGGCAAATACATGTATTGCACTTTGAACTTTGTTTGAACAAACTTGATTCTGCACATCAAAAGGAAGCTCGATACCAAATGTCAAGTCACTGTTTCCATCATTTCCTGAGAAGAGGATCTTTTTAAAATATAGGAACATTTTCTCCTACCTCCTCTCTAACAAAATCAAAATGCGATGTTGCAACAATCACCTCATATTTAACTGAAATCAGTCCAGCAGTTTTGGAGGAGAAGTTGTGAGTACCATGTTTACAGACTTCGTACAATGGACGACAAATGTGAGTGATCACTATTGCTCACCCTAACTTTTAGTCAGGTGAGCTAAAAATTCAAAGGCTAAATTTGTCAAAAGCTTAAGAAATATCCATGATTGATATATCTATTTGTTGGCTTTTTCCTGTGTCAGTGCTGACATCATCAATACAATCGTGCAACAAACACAACCAATATATTGAAGTAATTAAAGAACACACAACTTCATCCTGAAATATATTTTTTTCAAAAAGACATATATAATGTTGTACAATAATGCTATAAAAAATGTATACATTAATAATTTAAAAGTGAGGAATGAAACAGTGATAATTTCTTTCTAAACCTTTTTAAAATGGAATATGATCTCTGATCAGATCAAATTGTACATTCAACAAATGAATAAAATTTCTTTTTTTCACATTGATATTTTAACCCTGCACACATCAAAACAGTCAGATCTATCCATTAACTCTTAGTCTATCAAGTATCTTCTTGAAGTTCACATGCAGCCATGTCCTGATCAATACAAAATTCTACAGAGTCTGGTCTCAAGAGACGAGTGATATAAAATTACTTCCAATTATAGGAATTGATTCTGTTAACATGAGCTAGGCCATAACTTTGTTGGGGCAGGAATGAGTTAATTCTCTGCACTCTCTACACTGTCAAAATAGCGAAGTTTTCAGCGGCAAATATTTCCCACAATGCAGTTTGAAATTTAACCAAATATACCTTGTTTGACAGAGCTCACTGAATTATAGTCATTTAACAGGGATATGCAGTTAACTCTTTGAACACTAATGGTAACTTCCAAGACAGTTCAATGGCAGCAATTGGATAAGTCCATACTCATTATTTGGGGATAGACCAATTAATATTTTCAATGTGCAGCCTTGGGCTGCATGTTAAAAGTATTGATTGGTCTGCTTAACACATTCACTTGGCAGCTATCCCAATTAAAGAAATTATGACGTATCATGTTCCTGGGATGGAAAAGCGGCCTCTCGGGTTCAAAGATGTCAAATTAAATGGGCTTCACTGTATTATTTTCACTGTAAACCACCCAATTTTCATGATACCAACAAACAAAACATCATTTTTTTCTGTGCTGTGATCTATCAACAACCAAAATTCAAATTTATAATCTCACATTCTGTATTTTTCTTTCCTTCTAAATGACCATACACCTCATTTATTCATTCAAATAATTTGTCTTCTTAATGTTTTGAAAGCAGAATTAGTTATTAACTTACTGAGTCAAGGATATCAATTGTAAATATCATGTTAAGCCAATTTACTTGTCTTGATTATTTTGGGAGACTGCTAATACAAAAGAATATATATAAGAGATATACACTTTTTATAGGTTGGCCGCCATCACATAAATGAAAACATTATATTTCTTAAATTCAAAGTTTCTAAATTAAAAAAAAATTAAATTAAATTAAGTCACATAAATTCTTATGACTTTCAAATGCAAACTTTCAGAGAAATCTCCTACCTTCCTAAATGGACAGGAATTATGTTTCATGAATGGGTATATTAAACGCTTTTTTAAAAAAAAAAAAAAAAAAAAAATTAATTTGTAATTCTATGAAAAACTCCCAGATATAATGCATTCATACTTTTACTTTCAGCAGCTGTTCTTTTCAGATGTCACCCTCAGGTTGCGAAATACCCATGATTTTTCTGGCACAGAAGAGAATTTTAAAATTCCAAATCTTTCTAAAATCTTCATGAGCTAAGAATTCTCCATTACAAGGTTTGGATTTCACCCCATTTCACGTACTACTTGAATGCTCCAGCTAGCTGTCTCAAATTTTTAAAATTATGCTTACATCTAAACAATAATGTTTACACAAATCAGTACCAATGTAGCTGAAGAATATCACTAAAGATGGATGCCATGAAATCATATTTTTTATTTTTTGGAGCTTAAACTCTAATCCTGATGAAAATGTCCGGACTGGAAAAACTAATGGGGGGGGGGGGGGGGGGGGGGGATTGTGCTCCTTAAAGGTGTCTCTGGTGCTTCATATAAGTTATCATGTGTTGCCAGTAGCTATAAGAGAACAGCAACTATAATATGCATGAACTATTTGAGAAATGGACTCCAATAAAAAAAAGTTTACCTGGAGTCGTGTATTAGTTATTTCAGGCATTTGAAAACATTTCTATTTTAACCATCTGGTTTCCAATGGACATGGAGAAAATTTTTTTTTGCATGAATCAAGCACCTGTGACACAATAATAGCTCTTAGCAAATTTGCCTCATCGGTTCAGAAAAAAATAAATTTCCGAAGGCGTAAAAAATCTTGCATCTACCATTACAAAGGAAAATATTGCCCTACAAGCTTTGTTTGAACAAACTTTATTCTAAACTCAAAAGGGAGCTCGGCTCCACATATCAAGACTGTACTAATCAGTTCATTAGATTTTTAAAAATTTGGCAGCATTTTGCTCCACCCCCCCCCCCCCCCCTCTTCTGCTGGGGTGAGGGCAACTTGATTTGAACAAAATTTAAATGCAATGTCATGACAAATAATCACCTCAAATTTCACTGAAATTGGTTCAGCAGATTTGGAGAAGTCGTTAATAACATGTTCACAGATGCCAGACAGACATTCAGGTTAGGTAATAAACAAACAATTGCAATATAAAGGGAATTTCTAAACAATATCAACAAAAAATTTCAATTTATTCATTTGCAGGTTTAAGGTCACATACTTTTGCACAATGGCTAATCATGACCACAACATGTAGATAAAGTCCAGGTCAGTCAACTGTTTATACCCCATGTTGCCTATTTTAGAGGACTCGCATACCAAGCATTAGTGACTGGGTCCTATTTTACTAGTGAAAAAGAGCTTGTTTACCACACTGCTTCACTTCTCGGGGTCCCTGCGGGGTCACAATATATTTCAAACTAAATACTATATTAACTCACCAGAATCTCAAATACATGGTTATAATTCACATAAAGTGAATGAATAATCAGTGACAATTCAGCTGAGTACCCCCAAGACATTCTTATATCATCAGCAAGAAGGTGATATGTGAGCAAGAAGATTATATGTGAGATAGATGACTCCAGACAATGAATTACTCTTGTAAGAGGATGATTCACTCAGTCTCTTCAAGGCAGACTTTAACTGGTAGAGTGCTAAATTATTTTTGGTTGGCAAAAATTTGTCTTGCCTTGTTACAATTAATGGGAGAGGGCCTATAGGCATTCTTCCATAAATTGTAACAAGGCAAAACCTTAGACTAAATAATTTCACTTCAAAGATAATATGAAGCACATCCACTGAGCTTGAAACCTTTTAGGGTGCAGTTCTTGCACCTCACAACAAAACCCAAATATGGACTCCTAACACTCTCCCGGTTAAAGGCGATTGGTAATTCAACATTTGATGTAGGATCAAGAAACTAAGGACTAGGATGTAAAATAAAGGAATGGTGACAGAAAGAACCAAGAGGACCCAGGGGGCCTGAGGGCACTCACCTGACATGGTAGCCTAAATATCAACCCAGGGAATTGATTTCATAAGTTATTTTCAAGTTATTGTTCGACATGTGAAAAATAAAGTCCCATAACTCTGGAATGCCTAATCGAACGGCGACACCAACCAAAAGGGAGCTTCCTTCCATCAACATAAATCACCTACCAAAAAATTGTGAAAATCTCCTGAAGCTTTCTCGAGTTATCATACGACGTGTAAAAAATCAACAATTTTCTAAGTAATAAAGTCCCATAACTCTGGAATGTCTAATCGAACAGCGACACTACACGAAAGGGAGCTTCCCTCCATCGATATACACCACCTACCCAAAAATCACGAAAATCTCTCAAAGCCTTCTTGCGTTATCGTACAACGTGTGACCGGATGGACAGAGGTATACCATAATACGACCTGTTTTTTCAAAACGGGCGTATAAAAATGATGACATCAGGCATATGTCCCAAAATTGGGAAGCATAAAATAATTTTATAAATATTATAAAGTTACAGCCCTGAATTTCCAAAACCACCGTTGAACACTTCCTTCATCCAATAACAGCCTTGTATCCACCAATTCTTGCAATGATTTGTGTCTGGCATCCTCAAAAAAGAAGAATTTAAAGCACAGATGTCATTTCATTGTTGATGACTTTTAAGGCCAAAACAAAGAATGATGTTGGCGCCAATTCCGGTCACTTCGTGATGTCTGCACATGCACGGAGAGTAAATGTATAGAGAGCCAGATAGGACTTTTAATTTTCGGTTTTGCAAGCAAATTTTGGGGATTGTGGGGTTCAAAAGTTGTGTTTGGCCCTTGATAACTTTGAGTTTGCACCAGCTAGTCTGGGCCATTGGTTTACAGTGTAAAAATATGGCAACGGAACCATATCATGTGACCCCCTCATTGGCATGAGCTCGTTCCAATGAGGGGTCACTTGATATGGTTTTGTTGAATTTTTTTGACAATTTTTTAAAATCAATAATTAAAATAATAAATTTTGATATCCTGTGTGTTGGGTAAAGGGTTAACCAATTCTACAGCTCTATTTCAGCTTCGGTGTGTTTTCCTGATTTCTCTACCCCATCCTCATCTCCAGTAAACAGGCTCATAAAAAGACAACTGCACACAACGTTTGAATAATTTATAACCTAATATGGGACACTAAATTGAAAAAAAACACATTTTAAACCTTTGAAGGCCTAATTATAATTTTGCTTATTTATTGCTACAACAGATCAGATGCCTCGACATGTAATTTGGCAATTGGTTTTTGGTAAATCTTGGCTGCACATATAAGCATACAAGATTTGACTAGAAGCAACTGCAAAGTCATAGGATGGAGACTGTCAATGTGCAGCAGTGTGAAAATGTCCAGGCCTTTAAGGGTTAAAAGTAAAACACGCGAAAAACATCAGAGATTATCAAAGAAATAGAGGATATGGAATGAGTGTTTTTCTCATATAATATTTATGAAACGAGTCTAAAAATTTTCCGTTTTGGCAAGCCTCTGGCGAGCCCAAACGGAAAATTCAGACGAGTTTCATAAATATTATATGAGAAAAACACACGTTTCATATTCTATTTATCATATGACACACACAAGCACAAATTAGCCACTTAGTATAACCTATCACCTAACTTGAGTTGCAAATGCCACTTGGAAAAAACATCCTCGTATAACTAAAAATTTTCATTTTTTGCTTCCAAAACATAGGTTATGACCTCTCATTGGAATGAGCTCGTTCCAATGAGGGGCATAACCTATGTTTTGAAGCAGAAAGTGAAAATATAAAAAAAAATGAATGGCGTTTTTCTTGTAGGTAAAAAGATTAATACAATATAGCCCACCCTAAATAGGACAGATAACGTAAATTCTCCCTACTGAAATTATGCAAATGTGACCCAGTTGTATTTTGTTTAGCCAATCAAATTGTCTAGTTTTGAAATTGACCAAGGAAAGCTCCCAAATCTAATTATGCAAATTATGAAAATGTGGCCCAGTTGTATTTTGTTCAGCCAATCAAATTGTCTAGTTTTGAAACTGACCATTGAAATTCATGGACGGCTTTATTTATCACTGATTAATATGAAAACAAAATATCAAATGTTTTAAAGTGAAAAAATGGATGAGTCATATGATAAAACATGATATTGCATTATCAGACCTAGGTTCATTAAAATGAAGAATGAAAAGAAAATTTCTTCAGATTACCTGATACCACAGGCAATATTTTTAATTCTCTCATTCATTCTGGTTGACGAGTATTAAAGCCTATTTCCACCAAGATTCAAACAAGGCGGACTGTGATTCACTCACACAATGCTCCCTCAAGCCATTATCATTGCATAGTTTAGATTTCACAGACTTGTGCTATTTTACGTGTTAGTTTTTATGATCACACTAAGTTCACAACCTAAAATACAGCATTGGTACATGAGGGGTGAGGTCTTGGCCACATTCCTCCTCCCTACCCCCTCCCATCCTACAAACACCAACTAAAATGAAAAAAACAAAAATTATCCACTATGTTTCAGGCACAGGTAAATGAAGATTTGTGTAGAGGAAAATTTGACAGCTGATGAGCAGACGACACAGCGTACAGCTATAGGGCTGTATGATTACATCTTTATGGAACCTACACAAAATAGATCTGTCTATTTTCTGTACACAGGTAAGAACACAGTGTTGAGAGGGTTAAATTTGCCAATATTTAATGATCTTAAAATTCAAATTTTTCTTGGTTTTGTCTTCTTTTTACTTGATGTCATTTCTGGTAAATCTTGTGTCAAAGTTTGTTCAATCTGTTTTGCACCTCTTGACTGTAGCTGTTGCAAAATGTTAACAATGACAGGTACAATCTGAAAATAAAATGAGAACAAATTATTCTAAAACTGAAACCTTGATACAGTTACTGGAACTGTACTTGAAGGTGATTAAATACCTCAATTTCTGACTATCCAGAGTGCACCTCTGAATGTGCTCTGAGTTGGGCTGAAAGAATTTCATACAGCAATCAATTTAAATCCAAGTTCAAGGGGAATTAATATAATACATCATGACCTGATGTGTGCGATGGAAAAATCTCACCCAAGGGGACAAATTTTTGGGTCACCCCACCCATTTGATGATAGCCCCACCCCCAAAACACATAACATAGTATTAAATGTATATAACAGGAGGCGAGATGAATAATTGAAGTCAAGCATTGCCATTTTTTATCCACATTGCCCCAAAATTGTCGATGTTATGATGAAAATACCTTTCGAGAGCAGAAAACATCAAAATTAAATTTCACTGCACAAAATCAAAATCTTAAGACATTTTAGTACTCATGGTCTCAAATACAAACTTGAAAACATTTTGAAAATCAGACATGGGATACTGGAGATATGACGTAAACAAGGTCTTTTGTAAGAATCTTACGTTTTGTGTATACATTCACTTTTCATAATATAGCATTCAGTTATTTACACATCTATTCAACTTTAAACCCTTGTATTTAATGGAATTGCCGCTATGACATAAATAATTCTGTATTTAATGGGTGATGTACAAGCCGGAACTTTTTTCCAAACACCGTTCTACTAGTTCCTTTCCCATCGAGTCATTAGTTATGCTTCGAAAAGTTTCCAAATTTCGTTATACAATTATCGACCATCTGTCGCATAGTGTGAAAATGAAAACGTCCAAAGAAAAATAAAGTCGGTTCACAAACAAATTACCGTATTTACTCTCTGTATTGGGGCACTCTATGATTTGGGACACCATTTTTTCCAGAAAAATAATTTTTTTTTTATGCTCCAAGGTTTGGGACACTCGGGAGACTTGTTTCCAGTTGGCCCAATCACCTGAAAACTGTAAAATGTTCAATATTAAAGCTAAGTTTGTGTTTAATTTTCCTTTTTAAATTATAAAAGATTGATAATACATACTGATTTGTGTTGTTTTTATTTAAATCTATTCCTAAGTTTAGTATTTACAGTCCTGACTGGCATGAGGAAGACTATTTAATATTACATTGTGACAGTCTTCAACCCTTTACCTAATGCTAGTAGCAGACGACACTCGGAAAAAAATTCTTGTGTAATTAAAATTTTCATTTTTCACTTCCAAAACATAGCTTCCAATGAGGGGTCATAAGCTATGTTTTGGAAGCAAAAAATGAAAATATAAAAAAAATTGGATGGGGATTTTCGTAATAGTGATGGAAAACGAATCACACACAACTTTATTCAGCATCAAAGCAAGACCAGGGTGTGTTTTTTTCCATTTTCTAAGAATTGGGACATCTGTGAAAATAATTATTTTTAGCTGTCCCAATACATAGAGTAAATAGTTAACCAAAAATGAAATAACATTTAAAAAAAACCCCAACCATTTCCAACCAGAACATTAATGCAGTCCCGTGGCTGTCTCGTTTTGTGGGTCCCGTTATATCTAAATTGGTCAACTTTATTTCGGTAAATCTTTCTGCATCTTGATATGCTTCGAACTTCTTTTAAAAATGTTTCTCCCAGCTGTTTTGCAAATCTGCACAAATTTGTACTTATATTTTTACTAACAGTAATAGCTACCAAATGGTTAGGCGTGAATGGGCACCAGCTGAAGAGAAACAGCGATATGAATTTCAACAAACATTGGTTTCGAAAAGGTTGTTTTGATTTTTTATCGATCCATTTGATCAGTACAGCTTCAGTCAAAACAAACAGACTCTTCACCTTTGGGTTTAAACATCGGAATTAAAATTTGTTTATTTAAATGAATTTAAATGCATGTGTTGTGTAATAAACACAGAATGCAAGGTGTGTTTGAATCGGTGGGAGTTTTACATAACTCGCTGGAATGGAATAATCATATTTCGGTTCTCGCAAAATATGACTACATCATTCCAACTCGTTATGTAAAACACCCACCAATTCAAACACACATCGTGTTCCGTCTACTTATACAACAGGCACCTAGAAGAATAACTGAAGTCAAGTATTTTGAATTTTTATTCACACTGCCCAAAAATTGTTGATGTTATGATGCAAATGCCTACTGAAGACGGAAAACATCAAAATTAAATTTCACTGCACAAAGTCAAAATTTTAGGACATTTTAGTACTTAAGGTCCAAAATACAAAGTTGAAAACATTTTGAAAATCAAACGTCAGAATACTGCAGATATCACATAAACAATGTCGAGGGTACGACTCATATGTTTTTGTGCATACATTCCTTTTTCAACCTGTTTTTCAGCATTTATTTTTTGAATTTTTTAAAATATAATTACAATAGATATGAAACTTGGTCGCCAAAATGCTGCACCACCAAAACTGCGATGGTCGCCCTCTTGGCATTGGCCATTCTTCATTGGATGGATTTTGGAAATTAGCTTGCGATTTCAAAATTATCTAACAAGAGGGGCAATGCAAAGTGTGAGCCAATGCTCCCAACCCGCCAAACATTTTTGAAGCTGAAAGAGTGAAAAATGGCCACAACTCTGGAAAAAAAATGAAAGTGTCAATGACACTGTAGCTTAATTTGTCTGTGTGTTGTGTTTGATGAAAAGGATAATGTTCAATGTTTATGAAAGGATTATGAAATAAGACAAGAATTGTGATAATTGGGAATATGTTAATTTCTGTTCCCTGTATGCTATGTTTTTAATAAAAATAATATGAAGTGTAGACTGTACTAAAGAACTGAGGGGTGGGTTAATGTGGCCTTCACAGTTAATGTATGTGGCCCTCACAGTTAACGTATGTCAACAAAAGTAACCCAGTTACAGTGAAATTTTTCCAAAACGAGTCAGCCTATCAAGTTACAATGAAATCCCTTCATAAATACGGCCTGTAGACTGTGCTAAAGGTTTTTGAGCTTCAGGCCTGTGTAGCCATCATGGTTGACTGATTGCAACTGAAAGGGGACGTCATCATCTCGACATTGTACTGAGTCATGCTACCAAGTTACAATGAAATCCCTTCACAAATACGACCTGTAGTCTGTACTTTCAGGTTTTAGGCTCGGGCAGCCATCATGGTTGAATGATCGCGACCAAAAGGGGACGTTCTCATCTAGACATTATTTGGAGTCATCCTACCAAGTTACAATGAAATCCCTTCATAAATATGACCTGTAGACTGTGCTAAAGGTTTTCGGGCTTTGGGCCCCTGTAGCCATTACAGTTGACCAATTGCGTCCAAAAGGGGACGTTCTCATCTAGACATTATATGAAGTCAACCTACCAAGTTACAATGAAATCCCTCCATAAATATGACCTGTAGACTGTGCTAAAGGTTTTTGGGTTATGGGCTCAGGCAGTCATCACGGCTGACAGATCCCAAATGGGGAAGTTCTCATCTAGACATCATACGGAGTCATCCTACCAAGTTACAATGAAATCCCTGCATATTAAATATGACCTAAAGACTGTGCTAAAAGTTTTTGGGTTTCGGGCTTGGGCAGCCTTAACGGTTTACAGATCATGACCAAAAGGGGACGTTCTCATCTAGACATTATATACAGGCATCCTATCAAATTACAATGAAATCCCTTCATAAATATGACCTGTAAATTGTGCTAATGGTTTTCGGGTTTTGGGCTTGGTCAGCCATACCGGTTGACCGATCGCGACCAAAAGGGGACGTTCTCATCTAGACATGACCCCAAACCTGCATATGAAATTTCTTGATGATCAGACAAGAACTACAGGGTGTAGCCTGTGCTAAAGGAAAATGGGAACAGACTCACAGACTAGCCGACTCACAGACTTCTGCACGCATGATGGCAATAGCTTATCTTGACTTTGTCAAGTTAAGCTAAAATCCAATGACTGTTCGGAGAAAGAATTTACCACTCTAAATAATGAAGTCAAAATTAGAGAATGTATGCACAGACGGCCTGGTGGAAACTCCATAACTGATCCAACTAGCCCCAAAATTCTCATAAGCTCCATAGTAATGCAGAGCCAGAATCAAGAGAAAAGTCTGCCTAATAATGTATACATATTATGCACGCAGTAAACAGAATTCCACCTTAAAACGACGTTAATGTGATTAACCTGAGGAATAGAGTTATACGTCATAAGAAAATGCCGCTCAGGATCACCGATCCAATGTCGAGTTGTGACAACAGAAAAGGTGGGTTTGATCATTATGAAGTTATTGTCTGCAAATGAATTATTGAGTGTGTGCTGGGTCTGTGACCTTTACATCTGACGTACTGAATTTCAAATAAATTGAGTTCCTATGAAGAATGACAGACGAGGGTTGAACGATTTTCATGTTATTGTGTAGAAACCAATGGAGTGCAGAGTTCACTGTGACCTTGACCTTTGACCTGGCGAGTTCAAGATCAGTAGGGTTCTTCCTCACAGCAAGGCCAATGCAGCTATTAAGTTTCATGACTATAGGCTGAACCACTGTCAAGTTATTGTCTGGAAACCAATTGTTGCAATTTGGTCACTGTGACCTTGACCTTTGACCTGGTGAGTCCAAGGTCAATAGGGTTCTTCCTCGCACCAAGGCCAACACACCTATGAAGTTTCATGACTCTAGGTTGCACCACTATCAAGTTATCATCCGGAAACCAATTGTTGCGATATACTATGTTCAAGGTCACTGTGACCTTGACCTGGTGAGTCCAAGATCAATAGGGTTCTTCCTCGCACCAAGGCCAACACGCCTGTAAAGTTTCATGACTCTAGGTTGAACCACTATCAAGTTATCATCCGGAAACCAATTGTTGCGATATACTATGTTCAAGGTCACTGTGACCTTGACCTTTGACCTGGTGAGTCCAAGATCAGTAGGGTTCTTCCTCGCACCAAGGCCAACACACCTATGAAGTTTCATGACTCTAGGTTGAACCACTATCAAGTTATCATCCGGAAACCAATTGTTGCGATATACTATGTTAAAGGTCACTGTGACCTTGACCTTTGATCTGGTGAGTTCAAGATCAATAGAGTTCTTCCTCGCACCAAGGCCAACCCACCTATGAAGTTTCATGAATGTAGGTTGAACTACTATCAAGTTATCATCCGAAAAGGAATTGTTGCGATTTACTATGTTCAAGGTCACATTGACCTTGACCTTTGACGTAGCGAGTCCAAAATCAATAGGGTTCTTCCCCTCACCAAGGCCAATCTACCTATGAAGTTTCATGAATGTGAGTTGAACCATTATCAAGTTATCATCCGGAAACCAATTGTTTAAGATTTACTACGTTCAAGGGCACTGTGACCTTGACTTTCGACGTTGCATGTCCAAAATCAATAGGGTTCTTCCTCCCACCAAGACCAACCTACGTATGAAGTTTAATGAATGTGAGTTGAACCACTATCAAGTTATCATCCGGAAACCAATTGTTTATGCCCGCCTGCCCGCCAATTGTTGCGATATACTATGTTCAAGGTCACTGTGACCTTGACCTTTGACGTGGTGAGTCCAAGATCAGTAGGGTTCTTCCTCGCACCAAGGCCAACACACCTATGAAGTTTCATGACTCTAGGTTGAACCACTATCAAGTTATCATCCGGAAACCAATTGTTGCGATATACTATGTTAAAGGTCGCTGTGACCTTGACCTTTGATCTGGTGAGTCCAAGATCAATAGAGTTCTTCCTCACACCAAGGCCAACCCACCTATGAAGTTTCATGAATGTAGGTTGAACTACTATCAAGTTATCATCCGGAAAGGAATTGTTGCGATTTACTATGTTCAAGGTCACGTTGACCTTGACCTTTGACGTAGCAAGTCCAAAATCAATAGGGCTCTTCCCCTCACCAAGGCCAATCTACCTATGAAGTTTCATGAATGTGAGTTGAACCATTATCAAGTTATCATCCGGAAACCAATTGTTTAAGATTTACTACGTTCAAGGGCACTGTGACCTTGACTTTCGACGTTGCATGTCCAAAATCAATAGGGTTCTTCCTCCCACCAAGACCAACCTACGTATGAAGTTTAATGAATGTGAGTTGAACCACTATCAAGTTATCATCCGGAAACCAATTGTTTATGCCCGCCTGCCCGCCAATTGTTGCGATATACTATGTTCAAGGTCACTGTGACCTTGACCTTTGACGTGGTGAGTCCAAGATCAGTAGGGTTCTTCCTCGCACCAAGGCCAACACACCTATGAAGTTTCATGACTCTAGGTTGAACCACTATCAAGTTATCATCCGGAAACCAATTGTTGCGATATACTATGTTAAAGGTCACTGTGACCTTGACCTTTGATCTGGTGAGTCCAAGATCAATAGAGTTCTTCCTCACACCAAGGCCAACCCACCTATGAAGTTTCATGAATGTAGGTTGAACTACTATCAAGTTATCATCCGGAAAGGAATTGTTGCGATTTACTATGTTCAAGGTCACGTTGACCTTGACCTTTGACGTAGCAAGTCCAAAATCAATAGGGCTCTTCCCCTCACCAAGGCCAATCTACCTATGAAGTTTCATGAATGTGAGTTGAACCATCATCAAGTTATCATCCGGAAACCAATTGTTTAAGATTTACTACGTTCAAGGGCACTGTGACCTTGACCTTCGACGTTGCATGTCCAAAATCAATAGGGTTCTTCCTCCCACCAAGACCAACCTACGTATGAAGTTTAATGAATGTTAGTTGAACCACTATCAAGTTATCATCCGGAAACCAATTGTTTACGCCCGCCCGCCATTCACCAAACTATAAGTCGAGTTTGACTTCGTCACAACTCGACTAAAAAGCAGACAGCTCTGAGTGTAACTACTCAGAGTAGACTAATTGCCATATTTGGAGAATGTCACCCAGATAACCGACATTCCTGCCATACAGGAACACGAAGGCTAGTACTATCAACCGAATGTATTCATGAAAGAATTTGGAATCCAAGAACAGTTACTGTTCAGGAATCATATGCTCATATATCCCTTATGAACGATCAATCACAGGAAGCAAACCAACTAGAGTGGCTGGGCCCCTGATGTTGCCGTTAGACCAGAATATTTATTTATTTATTTATTGATGTTTAAGGTCATATAGTTATGCACAATGCCTAATCATGACCGTGACAGTTTTACAGGTGGAGGAAGCCGGAGTACCCGGAGAGAACCACCGAGCAACGAGGAGCTGCCAGCTCCCCAACATCATAACTTCACACCGCAGCACAGGCAGGGCCAGATTGGTTGAAGACATGCGTACCATCGACGTGCAGTACGCCTTAGTACATGGCGGTGTCACCGTGCCCCCATGTGGACAAACGGGGTTAAGTGCCTTGCCCAAGAGACACAATGCGGAGATCGAATTGATCGCTCAGACGGTCACCCATCCAATGATTAACTGGGCTCGACGTTGCTTAATTTTGGTGATCTGACGAGAACCGGTTACCACAATGCCACCGCACCCCCATTAGATCAGAACCCACCCGCCAACCGAACAGCAATGAAAGGCATGCATGTAATTGAATGCATACCAGGCTCACAGGAAGAGCACTAAGTCCTGCCCTGTCTCTTAACATATAGGCATGGGGGGGGGGGGGGGTCAACGAATAAATCATATCAAACCCCCCTCACCCGCAATACTTGAATTGCTAGATAAGTAAGGACAGCGCAGTAATATTAAGGCTTGGGACAGTGACAAATTATTTTTTCACTGTAAGAAAAAGAAACTTCACGCTACATTCCCCAGCTATACTGCTGCTGCTATTCTCAATAAAGAGTAATACAGCTAAAAAGCTTGTAGGTCGCCCAAGAATGCAGAATGACACTAACCCGGTGCGACTTGTAATGCTTTGGTGTTAGTTATCTAGAATAGTATAGAAACCATATGGCTCCTTTACGTCAGACCGACTCCATAATCCCACTAAGGACGGAGGGGGATGTGATGAACATGGTACTATTGCAAGGAATATACCCGCTGAAACAGCGTCGACATATCCCTTGAAATCAAGACAGTACGCCATGTCATCAAATAATACACCATATAGACATAATATCCAATCATCAAGTGGAAATATAATCCACAACATTAGATTTGATAAGAATGATAGCGGGAGATGAAAACTATGTTCCGGCACCCGATCACAAGAAACCTAGATGAACTCCTTGCGTCTCATACCGATTATAGCAGGAATATAATCCTGAAAAGGAGTTAACTATAGGCATTCGAAAGAATGCTCATTAATCACACTTGGTTAATATGGCATTATCAAGAGGGCTAAAAGCCTCAGACAAAAAACATAAAAACAACACTGCTGAGGAGAGAACAAACTCTTCTCATGTAACGGTACCTTATCCGATAGGCTAGTGGTCTCAGCCTGGCTGAAGCAGCTAAAGGCCTTTCTGATCGAGAAGACAATTAAATGGCTGATAACTGTGGCCCTAGAAGTTCACTAAAGGAGACTTACAACGCTAGCCGCTAATGACAGGTATAACAAGAGGCCCCCAGGGGGCCTGAGGGCGCTCACCTGACATGGTAGCCTAAATAGCAACCCAGAGAATTGATTTCCACAAGTTGCATCTGCTCCTCCTAAGAAAAGCTGAAACCAAATATCCAAATATTCTGACCAGTGGATCTAAAAAAAGATTTTTAAAGAATATTCCTCATACTGAACTAAGTCATAATTCGGGCTCCCACAGGAAGCCCATATATGAACCCAGGGACTTGGCTTTAACAAACCTGAATCTCACACCCCTAAGGATTCTGCACATCAAATATCAAAACATTCCGACTGCTGGATCTGAAGAAGAAGATTTTTAAAGAAAATTCCTCATTTTGAACCAAGTTACAATTCGAGCTCCCACAATCAGCCCAAATATGGACCTAGGGACATGGCTTCAACAAACTTGAATCTTACCCCCCTAAGGATGCTGCATAAAAAATATCAAAAGCATTCATCTGCTGGATCTGAAGATTTTTAAATAAAATTCCTCATTTTGAACTAAGTTGTCATTCAGGCTCCCATAGTGAGCCTAAATATGAACCAAGGGACTTGGCTTGAACAAACTTGAATCTCAGCCCCCTAAGGTTGCTCCATGCCAAATATCAAAACATTTCAACTGCTGAATCTGAAGAAGAAGATTTTTAAAGAAAAATTCCTCATATTGACTAAGTTATAATTTGGGCTTTAACACACTTGAATCCCCCCTCCCCCCCCCCCCCCCCCCCCCCCCCCCAAGGATGCTACTCACCACATATCAAACCATTCCGACTGCTGGATCTGAAGAAGAAGATTTTTTAAGAAAATTCCTCATTTTGAACAAAGTTACAATTCAAGCTCCCGCATTGAGCCCAAATATGGACCTAGGGACATGGCTTGAACAAACTTGAATCTCACCCCCTAAGGATGCTGCATACCAAATATCACAAGATTCTGCCTGCTGGATCTTGAGAAGAAGATTTTCAAAGAAATTTGCCTGAAATGCACTAAGTTCGAATTTGGGCTTCTAAAGTGAGCCCAAATATGAATCCAGGTGGCCGATTTGAACAAACTGGAATCAGATCCACCCCACAATGTTGCATACCAAATATCAAAAGATTCTGCCTGCAGGATCTGGAGAAGAAGATTTTTGAAGAAATTTGCCTGAAATGCACTAAGTTCAAATTCGAGCTTCTATAGTGAGCCCAAATATGAATCTAGGGAGCCGATTTGAACAAAATAGAATCAGATCCACCCCACAATGTTGCATACCAAATATCAAAAGATTCTGTCTGCTGGATCTGGAGAAGAAGATTTTTTAAGAAATTTGCCTGAAATGCACTAAGTTCAAATTTTGGCTCCTATACTGAGCCCAAATATAAACCCAAGGGGCCAATTTGAACAAACTTGAATCAGATCCACCCCACAATGTTGCATACCCAATATCAAAAGATTCTGCCTGCTGGATCTTGAGAAGAAGATTTTCAAAGCAATTTGCCTGAAATGCACTAAGTTCAAATTTGGGCTCCTATACAGAGCCCAAATATAAACCCAAGGGGCCGATTTGAACAAACTTGAATCAGATCCACCCCACAATGTTGCATACCAAATATCAAAAGATTCTGCCTGCTGGATCTGGAAAAGAAGATTTTCAAAGAAATTTGCCTGAAATGCAGTAAGTTCAAATTTGGGCTCCTATACTGAGCCCAAATATAAACCCAGGGGGCCGATTTGAACAAACTTGAATCAGATCCACCCCACAATGTTGCATACCAAATATCAAAAGATTCTGCCTGCTGGATCTGGAGAAGAAGATTTTTTAAGAAATTTGCCTGAAATGCACTAAGTTCGAAATCGGGCTCCTATACTGAGCCCAAATATGAACCCAGGGGGCCGGTTTGAACAAACCTGAATCAGATCCACCCTCCAATGTTGCATACCAAATATCAAAAGATTCTGCCTGCTGGATCTGGAGAAGAAGATTTTTTAATGTTTTTCCCATTGCCTACAGTGTTAAAAAGTGCTGACTCAGCACTTTTTCAATGTCCCGAAACTGTACCCTATGATAAAACCGATAGCAATTTTTTTTTACCAATTCTTTCTGTTGGTCCTAAGGAAGCTTCACACCAAATAAAAATTCTCGGTGCCGTGCAGTTTTGGAGATATGGGCGTTTTAATTTTTTTCTATTTTTAGCTCCTGCGGTTCCCATGGGGCTACGGGAAAAAAAAAATCAGCATAAATTAGTTACTTATGACCCAATAAGCCCTCACATAAAATTTGGTTCAAATCAGCCTCTCGGTTTGGAAAATAGAAATTTTGGGCGGGGCCAAAAATTTTGCCCCTCCCATAACGACGCCAAGTACAGCCCCACAAACTTCTCTTGAACAAATCTGAGTCTACACCTCAAGAGGAAGCTGCACACTAAATATCAAGTCTCTGCTACTGCTGGTTCATGAGAAGAAGATTTTTTAAGATTTCAGCACACTTTTTGGGTGTGGCCCTACCCACGGGCGGGGCAACTTGATTTGAACAAAATCAAATTGCGATGTCATAACAAACTATTATCTCAAATATCAATTAAATTGGTTCAGCGGTTTGGGAGGAGAAGACGCAAACACCATGTTCACGGACGACGGACGACGGACGGTGAGTGATCACTATAGCTCTCCTGACTGAAAGTCAGGTGAGCTAAAAACACTGCTCAAACTTCTAGCAAGGCTACTAAAATGTCAACAATAAGACTAAAGTCTATGACACTTAAGAAAACAACACCGAGAAGGAAAAGAGCACTCTTTTCCTTTAGCTGCTCTATTCCCAAAAGACAGTGTTCTCAGCCTAGCAAATGGAGCTTAGAAAAATTCATCTCCATGAAGAGATATCTCAATGTAAATTTTGCAACTTTAGACAGCTCACTAGACGGAGACTTACGTTAGTTGCTCAAGTTAAGGGAAAAAGGGCTGAACTTGATTCATATAAGGCGTCAACAAAAGGACTAAAAGCCCCAGATGCCTAAGAATACAACACCGAGAAGGAAACAACATACTCTTTCCTTTCAACAGCCCTAATCCCAAAGAGACAGCAGTCTCTTATTAGATAGCGTAAGTCTTCATCCCATGAAGAGAGATAACTGGGTGAAACTGTGATCTTGAAAGCTCACTAAAAGGAGACTTACAACATTAGTTGCTCAAGGTAAGGAATAAGGATGGCTCTAACGACCGAAATTTCAAAGAGACAGTAGTCTCTGGTAGCTAACGCAGTTATTAGTCTTCATCTCCATGAATACAAATATCTGTTTCACCTGCAGCCTTCGAAAGTTCACTAAACAGAGACTTACAACATTAGCCACAATGTATAAGAAAAAGACCACTGTAACAATATATAAGGCCACTATGACATTAGCCACTAATGATATATAGACACAGACCGCTCTTAATTCACATACGCCAAACTAAGGCTACAACAATAGGACTAATTGCCTGTGATGCCTAGGAATATTACACTGAGATGGAAAATGTAATTCTTTTCTTCTAACGGTTTATTCCAAACAGCTAGCGGTCTCTCCGTAGATAACAGAGCCTAAAAGTCATATATCGGTGAAAAACAGATATCTGTGTGTAACCCTGCGGCCTTAAACAGCTCACTAAACGGAGACTTATGACGTTAGCCGCTAATGTATCAAAACAAGACCACTCTAACTGTACATATGGCTACTATGGCATCCACAATAGCACTAAATGCCTCTGATGCCTAGGAATACAACACCAAATAATATGGCATCACACCCTATTTTTCTGAAATTTTCGTGCATGACACACTTGAAATAAATAAGAGGCCTGTATTTTTTCTTGCGATGATCTGACCCTATTTACACGTTTTATAGTATCCGGAATGTTGGAAGATCCTTGAATGCCACTGTATTTTGTGACACAAGTTCGCGGAAGGAAATATTTTATTTAGATGTAATGAGGTAGGCTTTTATTCATTATCTAGTTTCTGCTTCTATTTAATGACAGCACAGTGTGTGACAACATCATCAACATGATCGACTGAGCTTTTCCGAAGGTTCAAGTTTCAATCTTCAAATCTGGACTCCTTTCACATCTAATTGTGTTTAATAGACATGGCTACCTCACCACAAAGTTTTGATCAGCAAATGCGCAAGTGTGACAAATAAATACTTGAAAAACCTTTTTAATACCTGTAGTACGTTTGTAAAGTTTTATCCATACACCCTCACAGTCTGTGCTATTCACCGATGATCAAGATGTTTTTGTATACAAGTTAGCGAGTTGAGACTTCATTCTAGTCCCAGACAACATGTACACCTCTTGGGGTTGAACTGTTTGAAATTGCGGCCTTTTGGAGATGAAGAGTGTATCAGAAAAGCATAAATAAGCCCAAACTTGGTTAGGAACATGTCTGTAAGGAGTGGAAAGTTATGTCATGGAGAATAAAGTAGGGATGATTCGGCCACTCCGTTTCCAATTTTAGCGTCAGATTGACCAAATTACTGACATGTAGCCATTAAATCAAGCACGATTTTTATTCACGTTTTAGTTTGGCAGTTTATCTGGGTTTCACAGGCAGTGTTGGGACCCACTTGCAATAGTCTTGAAGATGCAAATTTAATTTAGTCCACGTTTCCACCCAAAGCAGTGCATTATAGGTCTTAAGAGGGGCTTTCCTAGAAGGGGTGGGGGGGGATCTCTGCCAATTCTCGAGGGATGTTCATCAAATTTTCAGACCTGATTCACGGAATATTTGCCATATCTTTTTCTATAAAAAGCGACATAAATGTTAAAAAATTTATAGTAATTTATATATTTTTTATACTTACCAATGACCCAGACTTAGCTGGTGCTAACTCTAAAATATTTAGGGCCATACACAAATTTTGCCCCCCAGTCCCCAAAATTTGCATCTAAAACCGAAAATTACATGTCCTATATGGTCCTCCATACTTTTACTCCACTGTGCATGCGCAGTGTCAAGGAGGTCTCGAAATTGGCGCAATTATCATTCTTACAACCAGTGCCTGGTAAGCGTTATGTACTCAGCGAGGAGGTATGAGTTCCCAACTCATGGGAGGGCCATCCCCGTCTGGATTATTGGTAAGTATAAAAAATATATAAATTACTATAAATTTTTTAACATTTTTATACTGTACCAATGACCCAGACTTAGCTGAATAGCAAAAAGGTTGGAGGGCCTAGGACATAAAGAAAATCCAACAGACTCAACTACATATAACAGAATTATGCCCTCGAGGAGAAAGGAGAAATAGGCTTTACATGTATCTTTCTATTTGCATCAAAACGAGAAAGACACAACACCATTCTGTAATTGAGCACAATAACATCAATGATCTCTATTAACCTCCAGTATACCCGTTATGGTAATTATTTTTAAAGGAAAGCCAATAAATAAAGGAAGTCCAGAGAAATGAGACTCTTTATACTCATTAAAAGTGTCCGAGGATTGTATATTAACGCCTGTATGACATGTGACATATACAAATGCCTCACACCGAGCTACACTTTACACGTTAAAAAAATATTACATGGACAAGTAAACATTAGCTTTACACTTTAAAATCATCCTGGGGAGGTATTCCCTTGCTTTTCACTATAAAGCAGGTAACCTAAGGGAACCCCCCGCCCCCCTTCCCCTGGATCAAATACTCCAGAGCGAAGATGGCAGCAGGACAGAGTCACTGCCGGAACCGAAAGCCTACATAACTATAGTTGCAACTGTTCAGTGGACGACATTCTGAGCAACAGATAACAGACCTAAACAATGCAGATCTCCAGAAATGGACTCATTTCTAAGGTACTAATTCGTGAAAGTGGAAGGCTGAAACCAATATGCAGCCCTCATTAGATCTGTAATAGCAACACTATTAGTGTAAGCCCATGATGTAGAAAGAACTCTTACTTCATGAGCTGAAATCTTAAGCACAGACTGCCGAGTTGAAGATATTATCATAAGCAGTACTGATAGTTAATTGAATCCATCTAGCCATAAAATGGACCGAAATGTGGAGGAAGCTTCCATGGCATGTCCCACAACAGACACCTGAGTAGATTAATCCACGGTCTTTGTGGAGATAGAGATGCTACCAACAGAATTTTGCATTGAGATTATTTAACTTGAGCAATATCTGCTGAATCAACAGCACTGGAGGATACGCATATCCTATTATTCAGTCTCACGAGATCGATAGAGGGTCTACTGCAAACGCTCAAGGATCCGAACATGGTGACACATACATCTGCAACTGATTGTTGAGATGCGTCGCAAATAAGTCGATCATTGGCTGCTCTCATTGGTAGCAAATCTGATTGAATACTCAATGTTGAAAGTCCATTCTGACGGCAACAAGTGACCCCTCCGTGAAAGGGAGTCTGCTAATACGTTCAGACGACCCGGAATATGATGGACCGATAGGAGAACTTGATGTTCTAGTACAAACAGAAGGATTCATTCCGTTAACTTGAATAACAGAATGGAATGAGTGCCTCCCTGGTTCCGAAAATACACTAATACTGTCGAATTGTCAGGCAGAATTGCACGTGAGCATTCTGAATAACGTTCATCCAATGATGTAGCGCAAGCCAAAATGACATCATTTCTTGATGTTTATGTGCTTGATTAGGAACTACGGATCCCAAAGAACCTGGCACTTCAAATCTGTTGGGCTCAATATTGCATCCCAACCTGTTTGACTGGCATCCGTCAAAACTGTAGAACTCAGATCCGGCAACTGCAGTGGAACTCCCTGAGTTAACCACTGAATATCTGCCCAAGTCTGAATCTCTTATTCACTTGATTTGACAAGAGGATGTCCAAATTGAGCGAAGAATCTTCATCCTCCAATTCTGGGTCAGAAGAAATTTGGAGTGGACAAGTGTGTAGCCGCCCCATCGGAATAAAATCACGGCAGCTCCGCACAAACCTATCAGTCTCATGAGATCTCTCGCTGAAACCTTGTCTGAGTGAAGACAATAGTGAGCATAACAACTGATTAATTTCGCTCTGGTTAACGGCAGACGAACTAGAATGTTGTGCGTCTTGAAGCTCTTTTCCCGGTGGGTGAATGACTTGGATGATACCAGATCCGACTTCTCCTCGTTTACTTATGAAACCGAGATGTCGGAGCAATAGAAGCAGATTCTGCACATTGTTCTGAAGCGTTAACTCATTGCCGTACCTCTGAAGAATGTCGTCCAGGTAGGGCGACGTTATTGCAGTCGAATGAGCTCGGATATGAGTCATTACCGAGTTCATTATTTAAGTGAAAGACCAGGGGGCTAGATTCAGACCGAAGCACATTGCTTGGAGCTGATACACGACTCATATGATGAGGAAACGAAGATACTTTCTGAACGCCCGATGTACTATGACATGAAATTACGCATCTTGAGATCTATGCATGTAGCATAGTCGTACACCCGAATACTCGCTCTGACCGATCGGATGGTCTCCATATAGAAACTTAGAGCCACGATCAGCTTGTTTATCCAGCTCAGATTATGAGTGGATGGAACGAGCCGTCTGGTTTTGGAACCAGAAAAGGATGGTTGTAGAAACCTGGAAAATCCTGGATTTCTACGATCTCTATCGCAGTCATTCCAGAAGAGACTGGACTTCTGATGGAAGCGAGCCTCTTTCCTGCGGACTTGACGGAAGCTAAGTCCATCTTGGACTTCGAGTTAATGGAGGTTTTCGTTTGAAGGACAATTAGTCCTTCCGAAATCACCCCTTGAATCCAAGGGACGTCCGTAATCTACTCCCAATTGATTGAGAAACTCGACAGTCTTCCGCTCACTGGAACACGATAGAGGTTAATACTATTACCTCCTGGTCCTGCGAGGCTTGCGGAAGGAGAAACCATGTCCTCCATGGCCCACACCTCGCCCCGTCGACCTAGGGGCATCTGACCGGTATTACGGCCCCTACCCGAGTCGCTACCCTGACGGTCTCTAGAGTAAGACCTAGAGGACGCATAGGAACCTCTATAGGAACTTCCCTTGGATGTATTTGCCCCAGAAGTACCTGTCCTACTTTTCTCCGCTGAATCCGACTGTATGGAAGCGGATTTGAATAGCAGAGAGTCTGAAGCTTTCTTAATTATCTGATCATAGATTGCGGAAAGCTTGCCGTCGAAGAGAAACTCTCCGGAGACCAGAGCGACTCTGAGAGAGAGTTTTTCACCTTACTATCCACACGCGTGGATGAAGCCAGGGCCGTGTCACATCTAACCAACTCCATATCGCCACTAAAAGGGCGGAGTTATACATGGAGAATGCTAAGGCCCCTGAAAGAACCTCTTAAGCAGGTTGTACATCCTGGAATTCTTTTTCCTTTGAGACGTAATAACGCTCTGGTAAGGTGATCTGCGTACGATAATACGTCTAAGCTAACCCTGCTAGACGATATTGTCGTTTCCAACATCGTGGTTGGAATTGACATAGACAACGGTATAGACAATACTAGGTCTTCGGCCTGGTCGTCTAGACGCAGAGAAACTCTCGGAATGCTCTGTCCTGCCGTTTCGAAATTATTCCTTGAATTGATGAAAGGCAGATGTAGAGCATTTGCCGATAAGAAACTGAACCTGCCCGTTTAGGTAGCAAGTTATATATAGCGTCATTCAATAGTTCAAATGTCCGTGAGACATTTCTGGATTATGCCGAAAACTGAGGGACGATGTCCCTAAACCGATTAAGAATTCTGTGTCCAGTGGCGCTATCAGTCTCTTATCCGGCAACGCAGCATTTTGGTCCGGAGGAACAATGTCAGATGATATGATAATGCTGGATGCACTTCACGGCAATTATGTTGTTCCGAAAGGGAAAAATACAACTCCTCCGTATCCCTTTCGCCATCCTGTCGGACCACTTGTAATTCTTGGTCGTCCGTGCCTGAACCTGCAGCGGAACGTACGAACCCAGCTTCCTCGTATAATTCCTGATCTGACAGAGTTACTGTCGGGTGCTGGGATGCTGCGATAATTTGTGCTATCTGCGATAGCATGTCCATAACGGAGGCCTGTGTAGCTGCGGTCTTACAGGATTTAGCCGCTGGAAGCTCCTTGGACGTTGACTCCTGCATACTTCTTATATGTGAACGTCCGGAGTATGAAGGCCTTGTATCCTTGGCTACCGGATGGCGTGACCTGGTCGCCATAGAATCCCTGGTCGGCGATGTTGGTTGAATATCACTGGTCACGTAGCCAAGGTGCGGTCGCGTGTGCTGCCGTGAGGATGAGGAAGCCAAAAGAGCCGTCTCTCTAGACTGTCTATATAACGGGGCGTCCCGAGCGGTGGACATATGCTCCGATTGAGAAACGTTTTGTACCACAACATCTGGGCCCAGATGTTGTAGTACGAGAGAGGGGCCTCTCTCGCTTGCAGCCCGGATGGACCTGGATGAGCTAGGAACCAGACTAATAGGCTTCCTCTGTACCATCCTCGTATCTGTCGTCACTGGGTGTGCACATTGTATTTTATAGTGCTCGCATCACCCAAATCTCCTTCCTGGACCGCTACGGATGAACCCGGCTGTTGAGACATTCGATGAAAGGCCACTACACCGGGCAAGCTAGCGGACGCCAACCCTGTCGTTCCTACTTGGGACCTCTTAGGCAATTGACGTATCTGCATGAGTACCTTTACCGCTAGCTATTCATTTGACTGTGACGACGGAAGCACACTTTACGAAGGCATCACGGTAACATCACCTTGTTCATGTTACTCAATGAGACCTGTGGAGCCACAGTCCTACGTAATTATCCGCTGAAAGCTCCAGGGATGTTCATTCCTGCATTTATATAATATGCGAACGTCCCAACTGGAAAGGCCTCGTGTCCTTGGCTAGCAGATAGAGTGACCTGGACGACGTGTATTCCTTGGTCGGTGAAGCAGGGGCGTTCAATCCTGCATTTATATAATATGCGAACGTCCCCTGGAAATCTGTGGTCACATAGCCAAGGTGCGGTCGTGTGTGTTGACGTGAGGATGAGGAAGCCAATATAACAACTACATCGGACTGTCTATGTGACGGAGCGTCCCCAGCAGGAGGAGTGGACGTAAGCTCCGACTAACGAACAAACATACAACTACATCGCGGTGCAGATGTTGATGTAAGAGAGAGGGGGCCTCTCTCGCTCGCGGTCCAGGTGGACCTGGACGAGCTAGCTACCGGACTGACAGGCTTCCTCCGTACTATCCTCGGATCCGTCGTTGCTGGGTGTGCACATTCGATGTTTTATAGTGCTCGCATCATGCAATCTGCTTCCCTGGACCGCAACAGACGAACCCGGATGCCGATCCATTCGACATCGGGCAGACTAGCTGACGATCAATGCCTTCGATCCTACTAGGGAACTCTTCGGCAATTGTCGTAATACCTTGAGCACTTTCCGCTAGCCCTAATATTGCAACAACGGAGACACACTTGTTGAAGACATCACGGAAACAACACTCTGAATTCTGAAAAAGAGACTGATTAAGTAGAGTGGCCCTGCAGAGAGAGGACCGGAATGGACCCCTCACTGCTAACAAAATACCGTGACACACATCTCCAACATTGTCATTCCAATCAACACACACAGAGCAAGAGTTAGTGCCAATACATTGACTATAAGAACACAATGAACCTGAAAATTAGAGGAAGATATCCTCGCATTACAATTTGAACAATATTTTTTCATCAAGAAAAAATATACACAGTCATATTACTCGCACTAACCCTTGAAACAAAGATACATAATATAATTCATTATAACATTTGAAAAGAAAATAATTTCAAAAAAAAAAAAATTTTGAAAAAATTTTCAGAAGAGCCCAAGTTCCCAATGGGAACAATGAGCCCAAATGGATCCCAAAAAAGCCTAAGTGTGGACAAAAATTTTAAAAACCATTTCAAAAAATAATGTGACACTTATGGACAATATTAATGTATCTTGCTATGAACTGAACTAAGCAGATGACAAGTAATCACTATCAGAAGAAACCGCTGTCAACATAAACAAAAAGTGTACACATACTGGAAACATGACTCCAGGCACTGATAACATGGCCCGAAATCAGTTACCAATTTAAACACTATCTGATGCAAAACAGAGACTTCAAGAGAAGAAACTGCAAAACATCAGATGGTAGATGCAGACCAAAACACCTGAACACCCAAGGGTGAGGACGTAAACATGGGGAAAAAACAGAATATTATTCTGTTACCAAGCCAAAACTCCCAAGAAATTTTTGTAATGAACAAAAAAATATGCCAAAAGCATGGGAGAATAGCTAGGGGGGAATAAAGGAAAGGGAGAGACGAAACACTGATCAAATAATGGAACATTCATAGCAAGAATGACCACAACAGGGCCATGCCTCGAAAACAGGTAACATGAAATAATGTCGTAAAAAAATTATAAGTTACAGCCCTGAACATTTCCTTCCACTGTTTCTTCCTCTCCTCATTCTATTTCCTCCTTATATCCACCATTTCTCTCATAACTGTGTGTCTGGCATCATTTAAACGGAGATTTACAAGCACAAATATCAGTGAGATGTACATGAATTGAGGGTCAAACAAAGAATGATAAATGCGCCAATTTCGAGACCTCCTTGACACTGCACATGCGCAGTGGAGTAAAAGTATGGAGGACCATATAAGACATGTAATTTTCGGATTTAGATGCAAATTTGGGGGATTGGGGGGGAAAATTTGTGTTTGGGCCTAAATATTTTAAGAGTTAGCACCAGCTAAGTCTGGGTCATTGGTACAGTATAAAAATACTGTATTTTGGGTTGAAAAAGAAGGCGAGTCTGAGCATGTACATGGGGTTTCCACAGACAGTACATGCATGGTTTCAAGACTTTTGAATGGTGTAACTAAATTTGGCAGAGTTCCTAGAAAAAAACGCTTAAAATATGGAGTGGCTGCACCCAGTACATTGGCCGCAGTTTACTCCAAACAAATGGCACTGAAATATGCAAATGCTGAAAGCAGTTGGAAGCCACGGCGGTAGGGTTAATGGGTAGCTTAGTACATTACAAGGAGAGACACATTCCTCTTGATTTAGGGTAAAAAGTCATTGGCCATGCATCATTGGATGGCTGCTAAATGAATGCCCTACAATTTCAAATCCATCTAGTTCTTGGATACTATGACTGCAGATTGAATTATTTGGAATATATGCGTTTCCACTTGTTAGTGCTAATGTTTGAGAATGTTCATCAAATTCTATTCATAACTGTAGGAGGATTTGCCAACACAACAATCTCACATAGTAATATATATTAAGGTTCAATTCTACAGTTTCACACTATTGCACAGGTCAAATTCTAAACTAAGGGGTATGCTGAAACTAATGCCATATAAATTGGAGATGTAATTTTAGCATCAGGTATATTACATTACGCTATATGTTGTACAACAGAATTTAAAGTTTTGGTCACAGAGTTGGAGTACACAGGGGTAAATTACCAGAGAAATGGGAAACAGTGGCTTCAAAATTTCAATGTTATTTAACTGGTTGAGAGCTACATTATCTTTGGTGGTCTGCATTTGTCAATCAAAATTTGTTGTATTACAAATTATTGAAGAGTGCCCATGGGCTCTTCAATAATTTGAGATAAAACATGTTTACATAATTAAAATATTATTTGCAATTAACTGAATATGAAACATGAGCAAGGAAAATGTTGGTTTTTGCTCTGATACCCTAATTTTTTGAAAGCCCTGATTGTGTTTTCTAGCACTCAACCAGTTAAAAAGCCCTTTTTACACGATGTTGTTACCAGATATGTAATTAAACAAGCGACCCCTAAGGGGCCTTAACTGCTCACCTGACAAGTTGTTCAAAGAAGTATTTTGGATCACATTCAGCTAATCATGGCTCATCAACATTTCAGAGAAATGAAGTCATTACATTATTATAGGAGTCCTTTTTGTTTTTTTAACATAAATTCACTCTAATTCCTTCAAAACGCACTTTGTAGCAATTTCTTCTCCTCTGCTTAATTGACCCCCAGGGGTGGGGTTGGTGGTCATAGGGGTATTTTTTTTTTTTTTGGGGGGGAGGGGGGGGGAGAGATTGCATAAAATCACTCTAAATCTTTCAAAATATATTTTGCAGCCAAACATTTTGTTACATCTAACTGCCCTCCACTCCCCACCCCCCCTCGCCCCGACAAGGAAGGGAGGGGAGAACATAGTGAAAAAACATTTTCACATAAAACCACTCTAATTCATCTAGGAACTCGATTTTGAAAAGAAATGGAAAATTTTTTTTTCAAATTTTGGTCCAAAATTTCCAAGTTGCAACCGGATCAAAAATTTTCAGGTTATAATTTTTTTTTTTTTTTGTCTCAAAATTGCACAAAAACACATAAAAAATCAAAAAAACAAATTTCCAAATTTTGGTCCAAAATTTCGGAAGTCCAAACTGGACACAAAATTTTCAGGCTAAAAATTTTTTTTTCAATTGTTTCCAAAATTGCACAAAACACATAAAAAATAAAAAAAAAAACAAATTTCCAAACCGGACCCACAATTTTCAGGCTAAATTTTTTTTTTTTTTTTTGGTCTCAAAATTGAACAAAATGCATAAAATATCGAAAGCATTTTTTTTTCGAATTTTGGTCCCAAATTTCTGAGTCCGAACCAGACCCAAAATTTTCAACCCAGGGACCTGATTTGAACACACTTGAATCTGACCACCCTAGAGATGATGTATTCCAAATGTTAAAGGATTCTGACTGGTGGATCTGAAGAAGATTTTTAAAGAAGTTTCGTCATATTGCATAAGTTAAAATTTGGGCTCCCATAGGGAGCCCAAATATTAACCGAGGAAATCAATTTGAACAAACTTGAATCTGGTCCCCATAGAGATGATGTATACCAAATATGAGAGGATTCTGACTGGTGGATCTGAAGAAGAAAATTTTTAAAGAAATTTCCTCATATTGCACTAAGGTAAAATTCAGGTTCCCATTGAGAGTCCAAATATTAACCGAGGAACTTGAATTGAACAAATTTGAATCTGGCACCCCTAGAGATGATGTATACCAAATATGAGATGATTCGGACTGGTGAATCTGAACAAGAAGAATTTTAAAGAATACTCCATGTATTGCACAAAGTTAAATTTGGACTCCCATAGGGAGCCCAAACATTAATCCACTGACTTGATTTGAAGAAACTTGAATCTGACCCCACAAGAGATGTTCTGTACCAAATATGAAAAGATTCAGACTGGTGGATCTGAAGAAAAAGATTTTTAAAGAATATTCCACGTATTGTATTAAGTTAAAATTCAGGCTCCAATAGGGAGCCCAAATATTAACCCAGGGACTCAATTTGACCGAACTTAAATCTGAACAAAAGAATATTCACAATTGAAAAGAGTGTAAGGCACATCATTTTTGGAAATGCCTGGAAATCTGTGAATTGGAACCTTAAGAACATTTGGTAATCAGTGTCATCACTTTAATCAGAAAGTTCTTGTGTGTTTGTATTTGAGCCGTAAATACACCATTTTTCAAAAACCCTTTTAGTTTTTCTGGTTTGCATACAATTGTTGGTGATAGTTAACATTCAGCGAATGGTATCTCAGCACAAATGGAGAGAAAATAAGTGGATATTCTGGGAAATTTGTTGATGTTGCTTAATTTTGCAACTTTTTGAATTTAAGCCTGAATGCAAAAACACATTAGGATGAACTATTTTATTGCAATTATCTAAAGTTACAGTGTCCTCCAGTAGTCCTGGAAGAAAAACACAAATTCGTGAAAGAATTTTCGATTCCTGTGACCTTCACCTTCTCACTCAAGCATGGTGTTGCCCATATGTTATTTTGCCTGCACATGTTATGTTAAGACAAGTTCATTCCAAAAATTTATTTAAAGTTGCAGTGTAAGTAGTTCAGGATGAAAAACCAGATTCTGTGAGAGAATTAGGTTTTCACATTCCCGTGACCTTTGTCACTTGAGTACGATGTTGCTGTGCAACAGACCTTCCATTGGTCTTTACCTTCATGTGAAGTTTCATGGAAAACCACCCAAGCATTATTAGAATTATGGCTCTGGATGGACAAATACAGTCTGTGAGAGAATCAAGTTTTTACATTTCTGTGACCTTGACCTTTGTCACTCGAGCATGGCGTTGCTGTGCAACAGATCTTCTATTGGCCATTATCTTTGTGTGAAGTTTCGTGGAAATCCACCCAAGCATCATAGAATTATGGCTCAGGACGGACAAATATAGTCTGTGAAACAATTAAGATTTCCCATTCCTGTGACTTTGACCTTTGTCACTCGAGCATGGGGTTGCAGTGCAAAAGACCTTCAATTGGTCTTTACCCTTGTGTAAAGTTTCATGGCAATCCATCAAAGCATTATAGAGTTATGAGTCCGGATGGACAAATGAAGTTGAATGGATGGACAGACTGACAGATGGACAACCCAGATCTAATACGCCTCCCATCAGGGGCATAATAAAAATGATAGAGAAACATACAACTTTTTTCTACCTTGTCACATAGTGTTGTATGTTTTTAGAGGATTTGAAAAATGTAATACATGCTATGGTTTGATAACTGAGTTAAAGAATATTCACATTTCAAGAGTGTATGGCATGTCATTTTGAGAAATGGCTGGAAAATTGTGGAATGGAACTAGATCTTCGAAGTTGAAGGGTTGAAGGGGGAGATAACCAGGTTAAAATTATCCCAGATCAACAGTTTTGTAATATGTGCATATCCGCTTGTAAGTTGTAATGTTTGAGAAGTTTCAACCAAACTGGTTCATAAATGGAGGGAATTGTACACACAAGAGTTTTGAATATACAGACAACAATATATGCTCCCCCCCTCTCCCCACCCCCCCTCCAGACACTTCAAAGATGTGAGGTATATGAACAAGAAGATTTGAATATTTCAGGAGAGTAGAAGCCCAAATAACCACTGCCCTCTCATCAACCAAGAATAGGTACGTGATCAGAATGTAAACACATAAAAATGCTAATTTGGTCAAAATGTAATATACTTTGGTCGAAAAATAACCTTTTTGGTCAAAATGGAATCGTTTCATGGTCAAAATGTAACATTTTGTTGGTTGAAACATAATATTTTATTCTATTTTGTAACATACATAAAAATGTAAAATTTTGGTGGTGAAAGCATTAAATTTTCGACAAAACATACTGCTGACCGACTGAATGTTAACATTTTAACCTATTTTGACCACCAAAATGGCGATTGACCACCCCAATAGGTTACAATATAAAATTTAGTCAGTCAAGATTAGTATGGCGTCATGGAACGTTCATTTACAAATTGCTAATTTGCACCATACTCCCCCAACACCACCCCCTCCCCACCCTACTACTCTATACTACCTATGCTTACCGAATACTACCCCCAAACTACCCAATATTTTTCAAATTGCACCCAATACCTTCCAAAAGCAGCCCATTACCTACAAAATACTACACCACACTGCATGATACAGCCCATATTGCCCAATACTACCCATTACTTTCCCAATACTTGCACTATTCTATTTGAGTGTTCCATAGAGCAACTTTTTTAATGCTACCTTTCATCCTTTCCCAGAATCATGTTAATCATTTTATACAAGCATCTCTTTTCAAAAAGAAATTCCAAGTAAGGGAGAGTAAAATCCTTTACTTTTATTATTATTCACTAAGAAAGAAGAGAGAGGGCGAGGGGGGGGGGGGCTGGGGGGCATCATTGTAACAGATGGGGGAAGGGGTTCATGTCACACTCCCCGAGAGCAGTTAAAGCATTTTATTTCGTATACTGTGTACAATTTCCATAACAGTGGCTGTTTTTTTTTTTCAATTAGAAAGTCAAAACATTTAACATTTATAGTAATTTATATATTTGTTATACTTACCAATGACCCAGACACGGTTGCCGCAGGTTGGATTCGAGCCGAGAGGTCCTCGGTTCGAATCCCACCTGCGGCAACCGCGTTGTGTCCTTGGGCAAGACACTTCTCCCTGATTGCCTATATGGGGGCACGATGATACTGTGTACTGAGGCGTACTGCACGTCGATGGTGCGCATGTCTTCAACCAATCTAACCCTGCCTGTGCTGCGGTGCAGAGTTCAGAGTTACGATGTTGGGGAGCTGACAGCTGCTCGTCGTTGCTCGGTGGTTCTCTTCGGGTACTCCGGCTTCCTCCACCCGTAAAACTGGCATGGTCACGATTAGCCATTGTGCATAAGTATGTGACCTTAAACACCAATAAATAATAATAATACAATGACCCAGACTTAGCTGGTGCTAATGCAAATTTTACCCCTAATCCACAAAATTTGCATTTAAAACCGAAAAATACATGTCCTATATGGTCCTGCATATTTTTACTCCACTGCGCATGCACAGTGTCAAGGAGGTCTCGAAACTGCTGCCAAAAGTCATTCTTACAACCAGTGCCTGGTAAGCGTTATGTACACAGCGGGGAGGCCATCCCCATCTGGGTCATTGGTAAGTATAAAAAATATATAAATTACTATAAATTTTTTAACATTTTTATACTGTACCAATGACCCAGACTTAGCTGAATAGTAAAAAGGTTGGAGGGCCTAGGACATAAGGAAAATCCAATAGACTCAATTACCTATAACAGACCTATCCCCTCAATGAGAAAAGGAGAGATAGGCTACATGTATCTTTCTTATTTGTATCAAAAAAGAAAGACGCAACACCATTCTGTAATTGAGCACAATAATATCAATGATCTCTATAAACATCTAGTATAACCCTTTATACTAATATTTTTAAAAGGAAAGCCAATAAATATGGGCGTCTAGAGAAATGAGACTCTATATACTCATTTAAAAGTGTTCGAGGATTGTATATTAACACCCAATTAATCATGTGATATATACATATAACTTCACACCAATCAACACTTTAAAAAATATTACACAGATGAGTAAACATAGGCTTTACCCTTAAAATCATCTCAGAACCGACTCGGAATTACTGACTCTAAGGGAGGTATTCCCCTGCTTTACACTATAAAGCAGGTGACCTAAGGGAACATCCACCCCCCCCCCCCCCCCCACCACCCTTCCCCTTGCCCTGGATCAAATACTCCAGAGCAAAGAGGGCAGCAGGACAGAGTCACTGTTGGAACCGAAAGGTTGTACACATATAGTTGCCACTGTTTAGTAGACGACATTCTGAGTAAAAAATAATGGACCTAAACAATGTAGATCTGCAGAAAGGACTCAATATTCTCAGATACAAAATAGTGAAAATGGATCTGTAATAGCAACATAATAAGTCTAAGCCCATGATGTAGAAGAACTCTTACTTCATGAGCTTAAAACTAAAGCACAGACTGCTGAATGAAGATACAATCATAAGCAGAACTGACAGTAGATTGAATCCATCTGACCATAGAATGGACCGAAATGTGGAGGAAGCTTCCACGGCATGTCCCACAACAGACACCCGAGTAAATTAATCCACAGTCTTTGTGGAGCTAGAGAAGCTACCAACAGAATTTGCATTGAAATAATTACATTAGAGCAATATCTGCTGAATCAACGGCACTGGAAGATACGTATATCTTATTATTCCATCTCACAAGAATGATAGAGCGTTTACTGCAAACGCTCGAAGATTGAAACATTATGACACATACGTCTGCAACTGATTGTTGAGATGCATTGCAAATAAGTCGATCATTGGCCGCTCTCCTTGGTAGCAATCTGATTGAATACTCGTTTGTTGGAAGTCCATTCTGGTGGCAACAAACGTCCTCTCCGTGAAGGGTGTCTGCTAATACGTTCAGACGACCTGGAATATGACAGACCAATAGGAGAACTTGATGTTCTAGTTCGAATACCAACCAAAAGATTCAATCTGTTAACATGAATAACAGGATGGAATGAGTGCCTCCATAATTCCGAAAAAACGCTAATATCGTCGAGTTGTCAGACAGAATTAGCATATGAGCATTCTAAATAACGTTCCTCCAATAACGTAGCGCAAGCCAAAATAACATCATTCTTGATGTTTGTGTGCTTGATAAGGAACTACGGAAACAAAAGACCCTGGCACTTTAATCTGTTGGGTTCAATGAAACTACCCAATCTGTTTGACTGGCATTCGTCAAAACTGAAAACTCGGATCCGGCAATTGCAGTGGAACTACTTGAGTTAAGCACTGAAAACTTGCCCAAGTCTGAATCTTTTATTCACTTGATTTGACAAGAAGATGTCCATATCGAGCGAAGGAAACTTCACCCTCCAATTCTGAATTAAAAGAAATTTGGAGAGGACAAATGCGTAACCGCCTCATTGCAATAAAATCACGGCAGTTCTGCACAACGTATCAGTCACATGAGATCTCTCGCTGAGACCTTGTCTGAGCGAAGACAATAGTGAGCATAACGACTGATTAATTTTGCTCTGGTTAACAGCAGATGAACGAGAATGTTAAGCTCATCCCCCGGTGGGTAAATGACTTGGATGAAACCAGATCCGACTTCTCCTCGTTTACTTATGAAACCGAGACGTCGGATCAATAGAAGCAGAATCTGAACATCGTTCTGAAGTGTTAACTCATTGACAAACCTCTGAAGAATGTCGTCCAGGAAGGCCGACGTTACCGCAGACGAATGAGCTTGGAAATGAGTCATTACCGCGTTCGTTATTCGAGTGAAAGCCCAGGAACTAGATTCAGACTGGAACACATTGATCGGTGCTGAAACACAATTCCTATGATAAAGAAGCAAAGATACTTTCTGAACGCCTGATGTACCATGACGTGAAAGTATGTAACTAGAAATCTATGCATGTAGCATAGTCGTACACCCGAATACACACTCTGACCAATCGGATGGACTCCATATAGAAACTTAGAGCCACGATCAGCTTGTTATCCAGCTCAGATTATGACTGGACGGAAAGAGCCGTCTGGTTTTGGAACCAGAAAAGGATGGTTATAGAAACCTGGAAAATCCTGGATTTCTACAATCTCTATCGCGATCATTCCAGAAAAGACTGGACTTCTGATGGAAGCGAGCCTCTATCCTACTGACTGACGGAAGCTGAGTCCATCTTGGACTTCGAGGTAACAGAGGATTTTGTTTGAGGAACAATACAGTCCTTCCGAAAACACCCATTGAATCCAAGGTACGTCCGTAATCTAATCTCAATAATTGAAAAACTCGACAGTTTTCCACTCACTAATTCACGATAGAGGATAAAACCATTACCTCCTGGTCCTGCGAGGCATGCAGAAGGAGAAGCCATGTCCTCTACGTCCCGCAACTCGCCTCGCCGACCTAGGGGCGACTGCCCGGAATTACGGCCCCTATCTGAGTCGCTACCCTGACGGTCTCTAGAATAAGACGTAGAGGACGCATGGGAACCTCTATAGGCACTTCCCTTGGACGTATTCGTCCCAGAAGTGTCTGTCCTGCTCTTCTCTGTTGAATCTGACTATATGGAAGCGAATTTAAATAGCAGAGAGTCTAAAGCTTTCTTAGTTAACTGATCATAAACTGCGGAAGCTTGCTGTCGAAGAAAACTCTCCGGAGACCGGAGTAACTCGGAGAGAGTTTTTCACCTTACTATCTACATGCGTGGATGTAGCCAGGGCCATGTCACATCCAACCAACCAACTCCATAATGCCACTAAAGGACGGAGTTTTATGTGAGGCCCTTGAAAGAACTGTTAAGGAGGTTGTACATCCTAGAATTCTTTTTGCTTTGAGACGTAATGATAATGTTCTGGTAAGGTGATCTGCGTACGATAATGCGTCGTAAGCTGTCACGGCTAGACGATATTGCTATTTCCAACATCATGGTTGGAATTGACATAGACGACAGATAAACAATACTAGTTCCTGACCTGGTCGTCTAGACGCAGAGAACTCTCAGAATGCTCTGTCCTGCCGTTTCAAAATATTCGATGAATTGATGAAAGGCAGATGTAGAGCATATTGCCGATAAGAAACCTGACCTGCCCATTTAGGTAGCAAGTTATATAAATATAGCGTCATTCAACAGATCAAATGTCCGTGAAACATATCTGGACTATGTCGGAAACTGAGGGATGATGTCCCTAAACCGATTAAGAATTCTGAGTCCAGTTGCGCTATCCATCTCTTATCCGGCAACGCAGCATTTTGGTCCAGAGGAACAACGTTCGATGATAATGCCGAAAGCACTCTACGGCAATTATGTTGTTCCAAAAAGGGAAAATACAACTCATCCGTATCCCTTTCACCATCCTGTCGGACCACTTGAAATTCTTGGTCGTCCGTGCCTGAACCTGCAGTGGAACGTACCAACCCAGCTTCCTAGAATAATTCCTGATCTGACAGAGTTACTGTCGGTTGCTGGGATGCTGCGATAATTTGTGCTATCAGCGATAGCATGTCCGTAACAGAGGCCTGTGGAGCTGCGGACTTTCTGCATACCTCTAATATGCGAACGTCCAGAGAATGAAGTATCCTTGGCTACCGGATGGCGTGACCTGGTCGCTGTAGAATCCCTGGTAGGCGATATTGATTGAATATCACAGGTCACGTAGCCAAGGTGCGGTCGCGTGTGCTGCCGTGAGGATGAGGAAGCCGAAAGAGCAGTCTCTGAGGACTGTCAATATAACAGAGCGTCCCGAGCGGTTGACCTATGCTCCGTCCGACTGAGGAACGTTTTGTACCACAACATGTGGACCCAGATGTTGTAATACGAGAGAGGGACCTCTCTCGCTCGCAGCCCGGATGGACCTGGACGAGCTAGGAACCGGACTAATAGGCTTCCTCCGTACCATCCTCGTATCCGTCGTCACTGGGTGTGCACATTGTATTTTATAGTGCTCGCAGCACCCAAATCTCCTTCCTGGACCACAACGGACGAACCCAGGTGCTGAGCCATTCGGTGAATGGTCGCGACACTGAGCGAGATAGCGGACGCCAACGCCATCGATCCTACTAGGGAACTCCAGGCAAATGACGTATCTACATGAGCACTTTGCCGCTAACTCTTCATTTGACTGTGACAACGGAAGCACACTTTACGAAAACAAGAGGCCCCAGGGAGCCTGAGGGCGCTCACCTGACATGGTAGCCTAAATATCAACCCAGAGAATTGATTTCCACAAGTTGCATCTGCACCTCCTAAGAAAAGCTGAAACCAAATATCCAAATATTCTAACCAGTGGATCTAAAAAAAAGATTTTTAAAGAATATTCCTCATACTGAACTAAGTCATAATTCGGGCTCCCACAGGGAGCCCATATATGAACCCAGGGACTTGGCTTTAACAAACCCGAATCTCACACCCCCAAGGAATCTGCACACCGAGTATCAAAACATTCCGACTGCTGGATCTGAAGAAGAAGATTTTTAAAGAAACTTCCTCATTTTGAACCAAGTTACAATTCGAGCTCCCACAATCAGCCCAAATATGGACCTAGGGACATGGCTTGAACAAACTTGAATCTTACCCCCGTAAGGATGCTGCATAAAAAATATCAAAAGCATTCATCTACTGGATCTGAAGATTTTTAAAGAAAATTCCTCATTTTGAACTAAGTTGTCATTCAGGCTCCCATAGTGAGCCCAAATATGAACCAAGGGACTTGGCTTGAACAAACTTGAATCTCAGCCCCCTAAGGTTGCTCCATGCCAAATATCAAAACATTCCAACTGCTGAATCCGAAAAAGAAGATTTTTAAAGAAAAATTCCTCATATTGACTAAGTTATACTTTGGGCTCCCACAGGGAGCCCAAATATGGACCCATGGACTTGGCTTTAACACACTTGAATCCCCCCTCCCCCCCCAAGGATGCTACTCACCACATATCAAACCATTCCAACTGCTGGATCTGAAGAAGAAGATTTTTTAAGAAAATTCCTCATTTCGAACAAAGTTACAATTCAAGCTCCCACAGTGAGCCCAAATATGGACCTAGAGACATGGCTTGAACAAACTTGAATCTCACCCCCTAAGGATGCTGCATACCAAATATCACAAGATTCTGCCTGCTGGATCTTGAGAAGAAGATTTTCAAAGAAATTTGCCTGAAATGCAGTAAGTTCAAATTTGGGGTCCTATACTGAGCCCAAATATAAACCCAGGGGGCCGATTTGAACAAACTTGAATCAGATCCACCCCAAAATGTTGCATACCAAATATCAAAAGATTCTGCCTGCTGGATCTGGAGAAGAAGATTTTTTAAGAAATTTGCCTGAAATGCATTAAGTTTGAATTTGGGCTTCTATAGTGAGCCCAAATATGAATGCAGGTGGCCGATTTGAACAAACTGGAATCAGATCCACCCCACAATGTTGCATACCAAATATCAAAAGATTCTGCCTGCAGGATCTGGAGAAGAAGATTTTTGAAAAAATTTGCCTGAAATGGACTAAGTTCAAATTCGAGCTTCTATAGTGAGCCCAAATATGAATCTAGGGAGCCGATTTGAACAAAATAGAATCAGATCCACCCCACAATGTTGCATACCAAATATCAAAAGATTCTGTCTGCTGGATCTGGAGAAGAAGATTTTTTAAGAAATTTGCCGGAAATGCACTAAGTTCAAATTTGGGCTCCTATACTGAGCCCAAATATGCACCCAAGGGGCCAATTTGAACAAATTTGAATCAGATCCACCCCACAATGTTGCATACCCAATATCAAAAGATTCTGCCTGCTGGATCTTGAGAAGAAGATTTTCAAAGAAATTTGCCTGAAATGCACTAAGTTCAAATTTGGGCTCCTATACTGAGCCCAAATATAAACCCAAGGGGCCGATTTGAACAAACTTGAATCAGATCCACCCCACAATGTTGCATACCAAATATCAAAAGATTCTGCCTGCTGGATCTGGAGAAGAAGATTTTCAAAGAAATTTGCCTGAAATGCACTAAGTTCAAATTTGGGCTCCTATACTGAGCCCAAATATAAAACCAGGGGGCCGATTTGAACAAACTTGAATCAGATCCACCCCACAATGTTGCATATCAAATATCAAAAGATTCTGCCTGCTGGATCTGGAGAAGAAGATTTTTTAAGAAATTTGCCTGAAATGCATTAAGTTCGAAATCGGGCTCCTATACTGAGCCCAAATATGAACCCAGGGAGCCGATTTGAACAAACTTGAATCAGATCCACCCTCCAATGTTGCATACCAAATATCAAAAGATTCTGCCTGCTGGATCTGGAGAAGAAGATTTTTTAATGTTTTTCCCATTGCCTACAGTGTTAAAAAGTGCTGACTCAGCACTTTTTCAATGTCCCGAAACTGTACCCTATGATAAAACCGATGGCAATTTTTTTTACCAATTCTTTCTGTTGGTCCTAAGGAAGCTTCACACCAAATAAAAATTCTCGGTGCCGTGCAGTTTTGGAGATATGGGCGTTTTAATTTTTTTCTATTTTTAGCTCCTGCGGTTCCCATGGGGCTACGGGAAAAAAAAAATCAGCATAAATTAGGTACTTATGACCCAATAAGCCCTCATATCAAATTTGGTTCAAATCAGCCTCTCGGTTTGGAAAATAGAAATTTTGGGCGGGGCCAAAAATTTTGCCCCTCCCATAACGACGCCAAGTATAGCCCCACAAACTTCTCTTGAACAATTCTGAGTCTACACCTCAAAAGGAAGCTGCACACCAAATATCAAGTCTCTGCTACTGCTGGTTCATGAGAAGAAGATTTTTTAAGATTTCAGCACACTTTTTGGGTGTGGCCCTACCCACGGGCGGGGCAACTTGATTTGAACAAAATCAAATTGCGATGTCATAACAAACTATTATCTCAAATATCAATTTAATTTGTTCAGCGGTTTGGGAGGAGAAGATGCAAACACCATGTTCTCGGACGACGGACGGTGAGTGATCACTATAGCTCTCGTGACTGAAAGTCAGGTGAGCTAAAAAATCACGGTAACAATACCTAGTTCATGTTACCGTATGAGACCTGTGGAGCCGCGGTCCTACGTGAATATCCTCTAGAAGCTCTCGGGACATTCATTCCTGCATTTATATAATATGCGAACGTCCCAACTGGAAAGGTCTCGTATCCTTGGCTAGCAGATGGAGTGACCTGGTCGACGTGTATTCCTTGGTCGGCGAAGCAGGAGCACCAGGGACGTTCAATTCTGCATTTATATAATATGTGAATGTCTTCTGAAAATCTGTGGTCACAAAGCCAAGGTGCGGTCGTGTGTGTTGACGAGGATGAGGAAGCCAATATAACAGCCTCGTAGAGCTGTCATGCGACAGAGCGTCCCGAGCAGGAGGAGTGGACGTAAGCTCCGACTAAGCGAACAACATACAACAACATTGCAACACAGATGTTGATACAAGAGAGAGGGGCTTCTCTCGCTCGCGGTCCGGGGGACCTGGACGAGCTAGCTATCGGACTGACAGGATTCCTCCGCACTATCCTTGGATCTGTCATTGCTGGGCGTGCACATCTGAAGTTTTATAGTGCTAGCATCACCCAATCTGCTTCCCTGGACCGCAACGGACTAACCCGGGTGCTGAGCCATTCTTTCCTGGTGAATGGACGCGACACCGGGCAGACTAGCGGGTGACAATGCCTTCGATAGAACTAGCTAACTCCTAGCAATTGTCGTAATACCTTGAATATTTTTTCAACCAGAAAAAATACACAACGTCATATTACTCGCACTAACTCTGGAAATAAATATACATAATATATTATAATTCATTATAACATTTCAAAAGAAAATAATTTTCAAAAAAAAAAAATTTTTGAAAAAATTTTTCAGAAGAGCCAAGTTCCCAATGGGAACCTTGAGCCCAAGGATCCCAAAAAATCCTAATTGTGGACAAAAATTTTTAATCATTTTTAAAAATTAATGTAACACTTGTGGACAATATTAATGTATCTTGCTATGAACTAAATAAAGCAGAAGACCAGTAATCATTGTCAGAAGTAACAGTTGTCAACATGAGCAAAAGTGTCAACAAACCGGAAACATGACTCCAGGCACTGAAACAAACATAGCCCGAAATCAGTTACCAATTTAAACACTATCTGATGCAAAACAGAGGCTTCCAGAGAAGAAACTGTAGAACATCAGATGGTAAATGCTGACCAAAACGCCTAAACACCCCTAAGGTGAGGACGTAAACATGGGGAAAGAACAGAAAATAATTCTTTTTCCCAAGACAAAACTCAAAAGAAATTTTAGTAATAAACATTACAAAAAATAAACCAAAAACATGGGAGAATAGCTAGGGGGGAATAAAGGAAAGGGAGAGAGGAAACACTGATTAAACAATGGAACATTCATAGCAAGAATGACCACAATAAGGTCATGCCACGAAAATAGGTAACATATAATAATTTTGTAAAATAATCATAAGTTACAGGCTACAGCCCTGAACATTTGTTTCCACTGTTTTTTCCTCTCCACCTTCTATTTCCACCATATATCCACCATTTCTCTCATAATTATGCGTCTGGTATCCTTAAAACTGAGATTTACAAGCACAAATAACAGTGAAGTGTAACTGTATTGAGGGCCAAACAAAGAATGACTTTTGGCGGCAGTTTCGAGACCTCCTTGACACTGCGCATGCGCAGAGGAGTAAAAGTATGGAGGACCATATAGGACATGTATTTTTCGGTTTTAAATGCAAATTTTGTGGATTGGGGGGTAAAATTTGCATAAGGCCCTAAATATTTTAGAGTTAGCACCAGCTAAGTCTGGGTCATTGGTACAGTATAAAAATATTAGGCAACACACACACACAGATAATTATTATTTTTATTTTGGCTGCACACTTCCTTCACTGCTGAATGCTATAAGGTAGCATTGCTTTACTGTAAGAAATTTGACAATGACATTCATGGCTCCTTTTCAATGCCTATTACCCACTGGATATGGTGTGAGAGATGTGGAAAAATAATATTTAATGTTCTAAAGAAATACAAATAGTGATTTCACTTGCAACAATTTCAGATGCATTGTACATTTGTTGTTTTTAAGACTATTAGACACAAGCCTGAAAATAAGCAGACTATCATCTGCAAAATGAGGTCCCCAAAGGGTGAATTTGGTGATGCTACCTTGCACACCAGGGTAGCATCACAAAATTTACCCTCTGTGAACCTCAGTCTGAATCAAGGTCTCAAGCCAAAACAGAAAGATGTACCTAGAGGATAAATTGGCCCACTCTATGGGATAGCATCAGCAAATTCACCCTCTGGGAACTTATTTTGCAAATGACAGGTTGCTTATATTCAGGCTTGATTATAAACCATATGGGATGCAAGCAGTACTGAAAAGAATATTAATGGTCTAAGTGAAGACAAATTTGATTTCTGTTAATCCTATTTTTTTATACAATAAAGGTTTTGGGAAATATACAATGGACATGATACAAGCAAAGTGGAAAAATGTATGACCCACTTATAAATTGGAGTGTATAACCACCAAAATATTCCACCTGTTGTCATGCATAAGGTTGTCAACTGGAAAAACTGATTGATATATCACTTCTCCTATTTCATGAAAAGTCTTATGTCGGGTCCTATTTAATGTTCATTTTAAAAAAAAATTAATTTGTGAGACACTATACATCAATCAGTGTTTTCAATGAGCTGCCATGAGGGGAATAGCCCTAAGGGCTTTTGTGTTAAGGTCTTTTGTGTTGGGAGAGATGTCCATGGAAGAAGTGGAGGCAGATGACACAGCTCCAATAATACAGTTCCACAAGGTGCAACAGAAGATCAATAAAAGTGGAGGGGCACAAATTTACAATCCATTCAAGGTTCGACCCAGTGGAAGAAAGGTTAAAATCGTATATCGGTAAATGTACCATGATACGCAACAGTCTCTCGTTTAGACGGATAAGCCATTGTGTGGTCACTGTCCTTGAAGGCCAGCCTTCAGGTTAGAAGATAGTTGAAGTAGAAGAAACAGACAGAAACAACCAAAAGTGGGATTCTTTATCTAAATACTGTTTGGATTTTCAAATAATGTTACAGGAACGCCTGTATATTTACACATTTGCATGCGCCCATTTTAACTCATTGTGTAACTGCGAAACATATCTGTGGAGAAAAGTAGAGGAGCATGTGCCCTCTGTGCCCCCCCCTCCCCCCCCCCCCCTGTACAGTTCCATCAACTGTAAAATTTACTGTAGGAATTCCCATAGGGTGGCCCCAAGTCTGATTCCTTGGGGCTAAAATCTTGAGGCTATATCATCAACCTCCACTACTCATGGGACATTATACCACTTTTTTAATGTGAAAGTTTGAACTGTTTTACACAAATTTACTGATCGTACTATTCTTACCCTGGCATTAAACCAACCAAAGGTTATGAATTGATAATGTAAACTAGAGGCTCAAGTGAGCCTAATATGCTCACATGGATCTAGTTGTCTACAAGGAATAAGGGTATTAGTGTTGAGGGATCAGAAAGATGAAGGCAACGAGGTAGTGTCACCTTGTACATGCGTGCATACTGCAAATGACTGTCACTAACAAGCTCTGAAAAATGATGTCTGTTTTTCAACCATCACTCTATATAATCTATTTCATCCAGGTTTGTCACATGGTTATCTGATTCAGCATGTTACGGTGGAATTTTGATGGTCGTATTTTAGAATGTCCTATCTTGGATGCAGAGGCTTTTCAGGAAAAACATTAAGTAGAAAGTTTTTAGCTCAAGATGAGATATAGTGATGGCTGCCAGCCAAACTGTTGAACCAATTTCAAAGAATTTTAGGGAAATGTTGATCATGGTTGCACTGTAATTTTATTATTTTACTGTCATTTCCAAATTTTTTTGGTTTTTGTGTATCAAAAGATTCTGACTGGTGGGCCTGGAGAAGATTCTTTTAATTTTTGAAAACACTAACGTCCCTTTTCTCATTAGCAACAGTGTTAAAATGAGTCTCTCCTCTAGGGAGCCCAAATATGATCACAAGGACATGATTTAAACAAACTTAAATGTGACATCCCTAAGGATTCTGATGAGTGGTTCTGGAGAAGGTTTTTTTTATTTTTTGAAAAACAATGGTTTAGCACTTTTTCAATTCATATACCATAACCTATGAGACATCTAATCTAAAAAGATTTTTAAAGAATATTCCTCATATTGAACTAAGTTATAATTCGGGCTCCCACAGGGATCCCATATATGAACCCAGGGACTTGGCTTTAACAAACTTGAATCTCCCCCCCTTCCCTCCCCCCCCCCCCCCCCCCCCCCCCCCAAGGATGCTGCATACTAAATATCAAAACATTCCGACTGCTGGATCTGAAGAAGAAGATTTTTAAAGAAAATTACTCATTTTGAACTTTGAAGTTACAATTCGAGCTCCCACAGTGAGTCCATATATGGACCTAGGGACATGGCTTGAACAAACTTGAACCTCACCCCCTGAGGATGCTGCATACCAAATATTAAAACATTCTGACTGCTGGATCTGAAGAAGATTTTTAAAGAAAATTCCTCATTTGGAACTAAGTTATAATTCAGGCTACCACAGTGAGCCCAAACATGAACCCAGGGACTTGGCTTGAACAAACTTGAATCTCACCCCCCTAAGCATGGTGCATACCCAATATCAAAAGATTCTGCCTGCTGGATCTTGAGAAGAAGATTTTTAAAGAAATTTGCCTGAAATGCACAAAGTTCAAATTTGGGCTCCTATACTGAGCCCAAATATAAACCCAGGGGGCCGATTTGAACAAACTTGAATCAGATCCACCCCCACAATGTTGCATACCAAATATTAAAAGATTCTGCCTGCTGGATCTTCAAAAGAAGATTTTCCAAGAAATTTGCCTGAAATGCACTAAGTTCGAATTCGGGCTTCTATAGTGAGTCCAAATATGAATCCAGGGGGCCGATTTGAACAAACATGAATCAGATCCACCCCACAATGTTGCATACCAAATATCAAAAGATTCTGCCTGCTGGATCTGGAGAAGAAGATTTTTTAAGAAATTTGCCTGAAATGCACTAAGTTCGAATTCGAGCTTCTATAGTGAGCCCAAATATGAATCCAGGGGGCCGATTTGAACAAACTTGAATCAGATCCACCCTACAATGTTTCATACCAAATATCAAAAGATTCTGCCTGCTGGATCTTCAAAAGAAGATTTTCCAAGAAATTTGCCTGAAATGCACTAAGTTCAAATTTGGGCTCCTATACTGGGCCCAAATATAAACCCAGGAGGCCGATTTGAACAAGCTTGAATCAGATCCACCCCACAATGTTGCATACCAAATATCAAAAGATTCTGTCTGCTGGATCTGGAGAAGAAGATTTTTTAAGAAATTTGCCAGAAATGCACTAAGTTCGAATTCGAGCTTCTATAGTGAGCCCAAATATGAATCTAGGGAGCCAATTTGAACAAACTTGAATCAGATCCACCCCACAATGTTACATACCAAATATCAAAAGATTCTGCCTGCTGGATCTGGAGAAGATTTTTTAAGTAATTTGCCTGAAATGCAATAAGTTCGAAATCGGGCTGCTATACTGAGCCTAAATATGAACCCAGGGGACCAATTTGAACAAACTTGAATCAGATCAACCCTACAATGTTGCATACCAAATATCAAAAGATTCTGCCTGCTGGATCTGGAGAAGAAGATTTTTTAATGTTTTTCCCATTGCCTACAGTGTTAAAAAGTGCTGACTCAGCACTTTTTCAAAAGTCCTGAAAAAAATACCTTGTGATCAAACCGATAGGGATTTTTTTTAACCATTTCTATTCTACTGGATAAAGTAAGCTTTATACAAAATAAGAATTCTCTGTGCCGTGTAGTTTTGGAGATATGGCAGTTTTAAAGTTTTTCCTATTTTTAGCTCCCGTGGTTCCCAAGAGGCAATGAGAAAAAATTTTTTTGCATCAATCAACTACTGATGACCCATTATCATCTCTTATCAAATTTGGTTCAAATCGACCTCATGGTTCTGAAAACAGAAATTTTAGGCGCGACCAAAATATTTACCCCTCCCATAAACTTCTCTTGAACAAACTTGATTCTAAACCTCAAAATTACTCTTTATACCATATATCAAGTCTCTGCTACTGGTGGTTCATTAGAAGATTTTCAAAAAAATTGGCCATTTTTTCCACACCTCTCTGCTCAATATGAGCCGAAACCTAATTTGCATGAAAATCAAAATGCCCCTATATAACCACTACTTACATGAAATTTAATTAAAATGTGGCCAGTGGTTTAGGAGAAAGAGGCTCAAACACCACCTTCATGCAGGATGACGGACGAAGAGTGATAAGAAAAGGTCACCCTGACTTTCAGTCAGGTGAGCTAAAAAAGATTCCTCATTTTGAACTAAGTTATAATTCGAGCTCCCACAGTGGGCCCAAATATGAACCCATGGACTAGGCTTGAACAAACTTGAATCTCACCACCCAAAGGATGCAGCAAACCAAATATCAAAACATTCCGACTGCTGGATCTGAAGAAGATTTTTAAAGAAAATTCCTCATTTTGAACTAAGTTATAATTCGGGCTCCCACAGTGAGCCCAAATATGAACTCTGGGACTTGGCTTGAACAAACTTGAATCTCTCCCCCCTAAGGATGCCGCATACCAAATATCAAAAGATTCTGATTGGTAGATCTGAAGAAGATTTTTAAAGAATATTCCTCATACTGCATTAATTTAAACATTTGGGCTCCCATAGAGCCCAAATATGGACCCAGGGATTTGATTTCAACAAGCATGTGAAACAATCTTCGAAAGATGTTATATGTGAAATTTGAAAGCTTTTGGAGCAGTGGTTTGGGAGAAAAGTAGTCTTAAATCTTTTTCCCATTACCCACATTGTTAAAAAAGGCCGACTCAGCACTTTTTTCAAAGTCCCGAAAAAATACCCCATAATAAAACAGATAGCAATTTTTTTGGACCACTCCATTTTGTTGGTCCTAAGGAAGCTTCGCAACAAACAAGAATTCCCAGTGCCGTTTTGGAGATATAGACTTTTTAACTATTTTCTATTTTTAGCTCCTGCGGTTCCCATGGGGTGACAGGAAAATTTTTTTTTTTTTTTGGGGGGGGGGGGGGGGATAAATTAAGTACTTATGACCTAATAAGCCCTCATATCAAATTTGGTTCAAATCATCCTCTCGGTTTGGAAAGTTAAAAAATTTATAGTAATTTATATATTTTTTATACTTACCAATGACCCAGACATGGCTGGTGCTAACTCTTAAAAATATAGGGCCAAACACAAATTTTGCCCCCCAATCCCCAAAATTTGCATCTAAAACCAAAGAAAACATGTCCTGAATGGCCCTCCATACTTCACCTCTACTGCGCATGCGCAGTGTCAAGGACGTCCCGAAATTGGCGCCATTAATCATTCTTATAACCAGTGCCTGGTAAGCGCTATGTACTCAGCGGGGAGGTATGAGTTCCCAACTCCTGGGAGGGCCATCCCCGTCTGGGTCATTGGTAAGTATAAAAAATATATAAATTACTATAAATTTTTTAACATTTTTATACTGCACCAATGACCCAGACATAGCTGAATAGTAAAAAGGCTGGAGGGCCTAGGACATAGAGCAAGTTTAAATAAGCTCAATTATAAAAAATAGAGTCATCCCCTCGAGGGGAAAAGGAGTATTAGGCCTTACATGTATCTTTCTTATTTATGATAAATTAGAAAGACACAACACCTTCCAAAATTGAGCATCATAACATCCATGTACTCTATCAATATCCAGTATAATCCTAATACGAATAATTTTTAAAGTAAGCCAATAAATAAAGTTAGTCTAGAGAATAGAGACTCTTTATACTCCTTAAAAGTGCCTGAGGATTGTATAATAACGCCTGTTTGACACGTGATATATTCAAAAGCTATACTTTAAAAACTATGACCTGAATGAATTTTAAAAACATAAACTTATCACTTAAAAACCAACCCAGTAACAGCTCAGTTCCCCCTCCCCCCCCCCCCCCCCCTTCTCCTTGCCCTGGGTCAAATAGCCCAGAGCGAAGAGGGCATCAGGACAGAGTCACTGCCGGAACAGAAAGCCTACCTAGCTATAGTAGCAACTGTTAAGTGATTGACATTCTGAGCAGTAGATAATAGACCTAACAATGCAGGCCTCCAGAAATAGACTCAATATTTCTGAGATAAAAATTCATGAATGTGGATGGCTGAGCCCAATGTGCAGCCTTCATAAAATCTATAATAGCGACACTATTAATGTAAGCCCAAGATGTAGAAAGAGCTCTTACTTCATGAGCCGAAATCTCAAGCACAACTGCTGAGTTAATGATATACCATAAGCAGTACCGATAGTTAATTGAATCCATAGCAATAGAATGGAGCGTAATGTCCTTCTATTAGGCATCAAAGACAGAAGAAGCTTACGTCCATACTGATAAACTGATATCTGTTTATAAATACGTAAACTCTAACCGGACAGAGTAAAGGCCTATGCCCGTACGAAGACGGAAGGACCTTAATAACAATAGGTTCCGGATATTTATTAGGAGCCTGACTCTTAACCAAAAATCCAACCTAAGTAGTAAAGGAAGTAGTGTTTCCGACACTACAAAAGTGAGAATCGTCCACCGATAGTGCATGAAGCTCACTGACTCCTCAGTAAAAAAGACGGCTAACAGAATTACTGTCTTAAAAGGTCAGAATTTGAAAACTACTATTTCCAGAGGCTCAAATGATTACTTGGCTAAATAAGAATCGAAGCTAAATTCCGTATAGGAATTTAATCTAAGGATTCTAGGTCTATTTATCGAAAAGTTTCTAACTGACTTAGATAAAGAGACATAAGACTCAATTGTAAACTATCATAGAGTGCATAGGTATGAGATAACATAGACCTATAACCTTAATAGTAACAGGCTGCAGTAGATCTTGTCAAACAAGTATACTAGAAAGTTGCAATGTCTAGTATGGAGGGATCAAAAATATCAACATAATGATCCCTACACCAACGACGGAAGAACCTCCACTTTAGCCGCAGAGTATAGCGAAGAAGAGGTTCTCCTACAGTAAGAAATCGCACCCATAGCTCGTCCTGTAGCATGCTTGCCGAGCAAGAAGGACCACACAACAGAATATGTGAAGGTTGAGACCTTGCGGGTTGAGATGAAGAAGACACGATTTCCCCAGCGAAAGAAGATCCTCTCATGGAGGAATTTTTCGCGGTAAGTCCCACAGTAGACCCCTGAGTAAAATTACCCACGGTCTCTGTGAAGACAGAGATGCTATCAACAGAATTGTATTGTGGATGTTTATCTTAGCAATACTTGCTGAATCAACAGCGCTGGAGGATACGCATATCCTATCATTGCGTCCTCTTAGATCAATAGAGCGTTAACAACATAAGCTCAGGGATCCGGACATGCAAACTCATACGTCTGCAATTGAATAGTGAGATGTGTCGCAAATAAATTTTCATTGGGCGCTCTCATTGATAGCAAATCTGATTGAATACTTGTTTGTTGAGAGTCCATTCTGACGGCAACAAGCGACTCTTACGTGAAAGGGAGTCTGCTAATAGAATCAGACGACCTGGAATATGACGGACCGAAGCAGAACTTGGTGTACTATAACAAACAAAAGGATTCTTTCCGTTAAATTGAATAACGGAATCGAATGAGTGCCTCCCTGGTTCCGGAGATACGCAACTACTGTCGTATTATCGGACAGGATTGGGACATGCGTTTCAGAATAATGTTCATTCAATGACATAGTGCAAGCCTAAATAACATCATTCCCTGGAAGTAAAGTGCTTGCCTAGAAACTGCGGAACCCAAAGACCCTGGCACTTCGAATCCGTTGGGATCAATATTATACCCCAACCTGTTTGACTGGCATCCGTCATATGATAAAACTCGGATCCGGCAACTGCAGTGGCACTCTCTGAGTCAACCACCGAATGTTTGCCCCAGTCTGAATCTCTTGCTACACTTGATAGACAAGAGGACGTGTATATCGAGCAATTCAAAGATTGCTGAAAAGTTGCCGTCGAAGAGAAGCTTCTCTGAGACCGAAGCGACTCTGAGAGAGTTCTTCACCTTACTATCCACGCGCGTGGATGTAGCTAGGGCTGCGTCACGTCTAACCAACTCCAGGTTGCCACTGAAGGGCGGAGTTATACGTGGAAACTACTGCCCTTGAAAGAAATCACATTGAGGATCATATCCTGGAAATCTTTCCCTTGAAGACGTAATGATAACGCCTCAGTAAGGTAGTCTACGTATGATAAAGCGTCTAAGTTAAGTCTATTAGACATCATTGTCGTTTCCAACATCGTGGTTGGAATTGACATAGACGGCGAAAAAGATAATTCCTAGTCTTCAGCCCCGCCGTCTAGATGCATAAGAACTCTCGGTATGCCCTGCTCTACCAATATAAATTATTTCCTAGAATTGATAAAGGCAGAATAGAGCATTGCGGACAAGAAACTAAACTATCATGCTTGGTAGCAAGCTTATATATATATAGCGTCATTAAATAATTCGAATGTTCTAAGACATTATTGGACTGCGTCGGCAACTCAGGGACAATGTCCCTGAACCGATCCAAAACTCCGTGTCCAATGACGCTATTAGTCTCTTATCCAGCATTGCAGCAATGTAGTCCAATGGAACAACCTCTGGAAGATAATGCCGAAAGAAATGTATGGCAGCTTCTGTTGTTCCGAAAGGGAAAGCTCGAAATCATCTGAATCCCTTTCGCCATCCTGTCGGACCCTATGAAATATTCGGTCGTCCGTACCTGATGCAACAGCGGAGCGCACCGACCCAGCGCTGTCGGATTATGCCTGATCCGATCGAGAATCTGTCGTTTGCTGGGATGCTATGATAAGCTGTGCTATTTTGGATAGCACGTCCGTCACTGAGGCCTGTGGAGAAGCGGTCTTACGATGCATTGCCACTGGAAGCTCCGTGTTCGTTACCCCGTAAATACTTCTATTATGCGAGCGACCGGAGTGTGCAGGCCTCGTGTCCCTTGGCTACCGGATGGCGTGACCTGTTCGCCATGGAATCACTGAATGCCGAAGCTGGCCGGATATTCAAGGTCACGTAGCCAATGTGCGGTCGTGTGCTCTGCTGTGAGGAAGAGGAAGCAATATCGACAGTCACTCAGACTGTCTATATAACGGAGCGTCCCGAGTGGCGGACATACGCTCCGAAGGTGAAATGTCTGTACCACAACATCCGGTCCCATATGTTGTTGCACGAGAGAGGGACCTCTCTCGCTCGCCGCCCGGACGAGCTAGGAACCGGACTAACAGGCTTCTTCCGATCTCTCCTCTAATCCATCGTCACTGGGTGTATACTAAAGTCTAATATAGTGCTCGCATCACCCAAATCTCCTTCCTAGACCACAACGGACGAACCCGACTGCCGAACCATTAGATGAATGGACGCTACACCGGGTGAGCTAGGGAATGTCAACTCTGTCGATCCTACTAGGGACCTCTTAGGCGATTGACGTAAACCATGAGCACTAATTGCCGCTAGCTCTTCATTAACTATGACAACAGAGGCACACTTTTGAAAGACATCTGAGTAATTTGCGAACAAGAAACCAGATATGCTTGGACATAGCAAGCATATAAAAAATATATATAGCGTCGTTCAATAAATCGAACGTATCTGAGACATTATTGGACTGTGTCGGAACTGAGGGACGATATCCCTGAACCGAACCAAAAATTTCTAAGTCCACCGACGCTATCAGTTTCTCATCTGGTATCGCAGCATTCTGGTCCGACGAAGAACCTCTAGAAGATGAAGTCGGATGACATATACAGCAGCTTATGTTGTTCCGAAAGGGAAAGCTCGAAAGCTTCCGAATCCCTTTCGGCATCCCGTCGGACCGTATGAAATTTTCGGACATCCGCACCTGATGCTTCCGCGGAGCATCCCGACCCAGCGTCGTCGGATATTATATTAAGCGACAGAACTTCTGTCATTGCTGGGATGCTGCGATAAGTTGTGCTATTTGGGATAGCACGTCCGTCACCGAGGCCTGTGCAGAAGCGGTCTTACGAAGCTTTGCCGCTGGAAGCTCCGTGTACGTTGACTCCCGCATACTTCCTTATGCGAACGTCCGGAGTCTCCGGGCCTCGTGTCCCTGGCTATCGGATGGCGTGACCTGGTCGCCGAGGATTCTCTGATTGGCGAAGTAGACTGGAAATCGGAGGTCACATAGCCAAGGTGCAGTCGTGTGTGCTGCCATGAGAATGAGGAAGCCTTATTGACAGTCTCTCCGAACTGTGTATATAACGGAGCGTCCCGAGCGGCGGACGTATGCTCCGAATGCGAGACATTTTGTACCACAACATCTGGGGCCAGATGTTGATGTACGAGAGAGGGGCCTCTCTCGCTTGCAGCCCGGATGGGCCTGGACGAGCTATGAACCGGACTAAAAGGCTTCCTCCGTTCTCCCCTCTAATCCGCCGTCACTGGGTGTGCACATTGTTATTTTATAGTGCTCGCATCACCCAAAACTCCTTTCTAGACCGCAACGGACAAACCCGGCTGCCGAACCAATCAATGAATGGACGCTACACCGGGCGAGCTAGCGGACGTCAAAGGCCGTCGAACTAACTAGGGTCCTCTTAGGCAATTGACGTATTACATGAGCACTTTTCCGCTAGCTCTTCATTAATTGTGACAACGGAGGCACACTTTTTGGAAGACATCACGAATACATCACCCTGATCATGATCGTCTGAAATAGAGAATGATAAAGTAGAGTGACCCTGCGGGGAAAGGGCCGGACTGGCCAATTCCCCACTAACATACCGTGACACACGCTTCCCATGTTGTCATCGTAATCAACACATACAGAACAGGAGTTAGTGCGAGTACACTGACTGCATTATACAATGATTATGAAAGTCAGAGGAAGATTTCCTCTTATTACAATTGAACAATATCCTTTCATTGTGAAAAGAAAACAAAGTCCTAGTACTCGCACCAACCCCTGACAATCAAAATACATAAGAAGATCCATTAACATAGAAAAAATAATTGAATCAAAAACTTTTGAAAAATTTTTTTTTTAGAACAGCCCAAGTTTCTGAAAAGTAACATTGAGCCCCAATGGATCCCAAGTCTAAGTGTGGACAAAAATTCTAAAAATATTTTAAACAATTTATGCAACACTTACGAACAATAATAATGTATCTAGTTATGATTAAATTAACATCAAGATATTATTTTCAAGAAATCCCCCCCCTCACACAGAGGGCTGTTGGAAATGTAAACAATAAGTGTAAAAACACTAGATCAAGACTCCAGGCACCATGGCCCGAAATCAGTTATCAATAATACACTATCTGATGCAAAACAGAGACTTCCAGGGAAGAAACTGCCGAACATCAGATGGTAGATGCAGAACTGTGTTTGGCCCTATATTTTTAAGAGTTAGCACCAGCTATGTCTGGGTCATTGGTACAGTATAAAAATATAGAAATTTTGGGTGGGGCGAAAATTCTTGCCCCTCCCATAACAAAGACAAATATAGCTCCTTGAATTTCTCTTGAACAAATCTGACTCTACACCTCAAAAGGAAGCTGCACACCAAATATCAAGTCTTTGCTACTGCTGGTTCATGAGAAGAAGATTTTTTAAGATTTAAGCTCACTTTTTGGGCATGGCCCTACTGAGGGGCGAGGCAACTTGATTTGAACAAAATCAAAATGCGATGTCATTACAAACTAATATCTGAAATTTCAATTAAATTGGCTTTGCGGTTTTGGAGGAGAAGACGCACACACCATGTTCACGGACGACAAGGTGAGTGATCACTATAGCTCCCCTGACTGAAAGCCCGGCGAACTAAAAAGTGACGGCAGAAAATGAAAAATGGCAAGTTGTTAACTTGGTACTCCCGTTTCTGAAGAAATACGGCCCGGTTCCAGTGTTTCCAACATTCTGGTTGATTCCATATATTTTCCAGAAATTACTGTGCGATTCATTCACAGGGACATCGGAGGTCAGGTGGGTGGTTGACTGGTTGACATTTGGTTGGAAATAATCCACTGGTTTCGAAAATTCAATACAATGACAACTTGACATACAAACGTTAATACTGCCAGTGGTTATTGCGTCTCGGTGATTTTTTTCATAGCATTTCTTTCAATTCAGCATTAATATTTTAAGTTGCAGATACTTTTAACAACTGATCATTTTATTAAAATACATAACCTTAATACCCAATCATCTGCTTTATATTCTTTCTAATAAATAATTTATACTGCACACCAGCGTGCATGGGAAAGATGTGATTGACCTTAATTTTAAGACACATAAAAAACAATGTATGGGAGCCAACATCAGATTTAGCATTATCAAAGTTTATTTGGTCGATCGAGGTGCAGCAAATGCTTTGAAAATGTTTTGCTGTTATTAGTAAATAATCGATTCGTACAATTTTTTCTCATGAAAAATGAAAATTTACCCCAATCTGTCATGGAAAATCGTGGATTCTCTGGAATTTTCAGAAACGTGTATGAGGCCAAGAACCAGAAGTGAAGTTACTGAACACTGATAGAGTGATTCCACTCAAAATCCCCTATAATTGCAACTTGGTGTATGTCATAAAACATGTTATTTTATATGTTTATCAAGGATGAACCCAAACAATGAAAGGTGGATGATACCCTGTCATTGATGCATTGCATGATTGGCAATGATTGCACAATGTTTTCACAACTGGGATTATCATAGAGAGATTAATTACAGTTGAATCACTTCAATTTACTTGCATATTTGTGTGGATATTGGACACTGAATTCACTGGACAGTGGACATTAATCTTGTTGCAACTTTGAAAGATAAGGTGGGGGGAGATATGTTTCTTCTACCCGATTCAATGAGGGAGGGGCATGGTACATGTACGAAGGACCGAGAGGCCAACTAATTAGCTTGGCAAGTTATTTAATGAATCACTTGGTGCAGTGTGATGATTCACAATGAATCAAGTGATTCATTAAATAACTTTCTAGACTAATCAGTTATCACCACACCTGTTAACTCGCCCAGTTTCACCGTAAGTCTCCCGGTTTGAGGCACCATATCACGCTCTCACGGTCACATCCTATTTTCTCCCGATTTGACATTTTTCAAAAATAGTTGTCCTGTTCTATTTTGAAAATTAAACAAGTTGTCAAGTTGGTCACGATATATAAATTTATGATGCAGAATACTTGTTGAAAACGATAATTTATCAAAGATACACATTGAGTTTTATCAATTCTGAGTTCCGAGAACTGTTAGCGTGAATTCCCATGTTGTTGATGGAAAAGTCATGGAAATCAAAAGTAGCATTTCGAAAATGAGTGTATTATAGTCTGTTTTTAAAGACGTTACTTTCGTTAAGCCATGCTGGACTGGGACGTTTTGTCCCAAAGTTTTTGGAGTAAGGAAGAAGACCCAATTATTATTATTACCTGATGTGATTCCTGGAAAAATAGCTGCTCAAAAATAAATATGAATTAATACCCCCGAGTTGTAATATCCAGTTTGATCCATGCTACATGAAAGACTGTTTTGAAAACAAAACAAGGGAGAGCCATATTGTTTACAACAATGGGGACACATTATGTGCTCCAGGGCAGTCAGTTTAAATATAGTTTGTTTATTTATGAAACATGCCCACGCGTTTTTATCAAATGCAGGGATCCCTCAAATGCACTGTACGCCAAATATGTTTTCATACTGTTGCAGTTACGTGAAATCAAAATTATATAAACTCAAAATATAAATTAAATAAAAACATAATCTCTCAAGTATAACAAGTGTTTGACCACCGAGGTGGTATTAGTCCCCTACGGCATTTTTGTGACATAAGGTGTTTTTGTCACAGAAGACACTAGAGTACATAAGCATCTTGGATTTTGAAAAAAAATATTGAGCGTGGATAATCCCCTCACAACCCTTTATCCATGTACCATATATGAAAGGCGTAGCTTGAACCATGTTGGAGGGAGGGGTGGTAACATAAAATAGAGCAAACGCTTAAAAAACAAAACAAAAATGGCTGCCATTCTGCCATCTTGGATTTTGAAAAATAAATATTGACTGTGCATCATCCCCTCAGAACCATTTATCCATGTACCAAATATGAAAGGTGTAGCTTGAAGCACATTAGAGGGAGAGGTGGTAACATAAAAACAGACAGATAGACAGACAGACGGACAGACAGACAGATGTTAGATTTTTTAAAAAAAATATTGAGCGTGCATAATCCCCTCACAACCCCTTTATCCATGTACCATATATGAAAAGTGCAGCTTGAACCATGTTGGAGGGGGCAGTGGTAACATAAAATAGAGAAAAAGGCTTAAAAAACACAACAGAAATGGTTGCCATGGCGCCATCTTGAATTTTTGAAAAAAAATATTGAACGTGCAACATCCCATTACAACCCTCTATTCATGTGCCAGATATAAAAAGTGTAGCTTGAACCATGTTGGAGTGAGAGGTGGAAACATAAAATAGAGAAAAAAGCTTAAAAAACACAACAAAAATGGCCGCCATGCCGCCATCTTGGATTTTGAAAAAAAAAAATTGAACGTGCATCATCCCCTTCCAACCCTCTATCCATGTGCCAAATATGCAAAGTGTAGCTTGAACTGTGTTGTTGAGAGGGGTGGTAGCATGAAAATAGAGAAAAAAAGCTTAAAAAACACAACAAAAATGGCAGCCATTCCGCCATCTTTGATTTTGAAAAAAAAATTTTGAGCGTGCATCATCCCCCAGAACCATTTATCCATGTACCAATTATGAAAGGTGTAGCTTAAAGCATGTTGGAGGGAGAGGTGGTAACATAAAAAAACAGACAGACAGACAAACAGACAGACAGATGGACGGACAGTCGGACGGACAAATTTTTGAAAAAAAATATTGAACGTGCAACATCCCATTACAACCCTCTATCCATGTGCCAGATATAAAAAGTGTAGCTTGAACCATGTTAGAGTGACAGGTGGTAACATAAAATAGAGAAAAAAGCTTAAAAAACACAACAAAAATGGCCGCCATGCCACCATCTTGGATTTTGAAAAAAAAATATTGAACGTGCATCATCCCCTCCCAACCCTCTATCCATGTGCCAAATATGCAAAGTGTGGCTTGAACCATGTTGGTGGGAGGGGTGGTAACCATAAAATAGAGAAAAAAGCTTAAAAAACACAACAAAAATGGCCGCCAGGCCGCCATCTTGGATGTTGAAAAAAAAATATTGAACATGCATCATCCCCTCCCAACCCTCTATCCATGTGCCAAATATGCAAAGTGTAGCTTGAACCATGTTGGTGGGAGGGGTGGTAACATGAAAATAGAGAAAAAAAGCTTTAAAAACTCAACAAAAATGGCCGCCATTCCGCCATCTTTTGAGTGTGCATCATCCCCTCAGAACCATTTATCCATGTACCAAATATGAAAGGTGTAGCTTAAAGCATGTTGGAGAGAGAGGTGGTAACATAAAAAACAGACAGACAGACTGACGGACAGACAGACAGATGGACAGACGGACAGAGTGTAAACCTATAGTCCCCTTACGGTTCCCGTAGGGGACTAATTAACTTCAGCTGACCTTTTATATATACTATTGTTATGGTTCATACCCAATTTATCCGTTTTGTGTAAAAAAAAATATAATTGAAAGTTTGTTGAAAACTGAAAAAAATCTGTTGTGAGATATCACAAGAATTAAGTTACCTCCCCTTACTTATATACAAACTGATCCAGAACAATCATGTCCAGGCTCCAGCAGAGTACTTGGTCTTCATTTTGATCCAACAGGAATATTTTTTTTTTTTTTTCACAATGGGAGTTATGAATACTGAGGGCACCTTCTCTAATGTCTAACGTGAGTAATACAAAAACACAGTTCAAATATTTAAAAAAAAAAAAAACAAAAACAAAATTACCACAATCACACACAACTGCATTGTACCAGCAACAACACGTGTTTTTTTTTTTAAACAAAATGATACGTATTGTTGGCATTGAGCAATTTTTATTGTACAATAAAACCTGTCAAAAGATAAGAATGAATATTTTCTCACTAAAAATGTACAGATTGAACAAAGAATTTACATAAATAAATGGCATTAACGAAGAAGGAATGCTTGTGTTGGTTCTTGAACGTTTTGGTCCTGGGACGTTTCGGCCCAAGATGTTTCAGCCTCCATGTATTAAAGCACCGGGATGGGCTTGCATGAGCAAGGAAAAGGAAAATGGCCTGACTGGGAGTGGGGGGGGGGGGGGGGGGGGTACAGAGAAAGGCTAGATAGGCATCCACTCACATTTGTGTGTGTGTTGGGGGGGGGGGGGGGGCATTGTCCCTAGGGGGTGGAGGGGGGCTTGGACCAGTGATATCCATATTTGTATGCTTTAACTGACTAATACCATTAAAAGTGTTAAAATAAATTATTAAAATGAAATATATAATGCATTTGGGTTGGGGGGGGGGGGGGTGCCCGGGTGGGACTGTGGGAGGCATAACAAGGAAAATATTGATATATTGGCCGCATGCAAAAATCTCACTGACAAGCATCCAAATCTCACTGAGAGCTCATCAAAATCTCACTGACAGTCACCTTCAGAGGTTAACAGGTCTCGTTATCACAGTAACTAGTTAAGTACATGAGATGTCAGCGCTGAACCTGTTAAGTTACTATATGGTTGAATGTTGGGAAATTGGGTCAGTTTGAGACTATTTTCACTCTTCTATTCACATACCGAAAACCGTACCGAAACCGAGGTTTTTACCCGAAAAATACCGATACCGAACCTGAAATTTCAATACCGCACATCTCTACATCTAACAGCAATTTTTTTCTGCCCCTTCAATTCTGCTTGTCCTAAGGATGTTGCATACCAAACAACAATTCTCTTTTCTATGTGGTTAGCAAATATAGCTTCTGGGGTTCCTACACGAAATTGTATTTTTTTTTGCATGAATCAAGTACTTGTGACCCAATAGTACCTCATACCAAATTTGGTTCAAATCGGCCTTTCATTTTGGCATTTAAATATCTTTGTCAAGTATAGCCCTTCAGACAACTTTTTCTGACCCAAAAATGAAAAAATTTACAGTAATTTATAGATTTTTTATACTTACCAATGACCCAGACTTAGCTGGTGCCAACTCTAAATTATTCAGGGCCAAACACAAATTTTGCACCCCCCAATCCCCAAAATTTGCATCAAAATAAAAAAATTCAATGTCCTATATGGTCCTCCATACTTATGTCCACTGCACATGTGCAGTGTCAAGGAAGTACCAAAATTGGTGCCAAATCCTCATTCTTACAACCAGTGCCTGGTAAATGTTATATGATCAGCGGGGAGTTATGAGTTCCCAACTTATGGGAGGGCCATCCCCGTCTGGGTCATTGGTATTTATTATTTATTTTTTTATTGTTGTTTAAGGTCACATACTTCTGCACAATGGCTAATCATGACCACAACATGAAGATAAAGTCAAGGTCAGTCAATCGTTTATACCCCATGTTGCCTATTTTAGAGGACTTGCACCCCAAGCATTAGTGACTGGGTCCTATTTTACCAGTGAAACAGAGCTTGTTTACCACAGTAAACAAGCACTGCTTCACTTCCCGGGGTTCCCACAGGGGGGGTCATTGGTAAGTATAAAAAATATATAAATTACTATAAATTTTTTCATATTTTTATACTGTACCAATGACCCAGACTTAGCTGAATAGAAAAATGGCTGGAGGACCTAGGACATAAAGGAAAATCCAATAGGCTCAATTACATATATAGAATTATCCCCTCTAGGAGAAAAGGAGAAACAGGATTTACATATATCTTTCTTGTTTATACAAAAAAAGAAAGACACATTACCAATCCGTAATTGAGCACAATAACATCTATGATCTCTATTAACATCCAGTATAACCCATTATACTAATTTCTTAAAGGAAAGCCAATAAATAAAGATAGTCCAGAGAATGAGACTCTTTGTATTAATTTAAAAGTGTCCGAGGATTGTATATTAACGCTCGTATGACACGTGACATATACAAATGATTCACACCGAGCTACACTTTAAAAATATTACATAAATGAGATAGACATTAGCTTTACACTTTAAAACCATCCCAGCACCGACTCGGAATTACTGACTCCAGAGGAGGTATTCACTTGCTTTTCACTATAAAGCAAGTGATATAAGGGAACACCATCCCCCTCCCCCCTGCTCTGGGTCAATCACCCCAGAACGAAGAGGGCAGCAGGACAGAGTCACTGCTGGAACAGAAAGCCTGCATAACTATAGTTGCAACGGTTCAGTGGACAACATTCTGAGCAACAGATAACGGACCCAAACATCTAAGGTCGCCAGAAATAGACAGTATGCAGCCTTCATCGGATCGGTAATAGCAATACTCTTAGCATAAGCCCAAGATGTAGACAGCGCTCTAACTTCATGCACTGAAATCTTAAGCAAAGACTGCTGAGTAGAAGATAATCTTTCATAAGCAGTACGAATAGTCAACTGAATCCACCTAGAAATAGAATGGACCATGATGTCCAGACGACCCGGAATATGACGGACTGACAGAAGAACCTGATGCTCTAGGACAAACAGAAGGATTCTTTCTGTTAAGATGAATAACGGAATGGAAGGAGTGCCTTCCTGGTTCCGAAAGTACGCTACTACTGTCGAATTGTCGGACAGTATTTGAACATGTGAATTCTGAATTATGTTCATCCAATGATGTAGCGCAAGCCAAATTGACATAATCTCTTTGATGTTTATGTGCTTGTTCAGAAATTGCGGATCCCAAAGACCCTGGCACCTCGAATCTGTTGGGCTCAATGTCATGCCCCAACCTGTTTATCCGTCAAAATTGTAAAAACCGGATCCGGCAGTGGCAGTGGAACTCCCTGAGTTAACCACTGAATATCTGCCCAAGTCTGAATCTCTTGTTTTACACAGCTGTAGTACTCGCACTAACCCTTGAAAATATGAAGATACATAGTAATAATATAATCGATAAAAAAAAATTCAAAAAATAATTCAAAAGAAAATTTTCAAAAAAATTTTGACATGAGCCCAAGTTCCCAAAGGGAAAAATGAGCCCAAATGGATCCCAAAAATGCCAAAGTGTTGACAAAAATTTTAAAACATTTCTAAAAATTAATGTTACACTTACGGACAATATTAATGTATCTGACTATATAATAAACCTTACAGAAGACAAGGAATCACTAACAGAAGTAACCGTTGTCAACGTAAACAAAAGTCAATAAAAACCGGAAACAAGACTCCAGGCACTGAAAAACATGGCCTGAAATCAGTAAACAATTTAAAACACTATCCGATGTAAAACAGAATCTTCCACAGAAGCTGCAATACATCGGATGGTAGATGCATGACTAAAACGCCTAAACACCCCTAGGCTGAGGACGTAACCATGGGGATAACAGAATAAACATTCTGTAACTATGCTAAAACTCCCAAGAAATTTCAATAAAAAAATTTCAAAAATTATACCAAAAGCATGGGAGATTAGCAAGGGGGCATCAAGGAAAGAGAGAGAGGAAACACTTAACAAACAGTGGAGATTTCATAGCACGAATGAAAACATCAGGCCCATGCCCTGAAATTAGGGAACATGAAATAATTTTACATAAAAATTATAAGTTACAGCCCTGAACACATCCTTCCACTGTTTCTTCCTCTCATCCTCTTATTTCATCCTTGGATCCACCATTTCCTTATTATAAGCACAGATATCAGTGAGATGTTATTGATAGAAGGGCCAAACAAAGAATGAGGATTTGGCGTCAATTTCGGTACTTCCTTGACACTGCACATGCGCAGTGGACAAAAGTATGGAGGACCATATAGGACATTGAATTTTTTGATTTGGATGCAAATTTTGGGGATTGGGGGGCAAAATTTGTGTTTGGCCTTGAATAATTTAGAGTAAAGCACCAGCTAAGTCTGGGTCATTGGTACAGTATAAAAATATGAAAAATTTAAAGTAATTTGTATATTTTTTTATACTTACCAATGGCCCAGACGCTGGTGCAACCTCAATGATATCAAGGGCCAAACACACATTTTGAACCCCCTAATCCCCAAAATTTGCATACAAATGCAAAATCTGAAAGTCCTATCTGGTCCTCCATACTTTTGGTACTGCGCATGCGAAGTAACCAGGAAGTGACCGGAATTGGCGGCAAGCATCATTCTTCCTAGTTGTGCCTACTAATGATATAAATCAGCAGGGAGGTATGAGTGGCCACTCATGGGAGGGCTATCCCCATCTGGGCCAATGGTAAGTATAAAAAATATACAAATTACTTTAAATTTTTCATATTTTTATACTGGAACCAATGGCCCAGACTTAGCTGAATAGTAAAAAGGCTGGACGGCCTAGGACTTAAAGGAATAGCAGACTAAATTTCAGCTCCTGAGCCTGCAGGAGGACTCCCAAAGGTGAATAGAAGATTAAAATATGAGGAATTGCATATATTCCTTTCTATACAACAATGGAGGACATACCACCAAAATAAAAGGAGCAATATCCAAGTGAATCCTTATTACTTAGCATAAACGATTACACTAATTGGGTGTAACGAGCCCCCAATTTTAAGCCCAGTCTGGAATAAGATGCTTAAAATTAGGAAAAGCGTGTCTGAGAGTTGGAACTAACACCCACAGACACACGCCATATACAATGCAACGAGCTGTACATAAAGATCTGTATTATCTATAGACATTAACAGCTTCACCCCTAGTAACACACAATAAGACCAGAAGAGGAGAAATCGCCACCCCTACCCTCTCCCCTCTTTTTTGAAGGAAATTAACCTTCAAAGCCAAGAGGGAAGCGGCCTGGAATAAGTGATAAAGTGGCACTGAAGAATATCAGGTAAGAAACCTAATATAGGAATCCCCTCTGAGCAATAAAAGGCGGACTGAAGTATATATAATCGCTTAAAAGGCTCCCGGTTACTAAAATCGAAAGCTTCTAAAATGTATGCCGCATCCGGAGTACGGAGATAGGACAAGAACTGGTGATATTAATATGTACAACCTTAAACTTGTCCAATCAAATCCCAATGGAAAGTTATTTGAGAGACCTCAGACGCTTCAGAGCCAGCCAACAGGTGACCACGTTCCGGTGTACAAGTAAATCCCAATAACTGAACTTTCAAATAGTAACTGTTCAATCTACGAGAATGAGAGAGTAGGATTCCCCTTTGTGTATCGCCTCTGGCTGAAGACTGGATTCAGAACCTGGAATGGGATATGATTAGAAAACCCATAAAGAACCATTCCCAATTAAATCCTTGTTCATGAGGTCCGTTAGAACCAACGACTGTTCGGAGAATGAATATACAACTCCGAATAATGAAGACAAATAGAGAGGACATATGAGGACATAGATGGCCTGTAGGAAGATCCATTACTGATCCAAATAGCCCAAAATTCTCATAAGCTCTTATACTGAAACTGAGCAAGAGTTTGAGAGAATCTATTCAAGAAATACGTCTACCTAATAATTAATACATATTAAGAATGCAACCAACAGAATCTCACATCTACCCTCGCATGAATACCGCCTGTATCATCGGCGTAACCAGAGTGATACAAAATATAACCAGGAAACTGAAGGAATAAAACAATGTTAATGCGATTTTATAACATGAGGAATAAACTTATACGCCGAAACAGCAGCAGCCGACTCTGAACAAAACTTCTCAAGAGTGGACTAATTGCCATATCTGGAGAATGTCGCCCAGATAAGCTGACATTCCTGCCGCACAGGTTACCCGAAGGCTAGCAATATCAACTGAATGTATTTCATGAAAATATTCGGAATCCAAAAACAGTTACTTATCCAGAAATCATATGCTCGTATACGAACTGTGAACGAACAACTGCAGGAAGCAAACCAATTAATGAGTGGTTGCACCCCTGAAGTCGCCATTAGAATAAAAACTTCCTGCCAATCGAAGAGCAATGAAAGACTTTAATATAATTGAATGAATATGAGGCTTATGGGAAGAGAACTATGTGTTGCCCTGTAATCACCTCTTAACATATTGGTGTGTGTGTGTGTGTGTGTGTGTGTGTGTGGAGGGGGGGGGGTCAATATATGATTTTACATGGAACATCCCCCCTCCCCGCATTACTTGAAGCACTAGATAAGTATGGCCGGTGAAGTAATACTAATGCTTGAAACTGCGAAAAATCCCTTTTTTCAACTATAGGAAAAAGGAAACCTCACGCTACATTCCTGAAGTTATGCTCCTGCTGCTATTCTCAATAAAAGAGCAATAACAGCGAATAGAAACTTATAATTAACAAAATAACTGGTCAAAAACCAAGTATGACCAGTTTTTTGACCCGGCACGACTCGAAAAGCTCTAGTATTAGTCATCTAGAATAGTATAAAACCGTAGGGCTCCATCATGTCTGACCAACTACATATTGCCATTGAAGGACGGAGAGAAACGTGATGACCATGGCTCTATTGCAAGGAATACTCCCGACAATATAAAAAATACACCATATAGACATAATATCCATAATCCTCTGAGTGGAATAATCCACAATGATAGATAGGACATAAAATGAAGCGAGCGACGAAAAACTAAGTTCTGGCACCCGATCATAAAAACCTAGATGAACTCCTTGTGCCTCATTCCGATTATTTGCAGGAAACATATTCCTGAAAAAAGGAACTAACGACAGGCACCAGAAAGAACGCTCATAATTCTAACTAGGCTAATATGGCGTCATCAATAGGGCTAAATGCCTCAGACAACTAACACAAAAAAACACCGTTATGGAAAGAACAACCACTTTCCTTATAATGGTACCTTGTCAGAGAGGACAGTGGTCTCCGCCTAGCTGATGCTGCTAAATGTCTTCCTATCCGTGAAGATAATTATATATCTGTAAACTGCGGCCACGGAAGCTCAATAACTGGAGACTTACAACGCTAGCTGTTAATGACAGAGAAAGAACACTGCTCAAAATTCTAACTAGGCTACTAGGGTGTCAACAATAAGACTAATGTCTGTGACACCTAACAATAAAACACAGAGAAGGAAAAAACATACTCTTTCCTTCAAGTGGTCCTATTCCCCAAAAAGACAGCAGTCTCAGCCCAGCTAACGCAGCTTAGAAATCTTCATCTCCGTGAATACAGATATTTCGGTGTAACCTGCGACCTTTGAAAGCTCACTAAACGGAGACTTACGATGTTAGGCGCTCAAGTTAAGGAAAAAAGGCCGCTCTTAGTACTAATTAGACTAATATGGTGTCAACAATAGGACTAAATGCCTCAGACACCTAAGAATACAACACTAAGAAGGAAAAAACGTACTCTTTCCTTCAAACAGCCCTAATTCCAAAAAGATGGTAGTCTAAGCTCAGCTAACACAGCTTAGAAGTCTACATCTCCGTGAAGACAGATATCTGGTTGTAACCTGTGGCCTTGGAAAGCACATTAACAGAGACTTATGACATTAGCCACGAATGTTATAGAAACAGACCGCTCTTAATTCACATAAGACTACAATGGCAACACATTAGGACTAAGTGCCTGTGAAGCCTAAGAACATAACACCAAGAAGGAAAGAAAGTACTCTTTCCTTCTAACAGCCCTATTCCAAAAAGGTAGCAGTCTCAGCGTAGCTAATGCAGCCTAAAAGTCTTCATATCCGTGAAGACATACATCTGTGTGTTACCTGCAGCCTTGGAAAGCTCACTAAACGGAGACTTATGACATTAGCCGCTAATGTATAAGAAAAGATCGCTCTAAATTTCTATAAGGCTACTATGGCATCAACAATAGGACTAAATGCCTCCGACGCCTAGGAATACAACACCGAGAAGGAAAAAAAATACTTTTTCCTTTTAATGGCTCTATTCCAAACAAGACAGCTGTCTCAGCTTAGCTACGCAGCTAGCGATCTTCTATTCGTGAAGAATAGATCTTTCACGTTTCTTATACAATTGCTAGGCCATCCCAGTAATTAATATCGCCCGCTTGTAACGTATACTGGAGTCGGCATATGTAGATAGGTCGAAAACCGGTGATACAATAATTAACATACACATGTCCAATAGAATCACAATGGATGGTCTCTGGAGAGTAAACACACTTCCGAGGTAACCCACAGGCGACCCCATTCAGGTGTACAATAAATTCCAGTAAATGACACTCCCAGACGTGTTCTATCCGATATCTATGCTCCTAAAAACATGCGAATATACTAGAGTGTACAGACAAGTTGTATTTGATTGGGTACCAAAATTAAATAGAAACCTGGATCTAGAAATGGAACGAGCTATGATTAACAGACTCGTCACGGACCACTCCCAAAATAATTCATTGTTTGTAAGGTCCATAACATACAAAAATGTGACTGCCTAATAATGCATTTATTATGCGTGTGAGCTTTGAAATCCCACATGTAATCATCTGAATACAAGTTAAATGACTAGATAGACAGCCTCCCAGGAACCCAAAGGCTAGCAATTTATTGATGATGAATCATATGCTCATATATCGAACCCCCCTCAACCGCATTACTTGAATCGTTCTTGTGTTAGTCAGCAAATAGTATAGGAACCGCAAGGCTCCCTCACGTCTGACTGACTCCATAATTCCACTAAGGGCGAAGGACGTGATGAACAAATACACCATATTTACATAATAACTCACACCAAACCATACCGGTTTGATGAGAATAACCTCCTCTAACAAACGAGAGGACAACTAACTCAGCCTAGATGAAGCAGCTAAAGGTCTTCCTGTACGTGAAAACCATTAAAAGCTGATAACTGAGGTCCTAGAAGCTCACTAGGGGGATTTACAACGCTAGCCATAGCTTATAAGTCTTCATCTATGTGAAGACAGATATATTGGTGTAAGTTGCGACCCTGAAGGCTCACTTAATGGAGACTTACAGTTACCGTCGTGCAAGGTAGGGAATGAAGAGCCGCTATATAACAGCCCTGAATTCCCAAAGAGACCGCAGTCCCCAAGAGATTCAGTTATGCCACTGCATAATACTGAAACAATCTCACTGAAGATTTTAGCTAGGCTACTATGGTGTAACAATAAGACCAAGTCTATGACACCTAGGAAAAACAAACCCGAAAAACACAGTATCTTTTTTGGTTGTAATCCCAAAGACAGCGGACAGAGCCTAACAGAAGAGACTGCTGTAACCTTACAGAAGGCTACTATGGCATCCACAATGGCACAACTGTCATGACGCCAAGGCATATCTCAGCCTATCTATGCACTATCCATCCGGATTCAGGATGAGAAATGGGTGATAATAAAAAAACGGAGAATAATTTTGACGTCTAATGCTTTTCTTCAATAGGAAAGCTTATACCTCCAGAAGGAATCCTCTCTTGGAAGATTTGTCTAACAAGTATTCTTGTAAGTGGAGCTTGCTCGTGCTGATAACCGCAGGCCTGCCGAGACTACATACTCATCCACTAATCTTCCGTAGTTTATCCACTCTTGCGAGGTTGTAACCTACGGCCAAGTGACAAGCAACCAAAATCTATTCTCAACGACCTCAATTGATCCCTTCATTAAGAGAGTCTTTACCTCCACTAGGAGTGACTCTCTCTGAAAGGAACTTTCTCGTGAAGTTGATAATCCTCTGTTAACTGGCAAGCAGTAGAGGTCATGTCCATCACCTGTACGACTTACGATGCTTACGGGAGGAGAAACTACGTCCTCCCTGCAAAGAAGCTTGTCTCGTCGACCTCAATTGTTCCCTTCAATAAGAGAGCCTTTACCTCCACTAGAAGCGACTATCTTTGAAAGGAACTTCCATAATTAACATCCAGTTTCTCATGAAGTTGATACTCCTCCGAAAACTGGAAACTAATAGAGGTCATGTCCATCACCTGTAAGGCTTACGATGCTTACGGGAGGAGGAACTATGTCCTCCCTGCAAAGAAGCTCAACTCGTCGAACTCAACTGTTCACTTCAATAAGAGAGCCTTTACCTCCACTAGAAGCAACTCTCTTTGAAAGGAACTTTTGTGATTAATGCCCAGTTTCTCGTGAAGATGATAATCTCGGCCTAGAGGTGTCTGATCCATAGCCTAGGTAAGACCAATACCCCTTTTCCGAGTCGCTATAATGACGACTTCCAGAGTAAATATAAGAGGGTTATTGTACCCTCACGAGACATTCTCATGATGCTTTCTTAGATGCAGAATGGCCTCGCTTACCCTGGTCTGCTGAAGTGTGTTGAGGAGACAGCAACTTCAATAGCAGAGCACAGAAGCTTCTTGTAGCCTGCATATATATCAATGCAAGCTTGTCGTCAAATAGTATATTTCTGGTAACCTGAGCGACTCAGAGAGATCTTTTCACTTTGTCATCTATAAGTGATGACGACGCAAGAGCAGCATCACGTCTTACCAACTCCAAATTCACTATCCGTGCAGAGTTGTACGTGGCATACATGACTGCCGTGGAAAGGACTCTAGCGAGGAACCACGTCCTCATATTTCTTTCCATTGAGACGTTGCGCCATAGCTCTGGTAAGGTGATCTGCTTAGGGCATTTGCTCTTGTCAATAGCACATTCCATTATTTCTGAGCATATATTAAATGATGCAGGTAGGGACATATTTTCAGCCCCGGCCTGCTCATCTTAACGCAGACTTATTCAGATGGAACAATATTCTGAAGAACTTAAGACTTTTCATAGTCTAGTCTTAAAGTGCACTTCTGTGAGAGATGGAGACTCACACTCTGTATCCCTCTCATCATCCAAATGTTCCACCCGCAAATATGGTCAACTCCATCCAACTAAATGGATTACTGGACCAACGCAGCACCGACTGACAGCTCACCATCGGAGTCTGTTAAATGGCAGTACTAGTCTCAAACGACTAGCTATCAACCTGAACTTGCGAAGTCAGATAGCTAGTCTGTGATCAAAGTGCTTCATTAATGAAGCAAGGGAAGATGCCATAGCTGCCACTGAATCTGGCTGCAGTACTGAAGAAGCGTCCCGAACCGCAAGCGTGAACGGGCATCCCAACTCACTAAAGTTTCTCACACCAAAAACAGTTGACCGTAACTGCTGACGGAAAGGAGAAGGTTCTCCAGCGCGCAGTCTGCTCCAGACCTCGCCGAGCATTCCGTTAGAAACTTTTAGGCAGCTATCCCTTATCGTACATATCCATGGAAGAAGAGGAAGCCGTAACCACAGCCGACCCCGGCTGAAGTGTGGGAGAAGCATCCCGAGTCATCACATAGGATGGATGCTCCTCCTCACTGAAGTTTCTTACAAAACAAAACAGTCGTCCCTGACTGTTAACGGGATGAAAAAGGTTCGGCACTCTCGATCTGTCCCATCTTGTAGAGTATCCGCTTAGAAACCTCTAGGCTTAATCCTCTTTCGTGCGCTTCCATGTAAGGAGAAGTAGCCATAACTGCCGCCGGCCCCGGCTGCAGTGTCGAAGGAACGTTTTGACGCGTGTTCCGACTCAATAAGGTTTCTCGCAATGGACACAGTCGGCCCCGACTGTTAACAGGACAGAGAGGGTTCTCCAATCGGTGATCTGACCCCAGATCTAGCCGAGCGTTCCCGTAGAGAAACTTCAGGCTTCAACTACATGCACAACTGACTGCACCGTCCGACAGCTCACACTGGAGTCTGCTCTTGCATTAGCTGGGATGCTGCCAATAGCTGTGCAACTGCGACAGCAAGTTTGTTCCCGAGGCTTGAGGAGCAGCAGTCTTCTGTATTTCCCACCGCTTGCTGCTCATGGTACGAAGATCAGGAAATAGATCTCTTCTCCGAGCGTCCAATTGATCGATGCCTCGGATTGCTAGCTATCGGATGGTCCGACTTCAAGGGTGAAGAAAGGCTCCATCTTTGCGCAGCTGACTGGTTATCTGCAGTCGGGTAGCTAGCCTGCGGTCGTGTGTGCTTTAATAACGTATCGGAGGAAGCCATGACTGAAGCCAACCCCAGCTGCAGACTAGACGGAGCATCCTGAGTAGTGGGTGGACGTAAGGTCCGTCTCGTTCATTTCGGTTTGTGAAACGTAGCGGAGGAAGCCGTGACTGAAGCTGACCATGGCTGCAGACTAGACAGAGCATACCGAGAGGTGGGTGGACATATGTTCCCGCTTGTGCAAGTTTCTCATAACAACATTTGGCCCCAAATGTTGTTAGGTTAGAGAGAGGCCTCTCCTGCTTGGGGTCTATTAGACCTCGCCAAGTACAAGAAACTTGCTGACTTCCTCCCTATTTCCGTCGTTGCTGGATGAGCTTATTTATATTTAAGTGCTCGCTCTACCCACATCTACACTTCCATCGACATCAACGGACTCACCTGGTGTCACGGCTCCCATGGATGGAGTAACCACTTCGCCGGTCGAGCTAGCTGCTTGCAAGAGATTAAAACCCTTAACAAAAGTTCCTAACTCTTGCAATCATGAGCACTGCAGCTAGCTCTATATGCTCAACGGACCACGACGCCGGTAGCACACTTCAATGGGTGTCAGAATATCATCACCATGTTCATGTTCCTCTGAAATAGAAACTGTAAAAATGAATTATAATGTGGTGAGAAGCCTGGCCTCAGAACCTCACCGCCAACAACGTACCCACGACATCTGTCTCCAACATTAAACATTAGTCATTCAAGTGAACACAAGAATGACAAGAGTCCACAGGAGTGCATCGACTAAAGTCGATATCAGTCCTCCAAACTCCACAACAAAATATATAATTAAGATACATGAATAATGGCAATCAAAATTTAATTCAAAATATTTTTTTGAAAAAAAAAAAAATTTTGAAAAAAATGCCTATGTTCCCAAAGGGAACATTAAGAGCCCAAAGGCATCCCGATAGAGCCTAAGTGTGTCCAAAATCCAAATTTATTGAGCTACACTACCGGAATAATAATCCATGTATCCTACAGTAATTCTACAGTAATAGAATATAAAATATTACCTATATATGAGGACACTGTCAATGTAAACAACGTCAATGAAAAAACAGGAAACAAGACATCAGGCTGCATCAGGTACACAAAAATGCCCAAAGTCAGAAACCAATTCAAATTCTACCAGATGCAAAGCTAGATCTTCATATGAAGAAAAAATGATACATCTGATAGAAGATGCAAGGCTAAATGACCTAACACCCCTACGGAGAAGACATAACCATGGGGAAAAACAGAATAAATATTCTGTAATACATGTTAAACTTGCAAGAAATTTAATAAAAAATTTCAATAAAATATAGCAAAAAAAGCTTAAGAGTTAACAGGAAGGGTTCATGGAAGGATAGGGAAGGAATACTTAACAAACAGTGGAATAATCATTATCAAAAATGATGACGGCAGGCGTATGTCCCGAAATTGGGAAACATGAAATAATTTTATAATTATTATAAAGTTACAGCCCTGAACGTCTAAAACCACCATAGAACACTTCCATCATCCAATGGATCCACCAATTCTTGTATTGATGTCAGTTCACTGTTGCTGACTTTAGGGCCAAACAAAGAATGATATTTGTGCCAATTCCGGTCACTTCTTGATAGCTGCGCATGCGTGGAGAGTAAAAAAGTATGGAGGACCAGATAGGACTTTTAATTTTCGGTTTTGCAAAAAAATTTGGGGGATTGGGGGGTTGAAAATTTGTGTTGGCCCTTGATAACTTTGAGTTAGCACCAGCTAGTCTGGGCCATTGGTTTATAGTATAAAAATATTATAAAGTTACAGGCCTGAACATCCAAAACCACCGTTATTCACTTCCAACATCCTACTACACTGCTGATTCCATGAAAACCATCATTGAATTGTGTCTGGTATCTTCAATGAAAGTGTCAATGACACTGTAGCTTAACTTGTGTGTGGTGTTTGATGAAAAGGATAATGTTCAATGTTTATGAAAGGATTATGAAATAAGACAAGAATTGTGATAATTGGGAATATGTACATTTCTGTTCCCTGCATGCTATGTTTTTGATAAAAAATAATATGAGGTGTACACTGTACTAAAGAGCTGAGGGTGGGTTAATATGGCCTCAGTTAATGTATGTGGCTCTCACAGTTAACGTATATCAACGAAAGTTACTAAGTTACAGTGAAATTATTCCAAAGCGAGTCATCCTATCAAGTTACATTGAAATCTCTTCATAAATATGGCCTGTAGACTGTGCTAAAGGTTTTGAGGCTTCAAGGCCCCTGTAGCCGTCAGTTTCCCAATTGTGTCCAAAGGGGACGTTCTCATCTAGACATTATATGAAGTCAACCTACCAAGTTACAATGAAATCCCTTCATAAATATGACCTGCAGACTGTGCTAAAGGTTTTTGGGCTTTGGGCTTGGGCAGCCATCATGGTTGAATGATCGCAACCAAAAGGGGACATTCGCATCTGGGCATCGTCTGGAGTGATCCTACAAAGTTACAATGAAATCCCTTCATAAATATGACCTGTAGACTGTGCTCAAGGTTTTCGGGCTTTGGGCCCCTGAAGCCGTCACAGTTGACCAATCACGTCCAAAAGGGGATGTCATCATCTAGGCATTATATTGAGTCAAACTAACCGATTACAATGAAATCCTTCCATAAATATGACTTATAGACCATGCTAAAGGTTTTGGGGTTTTGGGCTCGGGCAGCCATCAAGGCTGAATGATCGCGATCAAAAGGGGACGTTCTCATCTAGACATTATTTGGAGTCATCCTACCAAGCTACAATGAAATCCCTTCATAAATATCACCTGTAGTCTGTGCTAAATGTTTTCGGGCTTCAAGCCCATGTAGCCGTCACAGTTGTCTAATGGTGTCCAAAAGGGGGATGTTCTCATCTAGACATTATGTGAAGTCAACCTACCAAGTTACAATGAAATCCCTGCATAAATATGAACTGAAGACTGTGCTAAAGGTTTTCGGGCTTTGGGCTCGGGCAGCCATCATGGTTGAATGATCGCAACCAAAAGGGGACATTCTCATCTGGGCATCATCTGGAGTGATCCTACGAAGTTACAATGGAATCCCTTCATAAATATGACCTGTAGACCGTGCTCATGATTTTCGGGCTTCGGGCACCTGTAGCCATCACAGTTGACCAATCACGACCAAAAGAGGATGTCATCATCTAGGCATTATATGGAGTCAACCTAACAAGTTACAATGAAATCCTTCCATAAATATGACTTATAGACTATGCTAAAGGTTCTTGGGCTCGGGCAGCCATCAAGGCTGACTGATCGCGACCAAAAGGGGACGTCCCGTTTTCAACTAGACATTATTTGGAGTCATCCTACCAAGCTACAATGAAATCCCTTCATAAATACAGCCTGTAGACTGTGCTAAAGGTTTTTGGGCTTTGGGCCCCTGTAGCCGTCACAGTTGCCCAATCATGTCCAAAAGGGGACGTTCTCATCTAGACATTATATGAAGTCAACCTACCAAGTTACAATGAAATCTCTGCATAAATATGACCTGTAGACTGTGCTAAAGGTTTTCAGGCTTCGGGCTTGGGCAGCCATCATGGTTGAATGATCACAACCAAAGGGGACAATCTCATCTGGGCATCATCTGGAGTGATCCTACGAAGTTACACTGAAATCCATTTATAAATATGACCTGAAGACTGTGCTCAAGGTTTTCAGGCTTTGGGCTCGGGCAGCCATCATGGTTGAATGATCGCAACCAAAAGGGGACATTCTCTTCTGGGCATCATCTGGAGTGATTCTGCGAAGTTACAATGGAATCCCTTCATAAATATGACCTGAAGACTGTGCTCACGATTTTCGGGCACCTGTAGCCATCACAGTTGACCAATCACGACCAAAAGGGGACGTCATCATCTAGGCATTATATGGAGTCAACCTAACAGGTTACAATGAAATTCTTCCATAAATATGACCTTTTGCCTATGCTAAAGGTTTTGGGCTCGGGCACACATCAAGGCTGAATGATCGCGATCAAAATGGGACGTTCTCATCTAGACATTATTTGGAGTCATCCTACCAAGTTACAATGAAATCCCTTCATAAATATGACCTGTAGACTGTGCTAAAGGTTTTCAGGCTTCGGGCCCTGTAGCCGTCACAGTTGCCAAATCAGGACCAAAAGGGGACTTTCTCATCTAGACATTGTATCAAGTCAACCCACCAAGTTACAATGAAATTCCTCAATAAATATGACCTGTAGACTGTGCTAAAGGTTTTCAGATTTTGGGCTCGGGCAGTCGTCACGGTTGGCAGATCATGCCCAAATGGGGAAATTCTCATCTAGTCATCATAAAGAGTCATCCTACCAAGTTACAATGAAATCCCTCCATATTAAACATGACCTGCAGACTGTGCTAAACGTTTTTAGGTTTCGGGCTTGGACAGCCATCACGGTTGATAGATCATGCCCAAAAGGGGACGTTCTCATCTAGGCATTATACAGAGGCATCCTACCAAGTTACAATGAAATCCCTTCATAAATACGACCTGTAGACTGTGTTAATGGTTTTCAGGTTTTGGGCTCGGGCAGCCATACCGGTTGCCCGATCGCGACCAAAAGGGGACGTTCTCATCTAGACATGACCCCAAACCTGCATATGAAATTTCATTACGATCAGACAAGAACTGCGAGGTGTAGCCCGTGCTAAAGGAAAATGTGAACAGACTCACAGACTAACAGACTTCCACACGCATGATGGCAATAGTTTATCTTGACTATGTCAAGTTAAGCTAAAAATGAGAATTTATTTCACAGATGTCAGTTGAGATGTTTACTGACTAGGTAGGGCCAAACAAGAGAATGATGCTTGGCGTGAATTCAGATCTCTTCCTGGTTACTGTGCATGTGCAGTACTAAAAGTATGGAAGACCAGATAGGACTTTCAAATTTTGGATTTGAATGCAAATTCTGGGGACTGGGGGGTTCAAAATTTGTGTTTGGCCCTTGATATTACTGAGGTTGCACCAGCTAAGTCTGGGCCTTTGGTTCTAGTATAAAAATACAGGGGGTCATGCAACAAATAAGAGAGAAAAACTGACAGGAAGGGAAGAACCCGTCATGTGCACATATTTTTCAGGGAATTCCCAACAAAAACACACCAAAAGTCAATTGTATTTTTAGGTCCAAAAGTCATCAAATCACACTCTTTAGTTATCTGTAATATTCAACAATAATGCAAGATGTCAATAGAATGTTTCAAATGTTTATTGAAACAATATATTTTCCCAAGGCAGCTTATTTTATGAGATTGCATCATTTCTGGGCGAGTAACTCTAATTCAAACATTTAGTTCAGTGATACCTATAATGCAGCTCAGCAAGTGAAACAGTTAAGTTTTCTGGTAGCTTATACTATTGCCTCTACTTTTTTTTTGCCGAGAAAAGACAGGTTAACTTTAACAATGATCTGAGGTTCTACTTACACCTAGAGTTCAGCTGTTACATTTGTTTTGAATTTACTTTATTTTTTATCTTTTAAGCAAACTGATTTTTCATCCCCAAAACTAAAAGTGAGTAAGAGAGATGAGTGAACATAGGAAAAGTAGCTTGTCTTACCTTCTGCCTTTGATATGTTATAAATATTATCAGTAATGTTAATGGTAGTATGAGAAATGAGCCTTGATTCAAGTCTTGATCGACCAGCTTTGCCTGAAATTTACAAAAGCGATAAGAAAAGAATTCATGAGAAATATTCAGTTCTAAAATACTTTATGCATGGACTTAATGTAGCAGCTAACTTGCTACATTCAAATAAAACTCATGTCTGAAAATTTTATAGTGAAATGAAGACACCTTAAATACCTGATAAATTCACACTGCAAACAAGTGATTGAACAAGAGGCCTCAGGGGCCTTAGGTGCTCAACTGACAAAGTTATTTAAAGAAGGACTTGATTCAGCATCTATGGCTGGTCAACACTGCATAGGAATGAAGTCACATAATTATTCAAAACTCTGTTGCCCATGTTGGATGTTTCTTCTAGTATTCAGATACTACCACAAATACAAGGCACAGATTTCAACAAATGCTAGAATGAGTCATTTTTCATAGACCTCGAATTCTAAATCTCTATTTTTCAGTTCTCATGATAGGTGGCAAACCTTGCATTCAAATAAAATGAAAAACTTCCATGCCAATGTCAGAGTTTTAAACAGGAGAGGGGAGAATGGGAGGGGGCCAAGGACCTGAAATACAAATTAAGGGACTGGATTTCAACAAATGTGGATCTGGCCCCCAAAAGAATGCTGTATAACAAACATCAAAAGATTCTGGAGGGTGGTTCTGGAGAAGATATTTAAAGAATATTTCCTCATATTGCACCAAGTTAAAATTCAGGCTCTGATAGGAAACCTAAATATTAACCCAGGGACTTGATTTTAACAAACTTGAAGCTGTCCTCCCAAAGGATAATGATAAAAATTCGGCCCCTCACATTTCAGAGCATATATTGCCATTTGAATCTGAAGATTTCTAAGAACTATTCCTTACATGGCACTAAGCAAACATTTGAATTCCCATGGGGAGCCCAAATATGGAGCCTGGGACTAGATTTGAACAAACTTGAAAGAAACTGACCCATCTAAGGATGCTGTATACCAATAAAAAGATTCTGACTGGTGAATTTGAAGAAGATTTCTAAACACTATTCCTTACAGTGAACTTAGTTAACATCCGACTCCCAAAGGAAGCTGAATACCAAATGTCAAAAGATTCAGACTGGTGAATCCGAGAAGGAAGAATTCTAAAGACTATTCCTTACGTTGTACTGTGATAATATTTAGGCTCCGATGCAGAGCCCAAATGTTGAGCCAGGAACTTGATTTGGACAAACCTGAATCTGATTTCCACAAGCTCCAATGGCTAGTTAATACCTTTATCAATTTATTCTTATTCCATCAATCAGATCATGAGAAGATTTTTTAAAAATTTGGGGCAATTTTCTGAAGATTCTGACTTGCGAATCAGAAGATTTTTAAAGAAAATTTCTCATATTGCACAAAGTTTTAAATTTACTTATTTATTGATGTTTACGGTCACATATTTCTGCACAATGGCTAATCATGATGCAGCATGGATATAAAATCAAGTAAAGTAAATCGTTTATACCCATGTTGTCCATTTTAGAAGACTTCCAACCCAGGTATTGGTCACAGGGTCCAATTTTACCAGCAAAACAAAACTCGTTAAACACAGTAAACAAGCAATGCTTCTAGGCTTGGGACGATATCCCGGTATTCTGATACATACCGATATGGCAATCCATGATATGGGTACCGGTGCTGACGTCCAAATTTCGTCATATCGTGATACCACTATATAGGCTGGTCACCAATCTTGAAATTCAACTCTTTCACCCTCAATACATTCAACACATCACATTTTAGGCTTGGGTGATTTGGCCAACTCAAATATCCCACAATTCAGAATGTAACACCAGGGTACACCGGAATACCGATTATTATTAAATCTGGGTATTTTTTATTTGGGTTCGCATAGCTGGTTGCACAGCAAGATCTCCCAGGTGCAATCTAATAACTGAAATTTCGTTTGCATGGTGCGATTCAATATTTTATGCGCTCATCTAACATTCCGATTCAAAAATGGTAAAACTACAGATAAACAGTGTAACAATACACCAATTTATTCTGAACATCTGTTGGTTATGCGAAATGATAAATTTTTAGCCATTATTTTACAAATGTTTTCAAAGCAGTTGACAAAACTTCACTCATGTTTTCAATGATGTCAGTGACTATTAATTAGCCCCCTTGATGTGCACCAATTATTTCTCGTAATCATCTGCCACAACTTTTTTCGTTCGGGTGAATCGATTTGAAAATGGCAAAGTGGAAGTCAAACCATGAACTACAAGAGCATGCCTCAATCACTGATGTATTTTCATTGCCAACCTACGGGACCAGGGTACTCCAGCTATTTTTTATATATTTGGTAAGGTTAGTTGTAGTGATCATCAGATGGTTACTTACCTACTTTCATCGTAATTACCAGCGCCTGTGATTAAAATCGTCTTTATTCTAAAACTGAAGAGTAGAAAGATGTGCTAAGACTCAGAGGGGTCACTTGGTAACTCACATTTGTAATGTTAGGGATGCGCTTATTCCAGAGTATGAGCTCAGACACGTGTGACCAGTCAGTGCATTACGTGATAGAATATGGAAAACTGGGGGGGGGGAGGGGGGCGGAAGTTGACCCCCCTCCTCCCTAATGTATCTGTGCTCCCCAACTAAGAGTTGCTGGCTCCACCATTGTCCCTGTGATCTTAACTGTAGCTTCAATACCAGGATGAATATCAAGATACGTATCTAGATACATATCGTATCGTGTACTCGTGTACCTAGATACGTATTGTACCGTGAATTAGCAGTATTGTCCCAACCCTAACTGCTTCCCTTCCTGGGTTTCCCATGGAGTTAAATTTCAGGCTCTCATAGGGAATCCAAATATTAATCCAGGGTCTGGATTTGAACAAATCTGAATCTCCTCTCCACCCCACTTCACTTCCTAGGTTTCCCATGAGGTTAAATCTCAGGCTCCAAGAGGGAATCAAAATATTAACCCCCCCTCTCCCCCCAAAAGGATGCTGAATACCAAATATTAAAAGATTAGGATTGGTGGTTTAGAAGAATATTTTTAAAATTTTTTTGGAGATGCTAACAGTTAGGTCCCTTGTGGTTCCACCTTTGGATGTAGAAACTTTATTTGAACAAACTTGAATTGACAAATAACCAAATTTGGTTCAATTCAATCTAGTAGTTTATAAGATGAAGTCAATAATGCCAAGTTCACAATGGATGGATGAAGACAGACAGAAGGTGATCATTAAAGCTACCTTGAGCTAAACATGAAAAAGAACTCTTTCTGATGAATTACATCTGTCTGTGTTATCATAACAAGGCTGTTATCTATAATACCAATCCCGAGATTCTGGAGACCATTGACCACCAGAAAAGAAGTTCACTATGGAAAAGGAATTCCAAGATTTATTGTCAAGATTCTCTTTTCTCTGACAGTTCTCCAGTAAATTTGGGGACTTCAATGGAATTTGACTGCAGTCCCACTTAAGTATTTTTGAAAGTACGAATTCTGTTTGACAGACCTTTTTTTTGTTTGGGTGGAAGTACGTTGGGCACAGGTACTTCAACCAGGATGGTCTATGAGAGGTTATTTGTAAATATATCCCATATCTGGGCCAGGACCATATCATGAATCACAAGGATATCATAAGCAGGCTTGTCCCCGAGTTAGAAGTTTCATTGGAGAGTACTAACCATTTATATCCTTTGTCTGCAGTCCTTATTAAAGGTTAATAATTTGCCTACAGTATATGCTGATTGGATCAGATGAAAGAAAGGGGTGTGTATTGGCAGATTACAAACACCCACAGAGTGAGGTTTGCACTCATGCCATGTGCGCTGGCTCTGTGAAAAAGCACAAGGTGCACCAGTATATTTCAGGTGACACCTTCCGATTTTGTTCAGAAGCCCCTTTATTAAATTTATCAAGTTTTTTGTACAGTTTCACTGAATTATTTGGTTGGAATTTGCACTTAGTGGGTGTTTCAGAATCTGCGATGGGTCAAACTACATTAGGTATGGAATTGCCTCGTTTTGAAAATGTCAAACTTCTCAAACCTGGTGTATTGTTTGAATGTTGTGAACTACTTTTTCCAGGTGGAAAAAAATCTCTAAAACATCCAATTTGTAGTGTACAGTGCAGCCGCCATGGACCGATCACTTTCCAGGGTTGGGAACACATTTTCACGGATGCAATATTATTAGATTCCAATCCAAACACTAATTATAGGAATAATCATCAATGAAAGTGTCAATGACACTGTAGCTCAACTTGTCAAGACAAAGACATGTACATGTATAGTATGTGACACAGCAATGACAAACATCTAGGTAATGACCTGATAACAAAGGTACATATAAAGTATTGTAACGGTCTGTACATAAATACTGACCGTTGCATGTAACAAATGTATAGGTAAAGTATTGTAAAGGTGGGGGGGGGGGGGGGGGGGGGAGGGGTGACAGTCAGATGCTAAACTAGAAAAAAATCTTTGAGTCCCAGAGTGGGTCTGACTAAACCCCAAAATATTTGTTCTCATAGCACAGTGATAACAAAGGCCCCTCAAAACACACTCATTCCTGTCCCAAGGTGAAAACAAAGGTACCCAAGAAGTTTCGTGAAGATCAGTTCACAAATATGAGCTATGTAGAAGTTGTGACAAAAAACTGATTGGACCTAATTTCGGTACAAAATGGCCACTGGCAGCCATCTTGAATTCTGGACTGCACCCAGAAACACTCGTTCTCGTCCCAAGGAGATAACAAAGGTACCCAAGAAGTTTTGTGAAGATCGGTTCATAAATACAGCCTCTAGCCCGAGCCGTATTGACATGTGCACTTACAGTGTATAAGTAGCACTGAATAAATCCAAGTTCATCTAATTTGCATAATTTCTGCACGAGAAAAAAACCCGTACTATATGTGATGTATTCCATGTTACTAAACATTCATACAAAAATATATTCAAATCAGAACTTTCATACAGAAGTTCTGTACAAAAGACTGATTGCATTAATTTTGGTACAAAATGGCTGCTGGTGGCCATCTTGAATTTTGGACCACACCCAAAAACACTCGTTCTCATCCCACGGTGATAACAAAGGTACCCAAGAAGTTTCGTAAAGATCGGTTCATAAATACGGCCTCTAGCCTGAGCCGTATATAGAAGTTGTGTACAAAAAACTGATTAGACCTAATTTCGGTACAAAATGGCCACTGGCAGCCATCTTGAATTTTGGACCACACCCAGAAACACTCGTTCTTGTCCTAAGGTGATAACAAAGGTACCCAAGACGTTTCGTGAAGATCGGTTCATAAATACAGACTCTAGCCTGAGCCGTATTGACATGTGTACTTACTGTGTGTAAGTAGCACTGAAAAAATCAAAGTTCATCTAATTTGCATAATTTCTGCACGAGAAAAAAAAACGTATTATATGTGATGTATCCCATGGTACTAAACATTCACACAAAAAATTATTCAAATCAGCGCTTTCAAATGGAAGTTCTGTGCAAAAATCTGATTGCACCAAATTTTGTACAAAATGGCTGCCATGGGCCATCTTGAATTTCGGACCGGACCCAAAAACACTCGTTCTCGTCCCACAGTGATAACAAAGGTACCCAAGGAATTTCGTAAAGATCGGTTCATAAATACGGCCTCTAGCCCGAGCTGTATTGGCATTTGCACTTTCAGTGCTGAAAGTAACACCAAAAAACATCAAAGTTAGTCTAATTTGCATAATTTACGCATGAGAAAAAAACCCGTATTATATGTGATGTATCCCATGGTACTAAACATTCATACAAAAAATTATTCAAATCATAGCTTTCATATGGAAGTTCTGTACAAAAAACAGATTTCTGCATCGTCGGTACAAAATGACGGCTGGCAGCCATCTTGAATTTCGGACCAAACCCCAAAACACTCGTTCTCGTCCCACGGTCATAATAAAGGTACCCAAGAAGTTTCGTAAAGATCGGTTCATAAATACGGCCTCTAGCCCGAGCCGTATCCAATTGTTGACGGACAGACGGACGACGGGCCATGGCATAAGATCAAATTTGGCTTTGCCAAAGTTGAGCTAAAAATTTAATTAATAAAGCACTCGGTATAATAAACTTTGCTGATGATGATATTTATTACCTTGTAAACACATCATGCGTGGATATCACTGCCCATGTGTTGATTACGACCAGTCCACGGCAACTGTACTGTACAACTGGGTGTCAGGCAATAGGGTGTGGCAAGTAACAAATGTTTTTATTAATTTTTGTGATTAGTTGATTCATGACCTAGTGGTGGGTGTTGCCAAGTCGGCATGTCATAGTCCTCACTAAGGAAGAATTATTCAAGTTGTAAATAGTTAAATTCACTTGGTGTAAATGACGTACACAGGTGTAAATTAATCCTTCCCCAGGCTGTAATCAAGATGGTTCAATTCGTTCCCCAAAGGTGTGAAGAGATTAATTCTTTGTCCAGGTATTTAATTAGTTGTAAGATATTATGGTATGTTTCGATAAAAGATTTAAGAACAATAGTGTAACATTACCACTTTAATGTAAGCTTTGTGATAGGTTTCCGCCCTAAAAGTATATAAGGTCAGTGTTTTCAGACATTGGGGTCATGATTATACGAGATGAAGAGCATTAGATCAGATATCATCATCAGATCAGCTCGGAGATTAGATCAGCTCGGACGCTTACAGGACTCTCCATTAGCACCACTGACTACAGCCAGAATGATTCTTCCACACAAATTACTGGACATGCTAAACTGCCTGAATGCAACGTACATCAGAGACGGGTCCATCCACGTCTCTGGTAATACCTGTCAGGTGATACTGGACTTTCAGATACCACCTGGAACGGCATCAGGAAAGAACCCCCGTCAGAAACCAAAGAAGCCAGTAGCCAGTACATCAGCCCCTCTGGGGAGTGGTAGTACCTTAGCCCAATCGGGCTCTGGTCCACACCCAGAGGACCCTGAAAAGGCCAAGTGCAAGAGAAAGAAGAAAAGCCCATCCACTAAGCGCCAGGATGCCAAGTGCCTAGAGGCATGGAGAAGAAAATCTGAAGAAAGCCGCAAAGAGAAGGAAGATGAAATGGAAGTCCACTCCCCCTCCCAGACGGAAAAAACATCACCAAACACCACCCAGTCATCAAATGCCTCCACCTCAAGTTCCATCTCAAGCTTGGACCCCCACGCTGAGGCGGAAGATGACAATGAACTGGAAAACCAGATCATGGGCACTGAAGAAAGAACAAAAGAGCTCATGTACCTGACCACTCTTAAAAACGAGCGCATGAAGAGCATGGAAGAGACTAAGAAAGTTCTTGCAGAGACTGCTTTAGCAAGGGCATTTGCAGAAAAAATGGCAAATAACACAATACCACAGCCTCCATTGCCAACAGTAAAGATATCGCCATCCCCACCTCCAAAGAAGAAGCGAAGGAAACACAAAAAATAGAAAGAACAGTCGAGCAGCCACCAGTCCACCAGAAGCAGTTTGTATACGAGAAACACCGACATCTATCCACTTATGGGATGCACGTCGCATCCCCAAGTGCTGAATCTTTTTGGACATTGGGGTCAGATCTGAATGGTAGAGGTTGAGGAAGGTCCAGGAGTTGGTCTGGGGAGGCCACGGAGAGGCAAAATTGTGGAATAACTGGTGATTTTTAACATAGGCAGACAGACAGTGAAATAATGTATAGTAGCAAAAATTGAGAACTGTTATAGGTTTTGAATAGTGTGGATAGACTGATTAATATTCGTATCAGAGACCGGACTGTGTTTAAGGACCTTCCCATTGGTCCATGTGGAAAGAACAATTCATAAGACAGCACAACAGGAAGGAAAGGCGAGCGGAGAACGAGAAGGGATGCAGCGGTAAAACTAACAGACTCCCGGGCGGACTGTAAATATATCATTGGGTTGTAGAAATGTATATATTCAAGGGCATGGTTGTGAGAAAGGGTATTTTCTTTTTATATGTAAATAAATTGTTTTGTACCGTCATTCCGTATCAGTAATTACATAACCCCCTTTACACCCCTTTTATCGAAGAAGCTACAAGCACCTCGAGGAATGTGAATGAGGAACTCAGGTCAGGTGTAAGTTCACTCTGATTTCAGGGCACACTCTAAGGGAGTGCGATGGAACTTGGGCGATCGAAACCCTCCCCGACACAACTAATATTTATTGTTCAGTGGTGGGCACCCCAAAGCACCAGCCCTTGACAATTGGCGAGGCTACAAGGATCATTCCTAAATGGTAAAATTAAAAGGTTAAAAGGCGGAATGGTACGAGACAGTTTAAATGCATTTTAGGTTAAATTTATTTTCTCAATTTTTGCTACCACTAATGTGACCATGTTATGTTAGAGTAGTGATTTATTTGTTTCAGTTAAGGTAATCGAGACCCAATTTTAAATTGTAGAATTACTTAGGGCATAATGATATGGAATCACAAATGGCCCTCAATCAGTTGATTACAGCTTGGGGAATGGTTAGGTTACATCGGGGGTGAGTTACAAAAATTTGTAAGAGAGGAGCAGAAGAGATTGGCCAAAGAGGCTGCAGCTGAGTTAGAAAGGCGGGGGCGTTGAAATGGGAAGAAGCCAAAATTGAGAGTGAGAGGGCTGAAAAGAAAGCCAAAATTGAGAGTGAGAGGGCTGAAAAGCAAGCCCAGATTGAGAGAGACAGGGCTGAGAGGGAAGCTGCACTGAGAACAGCTGACCATGAGCAAGAGTTAGAGCTTTTGAGAGCGAGAGCTCAATTACCCAAAGTGAATGGGGGGCACAGACTAGGGAATGCTGAGGGGCATTTTAGGGTTCTTTGTCCCAAACTACCCGCGTCTGACGAAAGGACAGATGATGTCTATGTGTACTTGCGACAGTTTGAGAGGTTCGCTCAGAGCAATGAGTGGCCAGAAAATGACTGGGGGGTAAGCTCAAGTCCTCTGTTAACCGGGAAGTCCCTTCAGGTGTATACTAGCATGCCCCCTGAGCAAGCTAATGACTATAATGAACTTAAAAGCACGATACTGAGGAGATATCAGCTCACCAAAGAGGGCTTTAGAGCAAAATTTAGGGATTGTAAATTGGAAAGAGGGGAGAATGTCCACCAGTTTGTGGCCCCTGTACCTCGGTATTTCGATCGGTGAGTGGAGCTTTCTGAAATTGAACAGGACTTCAATTCTTTGAGGGACCTACTAATTAGGGAACAAATCTATCGTATGTTTCCTCCCGACATGGCCATATTTGTGAGGGAGAGAAAACCAGGGAGTATGGATGAGGTTATGAGGGTGGCTGAACAGTACTTAGAGGCTCGTGGAAGTAGTTTAGGGAATAGCAGCTCGTCAAAAGGCACCACCTATTCGTTAGGTGGTGCTGGGGGAAAAGGAAACCAAACAAATCGCCAAGGGAGCTACAGGGAATAGCAGCTCGTCGAAAGGCACCACCTATTCGGTAGGTGGTGCTGGGGGAAAAGGAAACCAAACAAATCGCCAAGGGAGCTACAGTGGACCGGTAGCTCGGGAAATGACTTGTTTTGTGTGTGATAAGAAGGGGCACATGGCAAAAGATTGTTGGAAGAGGGTTCCCCCAGCTAATACTAATGGTGGGAGCAACAATTGGAGAGATGGGGGTAATAATGGTCAGTATGGGGGTAAGAAGCACACTGCAGCCTTGTGTCAGTCCATTAGACCAGAGGAAAGCCCCCCTCCGTGATTGTATAGAAGAAGGACAACTTAGGTTGGAAGGGGGGAGAACGGTACCCATTATAAGTGGCAGGGTTCCTGCAAATGACCTGACGTGAAATTCCAGGCTTGTCCAGGCCATATACACCCAAAATTCAAGGAGTTTCAAGGCTAATAGAAAGTTAAATTCAAGGTTTTTGCAGGCTTATCGTAGTTGAACCACTCGAACCGTCTTGGATGTATTTCATTCATCTCAACTTGGCACGCAATGCTTCATTTTTCAAAGCTTTTCCAGGCCCAGGGAGCTAAATCAAGGCTTTTCAAGGCCTTGAATTTCATTTTTGAAATTCCAGGCTTTTCAAGGCCTGCAGGAACCCTGAGTGGCATATGTAGTGAATACCCAAACATACGTGATAAGGGAAGAATGCCAGTACACCCGGGGTATATTGGTTATCAAGAGGTGCAGATGTTATGAGATACAGGATGCAGTAGTGTTGTGGTGAAGAGGTGTTGATTAGTGAAGAGCAGCTCACGGGAGACAGGCACCTTTGTGTGTTGATTGACGGTACGGTAAGGCAATTTTCCTTGGCAATGGTGAAGATAGAGATACTCCTTTCTACAGCGGTGAAGTGGAGCCAATGTGCATAGTGGAGCCTGTATTTGACTCGGTTGTTGGCAATATTCCAGGGGCTAGGGTGGAACCTGATAAGACATGGTCAGAGAGGAAAGGGGCATCAGGGGCAGTCATCCGAGCCCAAGCCATGAAGATAAAGTGGCCGGTGAAATCACGGGAAGGGCCCGTGGAGTCAAATAAGGGGGCATATGTAGAGTGTGCAATTAGCGCCCCTAAGGTTAACCCTTCTACAAGGAAAGTCAGGGAACTCACTGAAAAGAAGCAGCCAAGGTATGTTGGAGGGGATGGACGTAATGAGGGTTGGTGTGGGAGTAAGCCAGGGGTTAGGAACTTTTGGGTCGGTCAAAAGGTGACCGTGCTCCGACCAACGAAATTTGGTAGACCTTGGTTACAGTGGGAGGGGCCGTACACTGTGACGAGAATAATGGGTAACGGTTACTACCGAGTGAGCATAGATGGAGAAGGGGTTTACCATGCAAGGCTTTTGCGGAGATGACAAAATGTGAAGGTCATTAAACCCACGCTATTGGCTGAGAGAGGTACATTGGGCCAGGAGGGGCCGCGAGAGGTTGCCACAAATAGGCATCATAAAGGGAGAGTTAGAGGAGGCCCTGGAACTTGGAGAGGGGCTCCCAAGGGAAGTCTGGCAAGAGACAAACATGGCGTTGCATCTGAGGCAGCGAGCTCTGGTATGGCAGGCATCGCCTGTAGTCCTGTAGGTGTTTAGCGTGAAGACGAGTGGGGTCCGTGGTGGAACATGCGCCCAGTAGGCCCAGGTGGAGGGGGCCGAGGGGCTCTCTAGGGCCTGGTGTGGGTCCCAATATACATGGGAATATTTAGTTAGTGCCTAGTAGGGCACGTAACCCTCTGACGGGAATGAACCAGGCGGGGCACCCTATCCAGGGGGGGGGGGGGGGGCAAGTTAGTGAAATGATAGGAGTGGGTGCAAGGGGCCCATCGGCTGGCTTGGGTCTGGGTGGATTCCCCTTGCTAATAATTTGTTTGCTTTACACGGATGTTACGTGAGTTCACATAGATAGAGGTGTGTGTATGGGAACGATAAATTTTGGGAACGGATGTAAGGGACCGAGAGTCAGTCACCGAGGATCAGTGGGGACCTTACCCCGATTAACGATGGTAAAAGCACTTGGTAAAGCTATGCTCCGTTGGTTAACCCATTTGTCGCATGTGTGTGGACGGGAAATTTGTGTTTGGGTGAGCGCAGAATGAGCTGGTAAACCCGTCTGTCGCATGTGCGTGGACAGGAAATCTGTGTTTGAGGGAGTGTGGCATCATACAATGTGGTATAAGGGACCAGGGGTCGGTCACCAAGGAGGGACCAATGGGGACCTTAAAGCGATTATTAGTGGCACAAGTGCCCGGTGGATATATACTCCGTATGTAAACCTGCAAGACGGGAGCATGTGGTTGGGTATATGCCGAGTGAGTTTTGAAGGGTGTACATAATGGCCAGGTTGTATGAAATGGACAATTAGTAGTTCGGTACTGAAATGACAAACATGTATATTGGTAGATAGCTGAATATTTAAGCGGCCCCAGTGCGCACCTTCAGCAGGAGTGTAAACCATTATTCTATTAAGAGGGAATGGGGCGCATAGTTTGCGAGGGTCGAGTAAGTGAGAAACAGTGTTGCAAGACTGGGGAGTCATCCGTCGTATAGCCTGTGCTGAAAGTGGAAACCTCCCCGTGAAAGACAGTGGCAATGAAACTCAGGTGTATGAGAAGCAAAGAGAGATTGGATAAGTGTGTTGTGTGTAAATGGGTGTGGATGGACAATGCTATTGCCTCTTTGGTTCTAAGAAACAAAGAGAGTTTGTCCTTCATGAGGGGGTTGTCAGGTAATAGGGTGTGTCTATGGCGGGGCAAGTATCAAATGTTTTTATTAATTTTTGTGATTAGTTGATTCATGACCTAGTGGTGGGTGTTGCCAAACTGGCATGTCATAGTCCTTACTAAGGAAGAATTATTCAAGTTGAAAATAGTTAAATTCACTTGGTGTAAATGACGTTCACAGGTGTAAATTAATCCTTCCCCAGGCTGTAATCAAGATGGTTAAATTCATTCCCCAAAGGTGTGAAGAGATTAGTTCTTTGTCCAGGTTTTTAATTAGTTGTAAGATATTATGGTATGTTTCGATAAAAGATTTAAGAACAATAGTGTAACATTACCACTTTAATGTAAGCTTTGTGATAGGTTTCCGCCCTAAAAGTATATAAGGTCAGTGTTTTCAGCCATAGGGGTCAGATCTGATCGGTAGAGGTTGAGGAAGGTCCAGGAGTTGGTTGGGGGAGGCAGACAGACAGTGAAATAATGTATGCTAGCAAAAACTGAGAACTGTTATAGGTTTTGAATAGTGTGGATAGACTGATTAATATTCGAATCAGAGACCGGACTGTGTTTAAGGACCTTCCTATCGGTCCATGTGGAAAGAACAATTCATAAGACAGCTCAACAGGAAGGAAAGGCAAGCGGAGAACAAGAAGGGATGCAGCGGTAAAACTAACAGACTCCCGTGTGGACACTGTGAACTGTAAATATATCATTGGGTTGTAGAAATGTATATATTCAAGGACATGGTTGTGAGAAAGGTATTTTCTTTTATATGTAAATAAATTGTTTTGTACCGTCATTCCGTATCAGTAATTACATAACCTCCTTATCTGTATTTACACCTCTTTTATTTAAGAAGCTACAAGCACCTCGAGGAATGCGAACGAGGAACTCTGGTCAGGTGTAAGTTCACTCTGGTTTCAGGGCACACTCTAAGGGACCCTCCCCGACACAACTAATATTTATTGTTCAGTGGTGGGCACCCCAAAGCACCACCCCTTGACACTGGGATTTTAGGATTATCTAAATACTTACATCTGGTTGAAAATTTAATGTAAAATGTTTGTAGGATGTGTTAGCAGTGAAAGTGAGTTCAGATGATGAGTACGCATAGGTGGATTTTGATAATGTACTGTCCAGTCTCAATATATATTTCTGAAATAAAATAAAAACAGGAATTTTAATAGAATAAAACAGATTTTAATCACACAACTGATGCTTATTGCTCTATGTTAATTTACAGTATACACAATGTGTGCAATAATGATGCATGTAATGATATGAATACACATGATTTATGAAGGACACAAAATATTAGAGATTCTTCTGTTGAATTTTGAACGAGCTGCACATTGTTTAGATGATCATCAAGGATCACTTTTTTGCCCAATTGTAATATACCAGACAAATGAATCTAAACATAGGTAATTGACTATTTAAGGGCTAGATTTGTTCCAGGACATAAAAGCATCAAATTCCTTTCAGAGTTTGACTGGTCCTCTTGGACATGCCCTGTTACAACCGATAATGTTACAACGCCGCATAATGTTACACCAATGCATAATGTTACAAAAAATATAGTAAACAACCGATGTTATAAACTCCGCATAATGTTATAACTTTTTCAACCCGTTATGTTTTAAAAATCGACGCATAATGTTATAACTTTTTTCAACCCATTATGTTACAACAAATCAACCGATAATGTTATAACGTCTGAATACTAATTCCAGTTGCAGCTATTGTAGATGGACTTTACCACTTACCATTTATTGCCGCATAAAGGTATGTAATATTTATACTAAAGGTTTCTGCTCTGGTTAAGGCGAGGAGACCCCCCCCCCCCCACTCCCGGATATTTATCATAGAATAACCTAGTCACGTTACATAGATGCGGATTATCCTGGTATCTCAATCGTGTGATGTCATTACCATGATCATCCAGTGCCCAACATGGTGAAGGTGGGGGTGGTGGGGGAGGGGTGCTATTTTATCCGGTTGTACATTTAACAACATGCGTAGTCTCCGCTTCCAGAAATGTAGTGTACCATAGTCCCCTGACGCCTTTGGGGATGGGCAAATGCCTCTGTTTCTGCTTGTTTTGGGCATCTAAAACTCATTTGTCGCATATTTCTTAGTCATAAGAGTATCTTATTGAGGTCGAAAAGTTGGATGGAGCGAGGTACATATGGTGGATGTGGCGGGTTGGTAGTGTCACACGGAACAAGAATAAGATGGAAGACTGGGTAGGAAGAGGAATGGGGTTTAGGAGGATTGAAAGGGGTGGGCAGGGATTAGGCTGAGAAAGAGAGGAGATCATGGATTAGTACATCAGGGTGATTGTGCAGAGAAGACTATCTGAAAATGCTATAAGGGAGTAGTACTAGACGGTATGATAATATAGATGGTGGAGATGTTGGAAGAAGTGGAAGTGATGAATTTGGGATTACAGGTTCTGGAAAAGGCGGAATCACCAGAACAGGCAGTATGGGGAGAAGGAGGAGGCTGTGCAGGAGGAGTTGTGTTGATGTTGGTGTTGTGGCGATGTTGGTGATGGTGTTGAGTAGTTATGTATGTTGAAAATGAGCCATTTTGTAGGACCCCGGGGCAGGACCTCAGAAGTGACATCATGTCAAGTGACTGGGCGGTCATGTTGAGTTGTCATGACAGTGCACGTGGGTGGCCATGTTGTGACGTCATTATCATGATAATAGGTGGTAGGAGTGTGTATGCACAGCGCGTGTTGTTATGGGGACCCCTGCTCCGTATCACCCCTAACAACCCGACAATAGATATCGAATTAATCCAAACAACCCGACAATCTTCAGAAAACTGACCCAAACACTGTCTGTTTTTCAACTCCCAGCTCACATCCTACGTTAGGCTAAAGATTATGTTGACAAATGACAAAAGGGCTTCCTTATGAATAGCTCAGATAGGTTGGTTAAAACTGTGGGTTGAAATTTGGTGAAATATTGAGTGTTCCTGGAAGCCATTAGCTGTGTGGTGAAATGGCAGTCAATGAGGTTATTATTGAGAACGATTTTTTGGACAAATTATGGCTTTCTGGTTGTGTGCCCTTACACAATCACAAACATGTATAATCATCAATGAAAACAGAATATAAGGAAACTGTATACTGACTATCAGAATATATTCTGACTCTAGGATCTGAAGAAGATTTTAATCCTTCACCAAACATGAAAAGCAGACGACACTTGCAAAAAAAAAAAATTCTTGAATAACTAATTTTTTTCATTTTTTGTCTCAAAAATATAGGTTATGGCCCCTCGTTGGAACAAGCTCAATGAGCACGTTCCAATCAGGGGTCATAACCTATGTTTGTGATACAAAAAATGATAAAATAATGAAAATTAATTGGCGATTTTTGAGAATGGCGGCTGGTTTTGGCTGTTACATTGGGTAAAGGGTTAAAGAATATTCCTCATACTGTCCTAGGTTAAAATATGCACCCCCCCCCCCCCCCCCCAGACTTGATTTGAACAAATTTGAATCTCACACCAGTAAGGATGTTATATATATAAACTCATAGATCTGATTTTACTTGGTTTGAGTGAACTTGAATCTGACCTGTATAAGGAAGCTGTAAACCAATTATCTGAAGAAGATTTTAAAGAATATTCCTCATATTGCCCTTGGTTAAAATTTTGGGCTCCTTATAGGGAGAGAACCAATTATCTGAAGAAGATTTTAAAGAATATTCCTCATATTGCCCCTGGTTAAAATTTTGGGCTCCTTATAGGGAGGGAGGGGCAAATATAAACCCAGAGGCTTAATTTGAACAAACTTGAATCTGACCCCATGGCAATGTTGTGTATCAAAAGATTCTAAAGGTAGATGTCAAGAAGGTTTTCAAAGAACATTCCTCAAACTGAACTTAGTTAAATTTTGAGCTTCCATATAAACCCAGAGATTTGGTTTCAACAAATTTGAATCTGACCTCAACCAAAGAATGCTGATAACCAGAAATGAAAACTTTCTGTCCGGTGGATCTGAAGAAGATTTTCAAATAAATTTCTCATATTGTGCCAAGTTGAAATCTGGGTTCCCATAAGGAAGAAAATATGAGCCCACAGACTTGATTTAAGCAATTGAATCTGGCTCCTATAAGTAAAATGTATACCAAAATGCGAAAGATTCTGAGTGGTTTATCTGAAGACTTTTGAATGATATTCCTCATGTTGCACTCAGCTGAAATTCTGGCCCACTTGGACAACACAAATATGAACCCCCAGACATGCTTTGAACAAATTTAAATCTGAGCCCTTAGTGGTGGATATGAAGAAGAATAGTTTTAAAGAATATTCGTCACATTTCACTGGGTTAAAATTCAGGCTCCAATCAGGGCTGTGGTCTATTACTTTCAAATGTAATATATTATATTACTATTACTTTTGATTTTTTCCTATTTTTTTATATTACAATTAGTTTGGAAATTTGATTATATTATATTACAATCACTTTAAAAAATTATAAATTCAAAGTAATTTGTATATTTTTTATACTTACCAATGGCCCAGACTAGCTGGTGCTAACTCAAAAATATTCAGGGCCAAACACAAATTTTGCCCCCCCAATCCCCCAAATTTGCATCAAAAACCGAAAATTACATGTCCTATATGGTCCTCCATACTTTTACTCCACTGCACATGCACAGTGTCAAGGAGGTCTCGAAATTGGCGCAATTATCATTCTTATAACCAGTGACTGGTAAGCGTTATGTACTCAGAATGGAGGTATGAGTTCCTAACTCATGGGAGGGCCATCCCCGTCTGGGTCATTGGTAAGTTTAAAAAATATATAAATTACTATAAATTTTTTAACATTTTTATACTGTACCAATGACCCAGACTTAGCTGAATAGTATAAAATTTGGAGGGCCTAGGACATAAAGGAAAATCCAATAGGCTCATCTACATATAACAGAATTATCCCCTCAAGGAGAAATAGGCTTTACATGTATCTTTCTTATTTGCATCAAAAAAAGAAAGACACAACACCATTCTGTAAATGAGCACTATAACATCAATGATCTCTATTAACCTCCAGTATAACCCGTTATGCTAATTATTTTTAAAGGAAAGCCAATAAATATAGGAAGTCCAGAGAAATGAGACTCTTTATACTCATACTCATTAAAGTGTCCGAGGATTGTATATTAATGCCCGTTTGACACGTGACATATACAAATATATATTTTTTATACTTACAAATGGCCCAGACTAGCTGGTGCTAACTCAAAAATATTCAGGGCCAAACACAAATTTTGCCCCCCCAATCCCCCAAATTTGCATGCAAAACCGAAAAAATCATGTCTGTACTTGTCCTCCATACTTTTGAGAACTGCGCATGCGCAGTATGCAGGAAGACACCAAAATTGGCACCAACCATCATTCTTTCTAAAAGTTGCCTGCAAAATGTTGTCAACAGCGGGGAAGTATCTGGGCAATTGGAAAGTATAAAAAATATACAAATTACTTTGAATTTATAATATTTTTATACAACAACCAATGGCCCAGACTAGCTGAATCGTAAGAAGGCTGGGGGGCCAAGGACATAGAGGAAAATCCAATTACTCAATCACTTCTTGACAGAAGAATAGGAGAGAGAGGAATTATATATGTCTTTCTCATTTACGAGAAACGAGAAAGACATACCACCAACAATGTAATTGAGCATTACATAATATATAATTCTCCATTTAATGCCAGCATAACCCATTATGCTAATTTGCTGAAGAGAAGCCAATATATAAAGATAGTCCAGAGAATGAGACTCTTTATACTCATTTAAAAGTGTCCGAGGATTGTATATTAACGCCCGTTTGACAAGTGAGATATACAAATGCTTCACAGTGTGCTACACTTTAAAAACAATACATAAATGAGACATATTAATTTGCTTCACACCAAGCTACACATTAAAACCATCCCAGCACCGACTCGGGACTACTGACACTGGAGGAGGTCTTCCCTTGCTTTTCACTATAAAGCCAGATGATCTTAGGGGAAAAAACCGTCCCCCCCCCCCCCCCCCCCTCCTCCTGTTCTGAGGTACATGTCCTCAGAACGAAGAGGGCAGCGGAACAGCGTCACTGCTGGAACAGGTTGCCTAAATAATTATAGATGTAATCATTTAGTGGACAACATTCTGAGCAACAGATAGAGGACCTAAACATCTAAGGTCACCGAAGATGGATTCTCAATTTCTAGGGTAAAACTGGGTAAATGTAGAAGGCTGTGTTCAGTATGCAGCCTTCATGAGATCAGTAATGGCTATACTGTTAGAATAAGCCCAAGAAGTGGATAGCGCTCTACCTTCATGCGCTGATATCTTATTTACAGAACACTGATCCGAAGATAGACTTTCATAGGCAATGCGTATTGCCAACTGAATCCATCTAGCAATTGAATGGACAGAAATATCTTTTCTGTTAGGAATCAATGACAAAAAGAAGCGTTTCCTTCCTTTTCTTATAAACTCTGATCGGCGTTTATATTTGCGCATAGCCCTGACTGGACACAGCAGAGGTCTACGGTTATCCGTAGATGGCAGAGCCTTTATAATAATAGGCTCAGGCCGTTTATCTGGAGCCTGATTCTTAGCCAAAAATCCCACTTCTGCAGTTAAAGTGATGGTATTACCAACACTACGGTAGTGAGATTCGTCACCAGATAAAGCATGAAGTTCACCAATTCTTCCAGCGGAAGCAAAGGCTAAAAGAAATGCTGTCTTATAGGTCAAGAATTCGAACTCTACAATGTCTAATGGCTCAAACGGAGCTTCTTTAAGCTTCAACAGAACCCAAGCTAAATTCCACTTAGGAATTAAGCTGAGGCTTCCAGGTTTATTTATAGAGACATTTCTAACTAGTCTGGATAATGAAGCATTAGATCCAATTGCCAAGTTATCATGATGAGCCTAAGTGTCCGATAACCTAGGCATATAATAGTGATGGGCTGCAGTTTGAGAACGTTAAACAGGTAGACCAGAAAGTTGGCAATATCCGGTATGGATGGATCATACGCATCTATCGACTGATCCTTACACCAACGAAAGAAAACCTTCCACTTTGCTGCGTAATTCAGCGAAGAGGAGGACATCCTGCAGTTAGAAATTGCGTCCACTGCTCGTCCTGTAAATTGCTTGCCGTGCAATAAGGACCGCACAATGCAAATATGTGAAGGTTGAGACCTTCCAGGTTGTGATGCAGTGTGCGTGACTTCCCCTGATAAAGAAGGTGTTCCCACGGAGGAAGCCTCCAGGGAACGTCCCATAATAGATACCTGAGAAGATTGATCCACCGTTTCTGTGACGACAGAGATGCTACTAACAGAATCTTGCAGCGAGACTGTTTGATTTTTAACAGAATCTGCTGAATCAATGGAGTTGGAGGATACGCATATCCTATCATTCCATCCCATGAGATTGACAGAGCGTCTACTGTGTATGCTTGATGATCTGGACATGGTGACACATAAGTCTGCAACTGATTGTTGAGGTGTGTCGCAAACAAATCTATCATAGGTCGATCCCACTGGTAGCAAATCTGTCTGAATACTCGCTTGTTGAGTGTCCACTCCGATGGCAACAGGCGACCTTTCCGAGAGAGCAAGTCTGCTAGTATGTTCAGATGACCTGGTATATGACGGATCAATAGATGAACACGAAGCTTCATGATATACAGAAGAATTTTTTCCGTTAGTTCGCATAACGCAATCGAAAGTGTGCCTCCCTGTTTCCTGATGTACGCTACTACTGTCGAGTTGTCCAACAATATCTGAACATGAGCGTTCGCAATAATGTGAATCCAATGTTGTAGCGCTAACCATATTGACATCATCTCTTTGATGTTTATTTGTTTCTCTAGGAACCGAGGGTCCCAAAGATCCTGACACTTTGAGTCTGTCGGGCTCAGGGTCGCGCCCCAACCTGTCTGACTCACATCCGTCATAATCGTGAAAGCCAGATCTGGCAGCTGCAGCAGAACTACCTGAGTTAACCACTGAATATCCACCCAAATCTGAAGACTTTGTTTTACCAGGTCCATTAAAACAATACTGGTCTCGAGCGAATGCGTCTTCACACTCCAGTTCTGAGTAAAGAATATCTGGAATGGGCGTGTGTGCAAGCAACCCATCGGAATCAGATCTGCTGCCGCTTTGCACAACCCCATCAATCGCATAAATTCCCTCGCTGTTAATGCGTCTGAGTGTAGACAAAAGCGAGCATAACAACTTACTAATTTCGCTTTGGGTAGACGAACCAGATTGTTGTGAGTCTCGAAGCTCATTCCCAGGTGAATAAATGACTGGGACGGAGCTAGATCCGACTTCTTGTTTATGAAGCCGAGACGTCGGTGCAAGAGAAGCTGACTCTGAACATCGTTCTGAAGAGTAGTTTTGTTGCCGTATCTCTGAAGAATGTCGTCCAAGTAAGCCGACGTTACCGCAGACGAATGAGCTCGGAAGTGAGACATTATCGAGTTCATTATTCGAATGCCCAGGGCGCTAGATTCAGACCAAAGCACATCGCTCGGAACTGATATACTATCTCTTGAACGGCGAACCATAGGTACTTTCTGAATGCTGGATGTAACAGGACATGAAAGTATGCATCCTTTAGATCTATGCTTGCCGCATAGTCATTCACTCGAATGCTCACCCTTACTGACCGAATGGTCTCCATATAGAACTTTGGAGATACGATAAGTTTGTTCATCCAGCTCAAGTCTATTACCGGTCAGAACGAGCTGCCTGGCTTTGGTACAAGGAACAGGTGACTGTAGAATCCTAAAGAATTTTGATTTGAGCCTGTACCTCTGATAGGAGAGACTCTCGTTTGCAAGGATTTGACGGAAGAGTTGTCCACCACAAACACCTTGTTGAAAGATAGCCGTAGGCCGTCCGAGACCACACTTCTCACCCACTGGTCTTCCGTAATTGTTATCCAGTTTGTTGCGAATCTTGATAACCTTCCGCCAACTGGCAGGCAACAGAGGTCCTGACCATCACCTGTAGGACCTGCAAGGCTTACAGGAGAAGAAACCACGTCCCCCTTGCGAAGAGCTTCGACCCACCGGCTTAGGGGCGTCTGATCGGTAGTCTCGATCAGACCTACACCCCCTTCCCGGGTCGCTGTATTGACGATCCCTTGAGTAAGTAATAAGAGGGTTTCCTATACCCCGCGAGGAGTCCTTTTTAGACGATTTCTGTCTAGGACGTCCTCCCTTACTCTTTTCTGTTGCCGTGGGTCGATTAGACGCCGACTTAAGGAGCAGTGTATTAGACACTTTCTTTGTAGCTTGGTCATAAACCAATGAAAGCTTATCATCAGAAATTGTGTGTCCGGATACCGAAGCGACCCTAGAGAATTTTTCACCTTGACACCTATTAAAGATGACGACGCAAGGGCTCCGTCATGTCTGATTAACTCCAAATTAGCCACTGTTAAGGCGGAGTTATATGTGGTAAATATAATAGCCCTGGAAAGAACGTCCTCAAATTCCTTTCCATTGAGATGTTGCGCCACAGCTCTTGAAAGGTGATCTGCGTAAGACACAGCATCTAAATTCGCTCTGTTTGAAGAAATTGTGAATGTCGAAGGCAAGGATAGCTCTAGATCCTCAGCCTGGTCATCCAAATGCAGAGGAACTCTCTGTACATCTTCCCCGACTGTTTTAAATGAACGTGGTCCAACAAACGGTAAATTTACGAAAGATGATGACAAGAAACCGCCTTTCTTCTTCCCACTGGAAAGTTTGAATATGGCGTCGTCTAAAGGGCCGAAGGCCTGAAACACCTGTCTAGAATGAACCGGAAAAGACAGGACCTCCTCCTTTGTCCGGATAAAGTCTGCGTTCAATGACGCCAGCGGTTTCTTCCTAGTAGTCACAGCATTCTGATTCACAGTAACAAATTCAGGGTAATATTGATGGATTAAATCCATCACAACCATGTGCTGTTCCGAAAGGGAAGGGTAATCTTCCTCTGTATCCCTTTCATCATCCGATTGAATCAGTTGAGACTCACGGTCAGCGGCATCTAAACGTGCAGATGACTGGACCGACCCAGCACCATCTGACAGCTCAGGTTCTGAGACTGCCGTAGGCTGCTCCTGCACTTGCTGGGATGCTGCTATGAGCTGCGCAATCTGCGACAAGTCCGTTACAGGGACGGTGTGTCTGAGACGGCTCTTTTCTCCGGATGTCCCAATAAATGAGGCCTCGTCTCCTTAGCTACCGGATGGTCCAACTTCGCAGACGATGAGTAGTCCCTTCTTGGCAATGCAGGCTGGATATCCGAAGTCGTGTAGCTAAGGTGCGGTCGTGTGTGCTTTGAAGATGCCGATTTAGAAGCTGTAACTGTAGCCGAGGTCAGCTGCAAACTATACAGAGCATCAACGGACAGAAGGCATATGCTCCGACTGCCGCAAGTTTTTAATCACAACATCTGGCCCCAGATGTTGTTGGGAAAGAGAGGGGTCTCTCTTGCTCGCGGTCCTTTCAGACCTCGCAAGCTTCCCACGGTACTTGCTGGCTTCTTCTGTTCCGTCATTGCTGGGTGAGACTGTTTATATTTTAAGGTGCTTGCTCTACCCAATCCACTCCTCTCGACCGCAATGGACACACCCAGTGTCACGGTACCCATGGAAGGAGTAACCGCTTCACCGATTGAGCTAGCTGGCGACGAGGGACTAGAACCACCGGCTAGTGGCTTTTTGCCCTGTCTAATAATATTCATGAGCACCTTTGCTGCTAGCTCTGCTTGTTCATCTGAATGTGACGGTGGCAGCACACTATCTCTAGGCATCACGTAAACATCACCATGTTCTTGTTCCTCTGAAAAAGAAACTGAGAAACCAGACTGACTTTGTGGCGAGAGGACCGGCATTGTCCTCTTGCCGCTAACAACATAACGTGAACCTGTCTCCAACATTTATCATCCCATCTGACACATGTTGAACAAGAATTAGTAGGAGTACATCGACTACAAGCAAGACAACAAGCATGTAAATCTAAAGAAGACTTCCTCGTCTTGCATTTTGGGCAATAAGCTTTCATAATGAATCAAAATAAAGTCGACAGTACTCCCACTAACTCCACAACAAATATATGAAAAAGCTACATAATAAATAACATTCAAAATATAAATTGAAAAATAATTTAAAAAAAAAAAAATTTTTGAAACATTTTGACAGGAGCCCAAGTTCCTCAATGGGAACAATGAGTCCAAATGTATCCTGATAGAGCCTAAGTGTGGACAAAATTCCCCAAAATTAATTGCTACACTACCGGAATATTTAATGTATCTTACAACAATCCTACCATGATAATAAATAGGAAATTACATATATTTATAGAGCGTTGTCAATGTGAACAACGTCAGAAGAAAAACCAGAAACAAGACTCCAGGCACTGAATAAAAAGGCCCGAAGTCAGTAACAGAGTTGGAACTATCCGATGTAAAACAAGATCTTCAGCAGAAGAAAAAACGATACATCGGATGTATGATGCATGACCAAAATGCCCAAACACCCTTATGATGAGGACGTAACCCTGGGGATGTACAGAATAATCTTCTGTATAATAAGTTAAACTCCCAATAAATTTTATAAATTTTTTTTATTAAAACAAGCCAAAAAGCTTGGGAGTTTAACTGGGGGGGGGGGGGGGGGGGGGGGGGGGGATCAAGGGAAGGCAGGAAAGGAATACTAAACAAGTGTTTGACCACCGAGGTGGTATTAGTCCCCTACGGCGCTTTTGTGACATAAGGTGTTTTTGTCACAGAAGACACTAGAGTATATAAGCATCTTGGATTTTTAAAAAAAAATATTGAGCGTGCATAATCCCCTCACAACCCTTTATCCATGTACCATATATGAAAGGTGTAGCTTGAACCATGTTGGAGGGAGGGGTGGTAACATAAAATAGAGAAAAAAGCTTAAAAAAACACAACAAAAATGGCCGCCATTCTGCCATCTTGGATTTTGAAAAATAAATATTGACTGTTCATCATCCCCTCAGAACCATTTATCCATGTACCAAATATGAAAGGTGTAGCATGAAGCATATTAGAGGGAGAGGTGGTAAAAACACAGACAGACAGACAGACAGACAGACAGACAGACAGACAGACAGACAGACAGACAGACAGACAGACAGACAGACAGACAGACAGACAGACAGACAGACAGACAGACAGATGGACGGACAGACAGACAGATGTTAGATTTTGAAAAAAAAAATATTCAGCGTGCATAATCCCCTCACAACATCCTTATTCCATGTACCATATATGAAAAGTGCAGCTTGAACCATGTTGGAGGGAGTAGTGGTAACATAAAATAGAGAAAAAACCTTAAAAAACACAACAGAAATGGTTGCCATGCGCCATCTTGAATTTTGGAAAAAAAATATTGAACGTGCAACATCCCATTACAACTCTCTATCCATGTGCCAGATATAAAAAGTGTAGCTTGAACCATGTTGGAGTGAGGGGTGGTAACATAAAATAGAGAAAAAAAGCTTAAAAAACACAACAAAAATGGCCGCCATGATGCCATCTTGGATTTTGAAGAAAAAATATTGAACGTGCATCATCCCCTCCCAACCCTCTATCCATGTGCCAAATATGCAAAGTGTAGCTTGAACCATGTTGGTGGGAGGGGTGGTAACATGAAAATAGAGAAGAAAAAAAAGCTTAAAAAACACAACAAAAATGGCCGCCATTCCGCCATCTTGGATTTTGAAAAAAAAATTTTGAGCGTGCATCATCCGCTCAGAACCATTTATCCATGTACCAAATATGAAAGGTGCAGCTTGAACCATGTTGGTGGGAGGGGTGGTAACATGAAAATAGAGAAAAAAAGCTTAAAAAACACAACAAAAATGGCCGCCATTCTGCCATCTTGGCTTTTGAAAAAAGATTTTTGAGCGTGCATCATCCCCTCAGAACCATTTATCCATGTACCAAATATGAAAGGTGTAGCATGAACCATGTTGGTGGGAGGGGTGGTAACATGAAAATAGAGAAAAAAAAGCTTAAAAAACACAACAAAAATGGCCACCATTCCGCCATCTTGGATTCTGAAAAAAAAATTTTGAGCGTGCATCATCCCCTCAGAACCATTTATCCATGTACCAAATATGAAAGGTGTAAAAAAATATTCAGCGTGCATAATCCCCTCACAACATCCTTATTCCATGTACCATATATGAAAAGTGCAGCTTGAACCATGTTGGAGGGAGTAGTGGTAACATAAAATAGAGAAAAAACCTTAAAAAACACAACAGAAATGGTTGCCATGCGCCATCTTGAATTTTGGAAAAAAAATATTGAACGTGCAACATCCCATTACAACTCTCTATCCATGTGCCAGATATAAACACTGTAGCTTGAACCATGTTGGAGTGAGGGGTGGTAACATAAAATAGAGAAAAAAAGCTTAAAAAACACAACAAAAATGGCCGCCATGATGCCATCTTGGATTTTGAAGAAAAAATATTGAACGTGCATCATCCCCTCCCAACCCTCTATCCATGTGCCAAATATGCAAAGTGTAGCTTGAACCATGTTGGTGGGAGGGGTGGTAACATGAAAATAGAGAAAAAAAAAGCTTAAAAAACACAACAAAAATGGCCGCCATTCCGCCATCTTGGATTTTGAAAAAAAATTTTGAGCGTGCATCATCCCCTGTACCAAATATGAAAGGTGTAGCTTGAACCATGTTGGTGGGAGGGGTGGTAACATCAAAACAGAGAAAAAAAGCTTAAAAAACACAACAAAAATGGCCGCCATTCCGCCATCTTGGATTTTTAAAAAAAAATTTTGAACGTGCATCATCCGCTCAGAACCATTTATCCATGTACCAAATATGAAAGGTGCAGCTTGAACCATGTTGGTGGGAGGGGTGGTAACATGAAAATAGAGAAAAAAAGCTTAAAAAACACAACAAAAATGGCCGCCATTCTGCCATCTTGGCTTTTGAAAAAAAATTTTTGAGCGTGCATCATCCCCTCAGAACCATTTATCCATGTACCAAATATGAAAGCTGTAGCATGAACCATGTTGGTGGGAGGGGTGGTAACATGAAAATAGAGAAAAAAAAGCTTAAAAAACACAACAAAAATGGCCACCATTCCGCCATCTTAGATTCTGAAAAAAAAATTTTGAGCGTGCATCATCCCCTCAGAACCATTTATCCATGTACCAAATATGAAAGGTGTTGCTTGAACCATGTTGGTGTGAGGGGTGGTAACATGAAAATAGAGATAAAAAGCTTAAAAAACACAACAAAAATGGCCGCCATTCCGCCATCTTGGATTTTGAAAAAAAAATTTTGAGCGTGCATCATCCACTCAGAACCATTTATCCATGTACCAAATATGAAAGGTGTAGTTTAATGCATGTTGGAGGGAGAGGTGGTAACATAAAAAACAGACGGACGGACACGGATGGACGGACGGACAGACGGACGGACGGACGGACGGACAGACGGACAGACACACAGACAGACGGATGGAATGCAATCCTATAGTCCCCTTACGGTTCCCGTAGGGGACTAATAAACAATGGATAGATCATAATCAATCAGTGATAACATCAGACTCATGTCCCGAAATTAGGGAACATGAACTAATTTTAATAAATATTATAAAATTACAGCCCTGAACGTTTCAAACCACTGTTTCTTCCTTCCTTCATCCAGTTCTGTCCTTGAATCCACTAATTTAACCATTGATTTGTGTCTGGCATCATTATTAATTGAGATTTAAAAGCACAAATGTCAGTTTGTTGTTATCTGACAAGGGCCAAACGAAGAATGATTTATTGGTGCCAGATTCGGTGACTTCCTGGCGTCTGCGCATGCGCGGAGGGTAAAATGTATGGAGGGCCAGATAGGACTTCTAATTTTCAGTTTTGCATGCAAATTTTAGGGATGGGGGCAAAATTTGTGTTAGGCCCTAGATATTTTTGGGTTAGCACCAGCTAAGTCTGGGTCATTGGTTACAGTATAAAATATAGTTCCTGGTATTATTGCTTGAAGGACAACATATCTCGTCTTACAAAAAATGATATCAGGAACTGGCTTTCTCGAAACAGATATAATTTATGTACATTAAGTCACATTTATACTACAACTTTTTTCAGTTGACACTGTACTAATCACATTGGTATTTTGTGTTACAGTGTTCTTAATCTCCTCATGCAACCTTTGTCTATTATTTAATAGGTTAGTAGGCATGTCATACCTCCAATGGACAACCCAAATACAAACCCATAGACCTGATTTGAATCAACTTAAATCTGCCCTCCATAACAATGCTGTATATTAAATATAAGAAGATTCTAACTGGTGGATCTGAAAAGGAAGATTTTTAAAGAATTTTCCTCATATTGCACTAAATTATAATTTGGGTTTCCAAAGTGGGCTCAAACATGAACCTAGGGTCTTAATTCGAACAAGCTTGAATCTGACTCCCATAAGGATGCTGTATATCAAATATCAAGATTTGACTGGTGGATATGAAGAAGAAGAGTTTTGAAGAATTTTCCTCATATTGAATGAAGTTAAACTTCTCAGTTGCCATAGGCAGCCCAACTGAGAACACAAGGGCTTGATTTGCACAAACTTCAATAGGATGCTCCTAAGAATATTGCATATCCAATATCAAAAGATTCTGATTGGTAGTTTTGGACATGATAGAACTAATTGAAAATTTCTGTGCCCATTCGATTCTACCGGTCCTAACACTGCCGGAAACCAAATAACAATTCTTTGTTCCACGCAGTTAGGGAAAAATGAGCATTTCATTTTTTTCTATTTTTAGCACCTGGGGTTCCCCCCCCCCTCCCCAAAAGGGGGGGGGGATTTTTGTCCAGCATAAATCAAATACTACAAGTCCCCTAATGCTACCTCATACCAAATTCGGCCCAAATTGGCTCATTGGTTCAGAAAATGGCAACTTTGGGCAGGACCAAAAATATTGCCCCTCCATGCAGGAGCCCAAATATTGCCTGAGAAACTTCTTTGAATAAACATGAAATTTTTAGCATATGAAAAAGCTACATCTGAAATTTCAAAGCATTGCGACTGGTGGTTTTGAGAATTTATGAGGCAATTTTTTTTAAAGAATTTCGAGTGTTGGGTCACTGCCCCAAACTATTGTGCTCAGCTACTTGTATTGAATAAACTTAACAGGGTATTCCCCAAAGATAATTTATGATGAGTTTCTTTGGGGTTCTGAAGAAAAAGACTTCCATGGAATTTAGAGAAAGTTAACAAATGCTGGACAATGGATGCCTGATGATCGATGACAGATGCCATGTGGTGGCAATAGCTCACCCTGACTTTCAGTAAAGTGAGCTAAAAAAAAAAGGAAAAAAAGAATTCATTAAATGGACCTGCCACCCTCACCCAGAGTCTTTTGGGGGGGGGGGGGGGCACATAAAACGGTTTTGTAGAAATTTATTGAAAAAATCTACTTTTTCAACTGCTTAATTTGTAAATTACGCAGGCAGATGCACCCAGTTCATTTGGTAAAGGGGTAATAATTTTGTGAGTCAGCGGGCCTGTTCATTTGAGGTGTTTGCCTTTTGGGTCGCCTGGAGGTTACCTAAAATAAAAAATATGTAAACGAAAAATGGGTTGCGCAAAACTGTCGTGGGTCGTGCAAAATTTTCACCAAGTTGAATGATCTAGTCTGAATGAATGGTGGAATGATGTTGAGCGTCAACCAATCATCAGCTGCACAGGCATCTCCAACTGCCTGAAGTGTAACCCTGTTGGCCAATTATTGGCAACAGAGCAGCTATACTTCAGGCAGATGCAAACATCTATGCTGTTGATTGGTTAATACTCAACATCATTTTAAACTGTTGATCATCTTAAGATGTATAATAAACAATACAACCATTATTAATTACAAGAGGGAAGCACACAATATGAGTATACATGTGTACTTGTCCCATAACTCGGAATGACAAATCAGACAATAACACAAATCGAAAGAGAGATTCCTTCTATCAACATATACTTGCAACTAACTAAACTCATGAAAATTGCTCTAAGCATTTTCAAGTTATTGTTCAATATGTGGAAAATTGCTTATATTTTGACGAATAAAGTCCCATAACTCAGGAAAGACATACCAGACAGTGACAGTGACACAAATCGAAAGGGAGATTCCTTCTATCAACAAATACTTGCAACCAAAAAATCATGAAAATTGCTATAAGCATTTTCAAGTTATTTTTCGACATATGGAAAATTGCTTATATTTTGACGAATAAAGTCCCATAACTCTGGAATGACATATCGGAAGGCGATACAAATAGAGAGAGAGATTCCTTCCATCAACATATACTTGCCACCAAAAAATCATGACAATTGCTCAAAGCATTTTCAGATTATTGTCCGACATGTGGAAAATTGCCTATATTTTATCGAATAAAGTCCCATAACACTGGAAAGACAAATCGGACAGTGACACAAATCGAAAGGGAGCTTCCGTCCATCAACATATACTCTCCACCAAAAAATCACAACAATTGCTCGAAGCATTTTCGAGTTATTGTACGAAGTGTGAATGGACAGACAGACGGACAGCGGTATACCATAATACAACTGTTTTTTTCAAAACAGGCATATAAATATCACAAACATCTCTCAAAGCGTTCTCGAGTTATCGTACGATGTGTAAAAAATCAAAGATTTTCTAAGTAATAAAGTCCCATAACTCTGGAATGACTAATCGAACGGCGACACCAACCGAAAGGGAGCTTCCTTCCACCAACATAAACCACCTACCAAAAAATCGTGAAAATCTCTTGAAGCGTTCTCGAGTTATCATACGACATGTAAAAAATCAACAATTTTCTAAGTAATAAAGTCCCATAACTCTGTAATGACTAATCGAACGGCGACACTAAACGAAAGGGAGCTTCCCTCCATAGATATACACCACGTACCAAAAAATCACGAAAATCTCTCAAAGCGTTCTCGAGTTATCGTACGACATGTAAAAAAATCAACAATTTTCTAAGTAATAAAGTCCCATAACTCTGGAATGGCTAATCGAACAGCGACACTAAACGAAAGGGAGCTTCCCTCCATCGATATACACCACCTACCCAAAAATCACAAAAATTTCTCAAAGCGTTCTTGAGTTATGGTACGACGTGTGACCGGACGACAGACGGACGGACGGATGGATAGCGGTATACCATAATACGACCCGTTTTTTCAAAACTGGCGTATAAAAAGTACACAATCAGGAAATGGCAATAACTCATGTCTCTGCCACAAACAGATATTATGGAGAGGCCATACTGTTCTGCAGCATGCTATCCCATGCCAAGAATAGGCTATATTTGCAACTAATTTGGATCTGAATTGCAGTAATACAATCTCATTATTGTCCCTAAGGATTCATCTCTATGCATCAGGATACTGCCCACAGGAGGAAGAACTTGGCTATGATACAACAGTTCATATATCAGCATAGTTGCGATACATATATATTTAGGCTTCCTAATGGGTTACCTGAATCAAGTACAGGAGAATGAATGATAGGTTACCAAAGCTCAGACCAGGTGAACAATAAATAGGTTACGCAAAATTTTGACAACAGCAGGCCAGAGTCACATTACATGAAGCATTACCTTTAGGTGCAGAACAATATTTAGCTGTAGAAGACTAGTGTTTACTAGTTTTTAATGGCATTTGTTTTACCCATGCTATTGTCATTTTTTTCTGAATCTAGGGGCTGGGTTTTAGTTGGTTACAGTTTTCCCCATTCTCATATACTCATCACGCAATGAAATAAATAATAGCATGAAATTTTGAGGACCTGTAGACATAGGTCTTCCAAATAATGTAAACTAGTAAGGACAAGGGTTAACCAAATGAATATTTTGTTGAATATTTTGTAAAATCATATCATGGCTGTTGTGAAGCAGCCATGACTTGATTTGATAAAAAATTCAAACAAGGCTACTGTCATGAAATCATTGAAGAGAGGCCAAACTTTTCTGGCTATATTTTGTAATTAAGAGCAAGAAACATACCTCTCAAAGGCAAAAGAGCGTTTTTGCTCTGGACAGAAAAATCTATCTGCTCCAAAAGAGTAAAGACATGCAACGTTTGAAGTAACAAAATTTTCAGACCATACTTTGAAAGTACCAAATACAGTACAATTTTGTCCTGTTCTTTCTAATGAGAAGTGATTATTTATATTTGGGAAGCAACTATTTTTAATCAAGTAACACAATTTGAGTGGGAATTTTTAAGTAAAGCATAGGGTGGATATGTAGACAATCCATTTTGAGAAAGGTTAATTTCTGATGTCAAACCAGGTAGAATGAGAAGCTACTTACTTTTTCATCTATTTGTAAAGATGGGAGGAAGAAAAAACTAGTGGTTCCTAAGTTTTGTGTGTGTATAGCTGTATCCGGATCATCTTCTCTGTACAAATAAATCTGCAAAGATAACAGATGCTCAATAATAACCATAATTCTTCACTACCTTTTTTGGTTTATTTTACTGGCGTTTAATAACACTTTTGACAGCCAGGCTCATATTGTTTTGAACAGTTTCATGCGTGGAGCAAGCAGAAGTACCCAGAGAAAACCACCAAACACTGGCAAGCAACTCTCAGACTCCATAACATAATAACTCTGCAGAAGCAAGGTTAGCAGCAGTTGAAGGCGTGTTCACCATCGACATGCAGTACGCCTAAGAACACAGTGCCACCGTGCCCACACATGGGTCATATTCTGTGTTGGTGTGATAGGTGTATCAAGACACCAAATTTGGCAGAAAAGTTAAAAAATTTGTAGTAATTTATATATTTTTTATACTTACCAATGACCCAGAATTAACTGGTGCTAACTCTTAAATATTCGGGGCCAAACACAAATTTTACCCCCCCCAATCCAAAAAATTTGCATCAAAAACCGAAAATTATATGTCCTATATGGTCCTCCATACTTTTACTCCACTGCACATGCACAGTGTCAAGGAGGTCTCGAAATTGGTGCAATTATCATTCTTACAACCAGCGCCTGGTAAGCGTTATGTACTCAGCAGGGAGGTATGAGTTCCTAACTCATGGGAGGGCCATCCCCGTCTGGGTCATTGGTAAGTTTAAAAAATATATAAATTACTATAAATTTTTTAACATTTTTATACTGTACCAATGACCCAGACTTAGCTGAATAGTATAAAGTTTGGAGGGCCTAGGACATAAAGGAAAATCCAATAGGCTCATCTACATATAACAGAATTATCCCCTCAAGGAGAAATAGGCTTTACATGTATCTTTCTTATTTGCATCAAAAAAAGAAAGACACAACACCATTCTATAATTGAGCACAATAACATCAATGATCTCTATTAACCTCCAGTATAACCCGTTATGCTAATTATTTTTAAAGGAAAGCCAATAAATAAAGGAAGTCCAGAGAAATGAGACTCTTTATACTCATTAAAAGTGTCCGAGGATTGTATATTAACACCCGTATGACACGTGACATATACAAATGCTTCACACCGAGCTACACTTTAAAAATATTACATGGATGAGTTAACATTAGCTTTACACTTTAAAACCATCCCGACGCCGACTCAGAATTACTGACTCCAGAGGAGGTATTCCCTTGCTTTTCACTATAAAGCAGGTGACTTAAGGGAACCCCCCCCCCCCCTCTTCCCCTTGCCCTGGATCAAATACCCCAGAGTGAAGAGGGCAGCAGGACAGAGTCACTGCCGGAACAGACAGCCTGCATAACTATAGTTGCAACTGTTTAGTGGACGACATTCTGAGCAACAGATAACGGACCTAAACAATGCAGATCTCCAGAAATGGACTCAATATTTCTAAGATAAAAATTTGTAAAAGTGGAAAGCTGAGACCAATATGCAGCCTTCATTAGATCTGTAATGGCAACACTATTAGTGTAAGCCCAAGATGAAGATAGAACTCTTACTTCAAGAGCTGAAATCTTAAGCACAGACTGCTGAGTTGAAGATAATTTGTCATAAGCAGTACGGATAGTTAATTGAATCCATCTAGCAATAGAATGGACCGAAATGTGGAGAAAGCTTCCACGGCATGTCCCACAACAGACACCTGAGTAGATTAATCCACGGTCTCTGTGGAGACAGAGATGCTACCAACAGAATTTTGCATTGAGATTGTTTTAACTTGAGCAATATCTGCTGAATCAACGGCGCTGGAGGATATGCATATCCTATCATTCCGTCTCACGAGATCGATAGAGCGTCTGCTGCAAACGCTTGAGGATCCGGACATGGTGACACATACGTCTGCAACTGATTGCTGAGATGCATCGCAAATAAGTCCATCATTGGCCGCTCTCGTTGGTAGCAAATCTGATTGAATACTCGTTTGATGAGAGTCCATTCTGATGGCAACAAGCGAACCCTCCGTGAAAGGGAGTCTGCTAATACGTTCAGACGACCCGGAATATGACGGACCGATAGGAGAACTTGATGTTCTAGTACAAACAGAAGGATTCATTCCGTTAACTTGAATAACAGAATGGAATGAGTGCCTCCCTGGTTCCGAATATACACTATTACCGTCGTATTGTCGGACAGAATTTGCACGCGAGCATTCTGAATAACGTTCATCCAATGACGTAGCGCAAGCCAAATTGACATCATTTCTTTGATGTTTATGTGCTTGATTAGGAACTGCGGATCCAAAAAGACCCTGGCACTTCAAATCCGTTGGGCTCAATGTTGCGCCCCAACCCTGTTTGACCGGCATCCATCATAATTGTAAAACTCGGATCCGGCAATTGAAGTGGAACTCCCTGAGTTAACCACTGAAGATCTGCCCAAGTCTGAATCTCTTGTTTCACTTGATTTGACAAGAGGATGTCCGTATCGAGCGAATGAATCTTCACCCTCCAATTCTGGGTCAGAAAAAATTTGGAGAGGACGAGCACGTAGCCGCCCCATCGGAATAAAAATCTGCGGCCGCTCCGCACAAATCAGTTTCATGAAATCTCAGGCTGTAACTTTGTGTGAGTGAAGGCAGTAGCAAGAGTAACAACTGATTAATTTCGCTCTGGTTAACGGCAGACGAACGAGATTGTTGTGCGTCTCAAAGCTCATCCCCAGGTGGGTGAATGACTGGCACCAGATCCGACTTCTCCTCGTTTACTATGAAACCAAGACGTCGGAGCAATAGAAGCAGATTCAGCACATCGTTCTGAAGCATTAACTCGTTACCGTACCTCTAAAGAATGTCGTCCAGGTAGGCCGACGTTACCGTAGACGAATGAGCTTGGAAATGAGTCATTATTCGAGTGAAAGCCCAGGGCGCTAGATTCAGACCGATGCACATTGCTCGGAACTGAAACACGACTCCTAGGATGGCGAAGCGAAGATACTTTCTGAACGTCGGATGTACCATGACGTGAAAGTACGCATCCTTGAGATCTATGCTCGCAGCATAGTCGTTCACCCGAATGCTCGCTCTGACCGATCGGATGGTCTCCATAAAGAATTTTAGTCCTTCCGAAATCACTCCTCGAACCCAAGGGTCGTCCGTAATCAACTCCCAATTGGTTGAGAAACTCGACAGTCTTCCGCACACTGGAACACGACAGAGGTATATACCATCACCTCCTGGACATGCGAGGCTTGCAGAAGGAGAAACGACGTCCTTCACAGTCCGCACCTCGCCCCGTCGACCTAGGGGCGTCTGACCGGTTGTCTCGGCCAGTATTACGGCCCCTACCTGAGTCGCTACCCTGATGGTCTCTAGAGTAAGACCTAGAGGACGCATAGGAACCTCTATAGGAACCTCCCTTGGACGTATTCACCCCAGAAATGCCTGTCCTACTCTTCTCCACTGAATCCGACTTTATAGAAGCGGATTTGAATAGCAGAGAGTCTGAAGCTTTCTTAGTTATCTGATCATAGATTGCGGAAAGCTTGCTGTTGAAGAGAAGCTCTCCGGAGACCGGAGCGACACAGAGAGTTTTTCACCTTACTGTCCACGCGTGTGGATGTAGCCAGGGCCGCGACACGTGTAACCAACTCCAGATTTGCCACTGAAAGGGCGGAGTTATATGTGGAGAATGCCATGGCCCTCGAAAGAACTCTTAAGAAGGTTTGTACATCCTGGAATTCTTTTCCTTTGAGACGCTCTGGTAAGGTGAACTGCGTACGATAAGGCGTCTAAACTAGCTCTGTTAGACGATATTGTCGTTTCCAACGTCATGGTTGGAATTGACATAGACGACAGTATAGACAATTCTAGGTCTTCGGCCTGGTCGTCTAGACGCAGAGGAACTCTCGGAATGTCCTGTCCTGCTGTTTCGAATTATTCCTTGAATAGATGAAAGGCAGATGTAGAGCATTTGCCGATAAGAAACCTGACCTGCCCATTTTGGCAGCAAGTTTATATATAGCGTCATTCAATAGTTCAAATGTCCGTGAGACATTTCTGGACTGTGTCGGAAACTCAGGGACGATGTCCCTAAACCGATTAAAGAATTCTGTGTCCAGTGGCACTATCAGTCTCTTATTCGGCAACGCAGCATTTTGGTCTGGAGGAACAACGTCAGAAAAATAAAGCCGGATGAACTCTACGGCAATTTATGTTGTTCCGAAAGGGAAAGTTCCAACTCCTCCGTATCCCTTTCGCCATCCTGTCGGACCACTTGTAATTCTTGGTCGTCCGTGCCTGCACCTGTAGCGGAACGTACCGACTCAGCTTCCTCGGATAATACCTGATCCGACAGAGTTTCTGTCAGTTGCTGCGATAATTTGTGCTATCTGCAATAGCACGTCCGTAACGGAGGCCTGTGGAGCTGCGGTCTTACAACATTTAGCCGCTGGAAGCTCCTAGGACGTTGACTCCTGCATACTTCTTTATGCGAACGTCTGGAGTATGAAGGCCTCGTATCCTTGGCTACCGGATGGCGTGACCTGTTGGATATCACTGGTCACGTAGCCAAGGTGCAGTCGTGTGTGCTGCCGTGAGGATGAGGAAGCCAATAGAGCAGTCTCTCCGGACTCTCTGTATAACGGAGCGTCCCGAGCGGTGGACGTATGCTCTGACTGAGGAACGTTCTGTACCACAACATCTGGGCCCAGATGTTGTCGTACGAGAGAGGGACCTCTCTCGCTTGCAGCCCGGATGAACCTGGATGATCTAGGAACCGGACTAATAGGCTTCCTCTGTACCATCCTCGTATCCGTCGTCACTGGGTGTGCACGTAGTATTTTTCTAGTGCTCGCATGACCCAAATCTCCTTCCTGGACTGCAACGGACGAACCCGGCTGCCGAGCCATTCGCTGAATGGTTGCTACACAGGGCGAGCGAGCGGATGCCAAAGCCGTTGATCCTACTTGGGACCTCTTAGGCAATTGACATATCTGCATGAGCACTTGCCGCTAGCTCTTGATTTGACTGTGACGACGGAAGCACATTTTTCGAAGACATCACGGAAACATTACCCTGTTCTTGTTCCTCAATGAGGCCTGTGGAGCCGCGGTCTTACGTAAATAGCTGCTGGAAGCTCCAGGGACGTTCATTCCTGCATTTATATAATATGCGAACGTCCCAACTGGAAAGGCCTCGTATCCTTGGCTGGCGGATGGAGTGACCTGGTCGACGTGGATTCCCTGGTCGGCGAAGCAGGAGCTCCAGGGACGTTCATTCCAGCATTTATATAATATACGAACGTCCCCTGGAAAACTGTGGTCACATAGTCAAGGTGCGGTTGTGTGTGCTGACGTGAGGATGAGGAAGCCAATAGAACAGCCACGTCGGACTGTCTATGCGACGGAGCGTCCTGAGCAGGAGGAGTGGACATATGCTCCGACTAACAAACGAACATACAACAACATCGCGATGCAGATGTTGTTGTAAGAGAGAGGGGGCCTCTCTCGCTCGCAGTCCGGATAGACCTGGATGAGCTAGCTACAGGACTGACGGGCTTCCTCAGTACTATCCTCGGATCCGTTGTTGCTGGGTGTGCACGTTCAATGTTTATAATGATCACATCATCCAAACTGCTTCCCTGGACCGCAACGGACGAATCCTGCTGCCGAGCCATTCGATGAATGGTCGCTACACTGGGCGGACTAGTGGACGATCAACACCTTCGATCCTACTAGGGACCTCTTCGGCAAGGCAATTTCGTATTTCCATGAGCACTTAGCCGCTAGCCCTGATACTGCAACGACAGAGACACACTTGTTGAAGACATCATGGAAACATCACCCTGTTCGCTGTTCTTCTGAAAAAGAGACTGATAAACCAGAGAGACCTTGCGGAGAGAGGACCGGAATGGACCCCTCACCGCTAACAATATACCGTGACACACGTCTCCAACGTTGTCATTCCAGTTAGCACACACTAAGCAAGAATTAGTGTGAGTACATTGACTACAAGAAACACAATGAACATGAGATTAAGAGGAAGATTTCCTCACATTACAACTGAACATCCTGAAAAAATATAAACAGTCATAATACTCGCACCAACCCTTGAAACAAAGATACATAATATAATATAATCCATTATAACATTTCGAAAAAATAATTAAAAAAAAAAATTTTGGAAAAATTTTCAGAAGAGCCCAAGTTCCCAATGGGAACAATGAGCCCAAATGGATCCCAAAAAAGCCTAAGTGTGGACAAAATTTTTAAAACATTTTTAAAAATTAATGCAACACTTAATTATTAATGTATCTGGCTATGAGCAGAACTAATAGAAGACAAGTAATCACCATCAGAAGTAAGTGTTGTCAACATAAGCAAAAGTGAACAGAAACCGGAAACATGGCTCCAGGCACTGAAACCATGGCCCAAAATCAGTAACCAATTTAAACACTATCCGATGCAAAACAGAGGCTTCCAGAGAAGAAATTGCAGTACATCAGATGGTAGATGCAGAAAACAATGCCTAAACACCCAAGGGTGAGGACGTAAACATGGGGAGAAAACAGAATAATCATTCTGTTATTAAGCCAAAACTCCCAAGAAATTTTAGTAAGAAAAAATTCTAAAATTAGCCAAAAGCATGGGAGAATAGCAAGGGTGTTATTAAGGAAAGGGAGAGAGGAAACACTGAACAAACAATGGTAAGTCTTAGCCAGAATGACAAAATAAGGCTCATGCCTCGAAATTAGGGAACATGAAATAATTTTGTAAAAAAATTATAAGTTACATCCCTGAACACATTCTGCCATTGTTTCTTCCTCTCATCCTTTATTTCATCTAAAGATCCACCATTTCTTTCAATATTATGTGACTGGCAACATTTAAACTGAGATTTACAAGCACAAATATCAGTGACATGTTACTGATTATAGGGCCAAACAAATAATGATAATTGCGCCAATTTCGGGACCTCCTTAACACTGCGCATGCTCAGTGGACTAAAAGTATGGAGGACCGACCATATAGGACATGTAATTTTCGGTTTTTGATGCAAATTTGGGGGATTGGGGGTAAAATTTGTGTTTGGCCCTAATATTTAAGAGTTAGCACCAGCTAAGTCTGGGTCATTGGTACAGTGTAAAAATTTCTAATTTCTTTAAATCTTTCTGTCCTATCACGCCAGCAAAATTTGCCAAATGCACAAAAAATAGTGGTGCACACATATATATGTCCGAGATATTCTGATGTCAAGAATTTTCTTCATATTGCATGAGGTTAAAATAGGGAGCCCAACAAAGAGCCAGGGGACTTGATTTGCATGTTTGAATCAGATTCCATTAAGGATTTCATATACAAAATATAGAAAAATTCTGATAGGTAGTTCTGGATAACTTTTTTGGAAAAGTACTGACACAGCATTTCATTAACCCCCACCCCTCCTCCCTTCCATGATGCCCAGTGAAACAACTGATTGAGAGTTTTGGGGCCCAATCCATTCTACTGGTCCCAAGGATACTGTATACCAAATAACACTTCTTTGTTCCATGCAGCTTGAGGAATAGAGGGAAGATAATTTTTTTTTTATTTTTAGCTTCTGGGGTTCTCATTTTTTCAGGCACAAATGAAGTACACATTCTCCAATACTACTGCATACCAAATTCAGTCCAAATTGGTTCACCGGTTCGGAAAAATTTTAAAAATTTTAAAATTTAAAGTAATTTGTATATTTTTATACTTACCAATGGCCCAGACTAGCTGGTGCTTAACTCAAAGTTATTAAGGGCCAAACACAAATTTTGAACCCCCCCCCCCCCCCCCAATCCCCAAAATTTGCTTGCAAAATCAAAAATTAAAAGTCCTATCTGGCCTTCCATACATTTATTCCCCCCCCCCCCCCCCCCCCCCCCCCCCACAATTTTTCTTTTGAAGGAATCTTCAAAAAGAAAGAGGTGAGCACTCTGGAATGAGTAAAAGCGGTACCGAAAAACCATATAAATATTCGTCGAACAGGCACTCAGGTATTAATTATTATTAATAAATGATGCTAAACCCCACTTCAGAAGCTAAGGCTATAGCGACGATCCCGGTAATTAATATCGCCCACTATATAACATACACCGGAGTTGGCATATGCAAATAGGACGAAAACCGGAGATATAATATATAACATACACATGTCCAATAGAACCACAATGAATGATCTCTGGAAAGTAAACACACTTCCGAGATAACCCACAGGCGACCCCATTCAGGCATATAATAAATTCCAGTAACAACACTCCCTGACATGTACTATCCGATATCTATGACCATATATACGAGAGTGTAAACAAGGTGTATTCGATTGAGTACCGACATTAATAGAAACCTGGATCTAGAAATGGAAGTAGGTATGATTAACAGGCTCGACCCGGACCACCCCCGAAATAATTCATAATTTCTAAGGTCCATAACATACAATAATGCATCTGCCTAATAATTCATTATTATGTGCGTGAGCATTGAAAACCTGCATGTAATCATCTGAATACCAGTTAACTGGCTATGCAGCCTCTGAGGTACCCAAAGACTAGCAATTATTTATGATCAATTATGCGCTCGTATATGACATACAGACGAATAATAACAGGAAACCAACCAACTAAAAAGTGGATGTGCCAATGGAGTCGCCATAGAACACGACCCAGCCGCAAATCGAGAAGTCATGAAATGCATGCATTTAAACTCATACGAGGCTTGCGGGAAGAAATCTATGTCTTGCCCAGTAATCGCCTCTAAATACACTGTGGGGAGGGGGGGGGGGATTCAAAGTCATATCGAACCCTCCTCACCCGCATTACTTAATCGTTCTTGTGTTAGTCATAAAATAATATAGGAACCACAATGGTACCCTTACGTCTAACCGACTCCATTATGCAACTATGGGCAGAGAAGGACGTGAAGAACAAAAACTTCCCCCGATAAAGAAGGTCCTCTCGTGGAGGAAGCTCCTGGGAAAGTCCCATAACAGACAGCTGAGAAGACTGATCTGTGACGACAGAGGTGCTACCAGTAGGTAAGGTAAGGCTACCTCTAGATCCCCTGCCTGCTCATCCAAAAGCAGAAGAACTCTTTGAACATCTTTCCCGACCGTTTTTAAATGAATGTGGTCCAAAAAATGGTATGTATATGGAAGATGAAGATAAGAAACTGCCTTCTTCCACGCACTGAAGAGGATCAATACGGCGGCGTCTATATGGCCGAAGGCCTGCGACACCTGCATAAACTGAACCGGAAAAGAAAGGACTTCCTCCTTTGACCGGATAAAGTCTGCGCCTAACGACGCCAGCATTTTTTCTCTCTTGTTGTTGCAGCATTCTGATTCGGCGGAACAAAATCAGGGTAATATTGATGGCTGAAAGCCATTGCAACCATGTACAGTTTCGAAAGGGAAGGGTAATCCTCTTCCTTATCTCTTTCACCATCCAAGAGAATTAGTTGCGAATCTTGGTCCATTGCATCTGTGCAAACAGACGACTGGACCAACCCAGCACCGTCCGACAGCTCAGATTCTGAGGGAGAATGCATCTGCACTTGCTGGGATGCTGCGATTAGCTGCGCAATCTGCGACAGAAAGTCCGTCATCGAGGCCTGAGGAGCAGCAGTTTTCCATTCCATAGCCGCATGCTGCTCCTGGGACGGTGTGTCAGAAACGGATCCTTTCTCCAAACATTCGGATGATCTTCTTCGTGCAGCAGGCTGGATATCCGAAGTCGGGTAGCTAGGATGCGGTCGTGTGTGCTTAAATAACATAGCGGAGGAAGCCATGACTGAGCTATTTATATTATAGTGCTCGCTCTACCCAATCCACTTCTTAGATCGCAACAGACTTACCCGGCACCCAAGGACGGAGTACCGCTTCACCGGTCGTGCTAGCTGCTTGCAAGAGATTAAAACCTTTAACAAAAGGCCCAAACTCTTGCAATAATGAGCACTGCAGCTAGCTCTATCTACTCCACGGAGCGCGACGATGGTAGCACACTTGGATGGGTGTCAGAATATCATCACCATGTTCATGTTCCTCTGAAATAGAAACTGACAGAATGAATGATCCTCAGAACCTCACCGCCAACAATGTACCGCGACACCTGACTCCATCATCAGTTATCCCAGTGCAACACAAGAATGACAAGAGTCCGCAGGAGTGTATCAACTAAAGTCGATATCAGTCCTTCAAACTCCAGAACAATATTTTTACACAACGGAGATACATGAATAATAGCAATCATAATTAAATTCAAAATATTTTTTGTAAACAAAAAAAATTTCGAAAAACGTTCAAGTCCCCGCTAGAGCCTAAGTGTGGACAAAATCCAAAATTTTTTGAGCTACACTACCGGAATAACAATCCATGTATCTTAAAGTATACTACAGTGATCTATATTCTATATTTTAGAATGTCTGTCTGTCTCTCTCTCTGTCTGTCTGTCTGCTATAGAAATGAATATGGAGCCATCCAGAGTGCCCAAAATGGGTCTACTAGGGGTACTTTTTTATTGAGGAGGTCCTCGTCAGGTTTAAAAAAGTGTGCAGGGTGGGGGTGGAGGCAGGGAGGGGCACCAAAAGTTATGACCAAATTTTTTTTCACCTATATAGGTCTTCAAAGGGGTCAACTTAGGGTAACTTTTTATCAGGAATCGATTGGTGGTGTTTAAAAAAGTGGCGGGGAAGGGGTGGGGAGGGTTCAAAATTGATGGATTTCACTGATACAGGCCCTCAACGGGGTCTACTAGGGGTAACTTTTTACCAGGAATCTAATGGTGGGGGTTTAAAAAGTGACGGGATCGAAGGCCCTGCCCAGAGGGTGGGGCAGAGTGTGCTGCCCATAGGGTGGGCTGGGTCAAAAAATACGCGGCCCCTATTTTTTGTTTTCTCTTTGGGTACTTTTCACATGAACCCTACATCTTCCCAAGCAACACTGGGTAACCCTGCTAGTAGAATATAAAAAAACTACCTATATATGAGGACATTGATAATGTAAACAAGGTCAATGTAAACAAGGCATCAGGCACACAAAAAGGCCCAAAATCAGAACCAATTGAAATGCTATCAAATGCAAAGCTAGATCTTTATACGAAGAAAAAACATTGAATAGAAGATGCAAGACTAAATGGCCTAACACCCCTAGGGTGAGGACATAACCCTGGGGAGGAAACAGAATAATATTCTGTAATAAATGCTAAACTCCCAAGAAATTTAATAAAAAATAGCCCAAAAGCTTAAGAGTTTAATGGGAAGGGTTCATGGAAGGAATACTTAACAAACAGTGGAATAATCATTTTTAAAAATGATGACGTCAGGTAAATGTCCCAAAATTGGGAAACATAAAATAATTTTATAAATATTATAAAGTTACAGCCCTGAACATCCAAAAACCACCGTTGAACACTTCCTTCATCCAATAACGGCCTCGTATCCACCAATTCTTGCATTGATTTGTGTCTGGCATCCTCAAAAAAGGAGATTTTAAAGCACAGATGTCATTTCATTGTTGATGACTTTTGTTATAAAATCGACAGACGTACAACACTCATTGTGTATACGACAAGTTTGTTGATGACTTTTAGGGCCAAACTTTTAGGGCCAAACAAAGAATGCTGTTGGCGCCAATTCCGGTCACTTCCTGACGTCTGCGTGGAGAGTAAATGTATGGAGGGCCAGATACGACTTTTAATTTTCGGTCTTGCAAGCAAAAATTTGTGGGTTGGGGGGTTCAAAATTTGTGTTTGGCCCTTAATAACTTTGAGTTAAGCACCAGCTAGTCTGGGCCATTGGTTTACAGTATCAAAATATCATTTTTTTGCAATTTCAAAGTATTAAAATCAATTAAGATCAATGCAATGTGTTCAGAAATCAATAGTTCAAAAATGTAACCAGGACATCTGCCTACAGTAAAATTGTCAGGACAATTTTCCCTTGAAACTGAAACTGTAATATCTGAAATCATACACATGCATGACAAATATCTTTCACTGTAGATTGTCTGAAAACTACATTAATTGGTTTTCAATTAAACTGTTATTCCATTGTATAACTCTTCAAGTCAGAGAAATTTTTATCAAGATCCCTTTGAAAATATAAAGATTATTGTTATAAAAACAAACTTAGTTTACGTCCATTATTTGCTCAAGTGTGACAAAATCAAAGAGGATTAAGCAAACTAAAACACTCTGGTAAGCTTATTTTTACTTAAAGTGAGACTGAAATTATTTTCCATTATTACAAAACAAAACTTGATAGACACAAAAACAGCCTTATCAAGATATAACTGTAAATTATGATAAAAATAACTCATTTCAAAATATTGCTAAAAAAAGAACACTTTGTTTGTATAAAGTATAAAGAAATTACTATTTTGGATGGAACAGCAGCCCTAGGAGTGCGGTGGCTCAGTGGTAGACTGTTGGACTTCTATGCTAGAGATCCCGAGTTCAATCCCCATCTGGGCTGACCTGCGTTGTGTCCTTGGGCAAGGCACTTTATCCTGGTTGCCTACATGGGGGCACGATGACGCTGTGTACTAAAGTGTACTGCACATCGATGGTGCACATGTCTTCAACTGACGTAACCCTGCTTGAGCGGTGCTTGAACAGAGTTAGAATGTTGAGGAGCTGACAGTTGCTCGTCAATGCTCGTTGGTTCTCTCCGGGTACTCCGGCTTCCTCCACCTGTAAAACTGTCACAGTCATGATTAGCTATTGTGCATAAGTATGTGACCTTAAACACCAATAAATAAATAAATAAATAAATAACAGCAGCCCCTTCACATCATAATCTCAAAAAGTTTTTCCATTTATGAACTTTTAATGGTAACTTCTCAAATAATGCCTCTGTACTTTGTATTAAAACTGAATTAAAATAAAACAATAATAAAAAAAATTGAAAATCAATTCTTCTCCATTTCTGCATATTCTCTGGTTGGTTATTTACTGACAAGCAAAAACCTCTAATGAGAGACCACCTGTCTTGAGAAATCACTTTTGCTTGGCAAAAGGGGTGGTCTCTCAAGACAGGTTCTAGTGTATAGGCATTTGAAGAAATGCTCATTAATCACACTAGGTTAATATGGCGTCATCAATAGGGCTTATCGCCTCAGATAACTAACACCAAACCATACCGGTAGGAAGGGAATAACCTCCTCTAACATAACGGTATCATGTCCGATAGAACAATAAACTCAGACTAGCTGAAGCAGCTAAAGGTCTTCATATTCGTGAAGACTATTAAAAGGTTGATAACTGCAGCCTTAGAAGCTCACTAAGGAGACTTACAACGCCAGCTGTAGCTTAGAAGTCTTCATCTCCGTGAAGACAGATATTTTGGTGTAAGTTGCGACCTTGACAGCTCACAGAATGGAGAGTTACAACTATCGTCGCACAAGGTAGGGAATAAAGAGCCGCTATTGTTAACAGCAGGAATTCCCAAAGAGACAGTAGTCTCAAGAGATGAGTTATTTCAGTTATGCTTATTGCATAATTACTGAAAAACACCGCTCATGATTCTAGCTTGGCAACTACAGTGTAAATAATAAGGCTCAAGTCTGTGACACCTAGGAAAACAAACCAAAAAGCACTCTTCCTTTAGCGGTTTTATGCCCAAAAGACAGCAGTCTGAGCCTAGCTAACGTAGCTTAGAAGTCTTCATCTCTGTGAAGACAGATATCTCAGTGTAACTTGCGACCTTGAAAGCTCACTGAATGGAGACTTACAACCATCGTCGAGCAAGGTAGAGAATGACGAGCCGCTATTCTAACAGCCGTAATTCCAAAAAGAGACAGTAGTCTCAAGGTAGCTACGCAGTTATGAGTCTTCATCTGCATGAAGACATATCTGTGTCACGTGTGGCCTCTACAAGCTCACTAAATGGAGACTTACAACACTAGCCGCTAAAGTATAAGAAAAGACTGCTGTAATAGTACATAAGGCTACTATGCATCCACAATAGCATTAAATGTCTTGACGCCAAGGAATACAACACCAAGAAGGAAAAGACGTACTTATTCCATCTAACGGCTCTATTCCAAACAAGACAGCTGTCTCAGCCTATCTATGCAATATCAAACCTCTATTCATAAGGAATAGGGCATAACATTTCTTATACTATTGCTAAGGCAAGGAAGGCATCGTTAATCGGACCAAAAAGCGATCGACACCTGAGCCAAAAGATCCGGGGAGGAAAGATCTTTGTTTTTCCATTGCCGGTATGATAAGCTGTTTTTTGCCTAGCAAATGCAGACTTATATTCAGATGGAACAAGATTCGAAGAGCTTACGACTAAAATTTCATAGCCTTAAGGTGCCCTCCTGTGAGGGATGGAGACTCACACTCCTTAGCCCTCTGACCATCCAAATGTTCCATCTGAAAATATGAACGTATGACTGGACCAACGCAGCACCGTCCAACAGATCACCATCAGAGCCTGTTAACGGTAGTACCAGCAACTACTGGGATTCTGCAATATACGCAGAGCAATCTGTGGCAGCCGGTCCATGAACGAGGCTAGCAGAGCAATGATAATCCGCTTGTTACCATTAGCTGCACACGGGACAGAGATCTGGCCCCAGATCCTCGACACATGTCCCGTATAAAAATGCCTTGAATGACTAGCTATCAACCCGAACATGTGAAGTCGGATAGCTAGTCTGCGGTCAACATGCTACATAAATGAAGCAGGGAAAGAAGCCATAGCTGCAACTGGATCTGGCTGCAGTGTGGAAGGAGCGTCCTGAACCGCAAGCGTGAAGAGGCGTTCCAACTCACTAAAGTTTCTTGAATCAAAAACAGTCGACCCCGACTGCTAACAGAAAAGGAGAGGGTTCTGCAGCTCGCGGTCTACTCCATACCTCACTGAGCATTACGTTAGAAACTTGTAGGCATCTACCCCATATTCATTGAAGAAGAGGAGGCCGTAACAACAGCTGACTCGGCTGAAGTGCAGAAGAAGCACCCAAACTCGTCACATCTGGACGGATGCTCCTACTCATTGAAGTTTCTTATAACACAAAACAGAATGCTGACGGGAAGAAAAATACTCTGCACTCTCGATCTGTCCCCAGATCTCACCGAGTATCCCGCTTAGAAACTTCTAGGCAAATCCCCTTTCATGCGCTTCTATGTAAGAAGAAGAAGCCATAACTGCTGCTGGCCCCGGCTGCAGTGTGGAAGGAACATTCTGATGCATGTTCCGACTCAATATGGTTTCTCACAACGGACACAGTCAACCCTGACTGTTAACGGGATGGTGAGGGTTCTCCAATCGGTGATCTGACTCCAGATCTAGCCGAGCGTCCCGTAGAGAAACTTCTGGCTTCTTCTACATGCACAAATGACCGGACCGACCCAGCACCGTCCGACGTCTCACTACTGTAGTCTGCAGACAGGTGCCCCTTGCTGGGTTTTTTAAGCTGCGATAAGCTGCACAAATTGCAACATCAAGTCCGTTACAGTGGCTTGTGGAGCTGCGGCTTATATTCTCCGCCGCATGTTGCTCCCGGGATGGAGATCAGGCCCCCGATCTCTTTGTCGTATGTCCCGATGAAACAAGCCTCGAAGCACCAGCTACCAGACGGACCGACTTTGAGGGCAAAGACTGGAGTGTCTTCGCTTGGCTGGATGAACATCTGCAGTCAGGTAGCTAGTGTGCGGTCGCATGTGCTTCACTGAAGCAGAGGAAAAAGCCGTAACTGCAGCTGGCCTCAGCTGCAGAGAAGAAGGGGCATCCCGAGTGGCCAGGGAAGACATTTGCTCCGTCTCAGTGCAAGTTTCTCAAAGCAATAGTCGACCCTGACTATTACTGGGTTAGAGAAGGCTCTTCCGCTCGCGGTCTGACCCAGACCTTGCTGAGTTTCCTAAAGAGAAACTTGCAGACTTCTTCCCCTTATTTTGCCGTCGTCGCTGGGTGAGCTTTAGATTAAAAGGTGTTCGCTCTACCCAAATCTACACTCTCCTCGACCGCATCGGACATACCCGGTATTACGGTTCCCACTATTGGGTAACTGCCTGACTGGTTGAGCTAGGTGCTGAAATAAGAGGCCTTATTCCTTTTATATTCAAGAGCACCTTAGCAGCCTGCTCTGTGTGCTCCTCAGAGCGCGACGACGGCAGCACATTCTGGATGGGTGTCGCAATACCATCACCATGTTCTTGTTCCTCTGGAAAAAAAACTTAAAACTCGAATTATCTTGCGGTGGCAGCCCCGACATCGGACCTTCAGTGCGAATTCATAGTGCGATATCCGCTTCCAACGTTAGTGTCATAATGAGTCGACCCCTGACCACACAAGTAGGACCTGAATCAGTAGGAGTGCAGCAACTACTGGCAAGGCAACAAGCATGTAAATCCGATGTAGACTACTTCGCCCTACATTGAGAGCAGTAATTTCATAATAATTATAATCCAAACAAGTTCACTGCACTCCTAACATCCAACGTATAATCATACAATATAAGGATACATGACAAAGAGAATCAAAACTAATTTAGAAATAAATCAAAACAAATTTTTTTTTTTGAAAATGCCTAAGTTCCTTAAGGGAACCACACGAGCCCAAGGGCATCCCGATAGAGCCTAAGTGCCTAAATGTGGATAAACACTAAAACATTAAAGCTACACTACCGGAATATTAATAAAAGTATCCTAATATAATTGTGATGATATAAAACCCTGAATATTACCTGTTAAAGGTGTTGTTAAAAGTAAACAACGTCAGGATATAAACAAGCCAAGACCAATACCGGGTCTGGACCTGCGTCGCTGCATGCAATTGAATCGGCAAACAGGAAGTGGCTGCATGGCAGATCTGAAAATTGCATACATGATACAACTGATCATTATCAGGCTCCAGATGAAATATAAAATCAATTCCTTGTATAGAAGCCGAGAAAAGTTTGCCGAAAAATTTCAATGTTCAGTGGGTACAGTAAAATTTCAAAGTATCGGCAAACAGGAAGTGGCTGCACGGCAGATCTGAAAATTGCTTACGCGATACAACTCATCATTATGAAGCAGCAGACCAAATATAAAATAACTCCCTTGCATAGAAGCCGAGAAAACTTTGACGGAAAATTTCTATGTTCAGTGGGTGCAGTAAAATTTCAAAGTATCGGCAAATAGGAAGTGGCTGCACGGCAGATCTGAAAATTGCTTACACGATACAACTCATCATTATGAAGCAGCAGACCAAATATAAAATCATTCCCTTTCATAGAAGCCAAGAAAACTTTGACGGAAAAAGTGTTTCGGATGGACAGACGGATGGATGGATGGACGGACGGATGGACAGACTGACGGACGGACGGACGGACTGACGAACGGACGGACGGACTGACGAACGGAGTTGAGTGGTTACTAGACCTGCTCTGCCTCTGGCGACGCAGGTAAAAATGGAAACTAGACAAAAGGCACACAAAAGGCCCAAGTCAGTAAATAATTAACTGATACCTGATGCAAAGCTAGATCTTCATGTGAAGAAAAAACAATGCATCCAGTAGGAGATGCAAGACAATAACGGCCCAACACCCATAGGGTGAGGACGTAACAGTGGGGATAAACAGAATAAACCTTCTGTGCAACACATTAAACTCCCAAGAAATCTAATAAAAATTTTAATAAAAGAACAGCCAGAAAGCTAAGGAGTTTAACCAGAGGGTTTATGGAAGGAAAGGGAAGGAACACATAACCAACAGTAGGTAAATCATTAGCAAACTAATGACGTCAAGGCGTATATCCCAAAATTGGGCAACATGAAATAATTTTCATATTATTTAAAAGTTACAGCCCTGGACGTCTCAAACCACCGTTGTTCACTTCCATCATCCATTTACTGCCTTGAATCCACCATATACTTCATTGATTTGTGTCTGGCATCCACCAAAAGAGAGATTTAAAGCACAGATGTCAGTTCAGATGTTTACTGACTTAGGGCCAAACAAAGAATGGTGTTTGTGCCAATTCCAGTCTCTTCCTGAGTAATGCGCATGTGCAGGTAGTAAAAGTATGGAGGGCCAGATAGAATTTTTAATTTTCGGAATTGTATGCAAATTTGGGGAATGGGGGGGTTCAAAATTTGTGTTTGGCCCTTCATAATATTGAGTTTGCACCAGCTAAGTCTGGGCCATTGGTTGTAGTATAAAAATATATATATTTTGGGCAGGTCCAAAAAGTAGCCTCACCAAGCTTGAGGCCAAATAATGCCAGAGAAACTTTCTTTGCACAAACTTGAATCTTGAACATATATAACCAAATTTCAAAGCAGTCAGGTAATGGAGATTAAGTGCCTTGCCCACGGATTCAATGCAGTTATCTTTGTGGGGATCGAATCATGGACCTTTCAGTTTGAAGTCCAACGCTGTAACCACTGAGCCACCACCCACGTGCCCCTTATGATGAATGGCACCTCAGTCCTCAGAGCCTTAAGAGTTAAATTTTGTAACCGAGCCAAGGACTTCCCAAACAGTTTGCAATGGCCACGAGGGGTTAATCTGGGGACCTGGGCGGCTAGCGAGGTGGGCCCTATGTTGTGTGCTTTTTGATTCAGGATTGACACTCAAGTGATGTCTAGGGGGTTAAACTATAGGACAATACTCAGATTCGAAGTTGGACTTGGCCGTTAAGGGTTAAAAGATATTTTCAGCTCACAGATCAACAAAGACTAGTCAACATTTTACGGATTATTTGGTTTAATTGATCTAAAACGCGATATTCATTTTAATGTAAAAATCAAACTATAATTCTACTTTACAAATGAGAGAAACATTTTAATCCAGACCAAGGTACAACTTAAAGGGAGTTATAGCTCTACAAGAGAGCTATAGCTCTTCCAGGGCAGTAGACCAAAAATAGTAATTTATTATGCAAAACCAGGACATAAGCTCTTTAGCCCAATTAGACTAACAGAGTTAATTAAAACTACCCCCAAAATCTAGCAAACATGAGCTCTTTAGGAGAGTTTAGCTCTTTAAGGGAGTTCAATGGGAGTGGTTGTCCACACTGGCAATACTATGAGAGTAGTGAATGTACTCAGCTTGGCAGATCTTCAAACTGGCATTTCCCAGCTGACAGTACCTGCTTATATACAACAGAGGGGTGGGACAGCACCAATCAGAGACATTGTCTTACTGGCACTTCGGGACCAAGGTTTTCTGCACTCTCAATGAGTCTGAGCCGAGCACAGAGAAAGACTATAGAACTCCTCTAATAAATTAATTTTAAATAGTCACAGCACTAATACAGTTAACAGTATAGTCGGCTGTGTCAGCATTGCATTTTTTACCGGCATCCTGACAGTTTTGTGATAGATTTCAATAACAGTATTTCAGTGCACACAGTACAATCACTGGGTGAGTTCGAGTTTTGCATTTATATGTGCAGACTGGAATTCTTCATAATCAAGTGGTTAGTAGAGCTTACTTCGTTACAATTTCCCAGGATAGCAACACATTTTCATATATATTTTTTGCTAGCATTCATATTTCAGAAATTTCAGAAGGATTTGTTTAAAAATGATTTTGAAATTAAAAGTTAACAAAAATATAAATTTGTTATTGTTTTGTAAAGGTGGAAATTTAAATAAGAGGCCCCATGGGTCCTCACCAGACAAAGGGTTTTAAAGACGGATTTACAAGTAATTCAGAATCTATGGCTATTTATTTATTTATTGGGTTTTAATGACACTTTTGACAGCCAGGGTCACCTCGTGTGGGAGAATCTATGGCTAGGTAATTTATTTATTTATAACTCTATTGTCCAGGTTAGATTTTTTTCTAGTATTCAAAAAATACCACAGAATAATGCACAGATTTCCAGTAATGCAAAACTAGGGAGCCCAATATAGCAACTCTGGGACTTAATTTGAACAGTCTATCCCCAACCATTCGATTCAAATCTGCTCTCTGGATCAGAAAATTGAAAAAAATCCTTGCCCCTACCAGGACTGTAACTATTGCCCCTCAAACTTCCCTTGAACAATTTATAGTGTCCAATTCAAATGGAAACTGAATACCAAATATCACTTTATTCCATCCGTCAGATCAAGAGAAGTTTTTAAAAAAATGTTTTGCAATCCCCCCCACCCCACCCATGTGGTCAGCACATTGACTTCAAAGAATTGAAATGGCTTAACCCAACCATCTATAAAGTGAAATATTATTATAACTGGCTCAGCGGGGGGAGTAAAACATATGAACAGCAGGCGACGCATGATCAGTATATCTCACCCTGATGTTTGAAAATTCTGCCTCACAAAAGCGATGGAGAGAAGCAAAGAAAACTAGTATGGTGTCAAAGCACATTAAGGTGTATTCCCACATTTTCAGTATGCCACCATGATGGTCACAAATCAATTCACATTCTCTAATGACAATAGTGGCACTTCTGGCACCACATGGGGCCGTATCAAAAATCCAAAATGTTTAGGCACATAGAGATCCTACCTGAACCTATCTTTGTCATCTCTATACCATACGTAATAAGTACGGTAAGTTTCAAAATTATAGCTCCAAAATAGGGACGTACATATGTACAGACATATGGACGTACGGCTGGAGATCACCACTATATCCCCCGCATTTTTTAAAATGCGGGGATAAAAAACCTTATCTACACAGTTGATGAAAAGAAGTGAACAAATAATTTTACTTGCTATTTTTCAGGCCAAGACTTTTAGCAAGCAGAAAAAGCTACTTTCATATTATTGCATTTTCGTGAAGCCCCTTCTATATTACAGCTCACAATGCCACCTATGGTATCTTTGATAATTGCTTTTAGTCTGGAGAGCAAAAAAGTTTTGAATTGAACGGCACATATCTTAAAAATAAATTTAAATCTTACATTAAAATTGTGGTATTTCTTAACATGAAATGTTCAATTTACCTGTGGTTTGCTGGTTGAATTACCCAATATTTAGTACCGTTGGTTTAGAAGATGTATTTTGCAGTTAGCTGACCTACGATGTGAGGAAAAACTAGAAAATTCTTCTACCAATCTCCATTTGTTCAAAGGCCATGTTATATCAAGAAGTCCCCAAGGGGCCCTAATTGCTCAGTTGATAAAATTGTTTAAAGAAGGATGTGAGGGGAAAAATGTCTGTTGGTAAATTGGGTTTTCTTTGTTGTTTTTTTGCCTAAAATCACTCAAACCCATTAAAAACTCATTTTGAAGCAAAAAGAAAACATAAATCACCCAGATAATCCTCTCCACTTTGTCCCCCGCCCCCAACAGGATGAAAGTTTCTTTTTTGCATAAATCACTCAAAACTCCTCCAAATCTTGTTCTCAAGCAAAATCATCTGGCCGGGCCCCAAGAGGACTTCTGGAATCCCATTTGAACAAACGTTTATCTTATGTTCTTACATTTACATACAACTAAAGTTTACCTGCTCTGTTATGCATTGGCACAGTTCATTTACACAAATAGTAAATTCTACATTGAGTTCTGTGCTAAATTTCAAACCCCATTGGTGCCCACCAAAATCAGTAAAGCATAATACTTTGAACAAACTTTAATCTGGCAGTTATAGTAATGCTGCATACCAAATATCAAAAGATTTCTGCCTGGTGCAACTGAAGAAGATCTTCCAAGAATATTCCTCATGCTGCAGTAAGTTAAAATTTGGACTCCCACAGGGAGCTCAAATACGAGCCCTCAGATTTGATTTGAACAAACTTGAATCTCACCACACTAAGGATGTCAATACTATGTAACTAAAGAATGTGACTTGTGAGTATGAAGAAGATTTTTTAAAGAATAGTCCTTATATTGCACTAAGTTAAAAGTTGGGATTCCACAGCGAGCCTAAACATGACCCAAGGGACTTGCTTTGAACAAACTGAAATCTAAACCTCCTAAGGTTGCTGTACATCAAATATCAAGATTCTGACTGGTGGATCTCAAGAAGATTTTTAAAGGAATTTCCCTATATCGCAATATAGGTTAAAAGTTAAAATTTTGGTGGACACAGAGAGCCCACGTATGAACCCAGGGACCTGATTTGAGCAAACTGAAAATATTCTCTACCGAAGCAAGTTTTTTAATGACATCAAAGTTTTTTTTTCTGAAGGAGCCAATTTAAATCCATGGGCAAGTTTTCAGCAATTCATCAGTTTCATACTTAACCACTGTAGTCCTCAGGGGCCTGAAGTTTGGAAGAGGGGAGGGAGTCAAAAACCACCTTGGAAGCACGACTAGGACTGAGGATCAGAATGTTTTAACTGGATACATGTAGCACCGAGCTCCACAGATCACTTTTGCAATGCTAATTCAACGAATCATTGTCTCACTAAATTTCTCTATCAGTTTTATGTCCAGAGTTCAACAACTCTGATACATTGAGGGTCAGATTAAAAACAAGCACAATTCTAAACATTACAAATAACCAGCACTTAACAGTGATTATATCTTAAACAAAGCACATTTTATTACCACATGAAAGACACAGCAAAAACCTTCCCTGCCGACTTGGTTAAGGGAAAGGGACGAGAGCTCCCATCCAGCAGCATCCCTGGTTGCTGATGACATGATGTTATTGGATTGCAAATTATGAAAGTGTCAGCTTTCAGCTTATTCATACAGTATGTATGACCCAAATGTGTGTTTACATCATCGATAATATTTTTTCACTCAGCACCACAACTGGAGTCAAGCAAACACGATGCAAGCTTTGCATCTAATGTGATAAAGTGATATTTAACTATATTTTAACACAGCATGATGACTCTTTTCGAGCCTTTTTAGAACAATGACAACAAGAAATTTCTGTTCCGGTGCCTAAAACTTGATTATTTATGTCAGAACAAGTCTCTGTGCAGTTAAAATTTTAGTTTCTTCTTCTGGGAGACTTGAATATGAAGTATCACACTCCTGAAGTCGCAAACTGACAACAAAATTTTCTAATTATTTTAACAGGTGCAAGGGCACAATGCTAAGGTGATAGTCTGCTAATGTGTGGCCTTAGAGAACCTTTATTGTTTGATACACTGTGAGAAATGTTTCGATTTGTTTTTTTTTAAATTTTTTTTTATAATTACAATTTTTAAGATGTTTTTAGTCTGTCTGTAAGTGTATATATAATACACCTATGTATAGGGCACTTGATCTGTTAGTTCAAGTTGATACAGAATGCAATTTTTTAATTTTAAACATTTGAAGTTGGGAGACTAACTGTACAGAGACTGTATTCATAATTTGAGAGTAGAGGTACAAACAATATGCGACCAATATGTGAGTAGCTGTACTGTTTTTTATAACATGGCCTTTGGAAAAAGGTGATTGGATGAAGATTTTTTGAGTTTTTCCTCACATTTTTGGTCACTCAGCTGGCAAATACATCGACGACAGAAGAAATCAGGTAATTAATGCAGACAAAACCAGGAAGTTTTGTGTTAAAAAACACTACTCTCCTATTTTTTGCGCAAGTTTTAAGGCCCCACAAAGTAGATCTTCTATTCTCAGGCCATTCTTTGTAAAATTGCATGGGGCGGGAGTTTTTTATTTTATCTTTTATTTTTATAATTATTTTCTTTGCCTTCAAAAGTTCATATTCTTGGCTTGTTTTATATTTAGGACTCATAAACGACAGAATGTATAAATTTTATAGTAAATTTCCTTTCTTATTATACCTACCGAAATTGTTTACAACAGGCTTGCACTACAGTGGAAGAACCTAACTCGGATAAAATACTCTCTATTTTAATCTTTCCCAAGATTTGGGAAAGAAAAGTGGTGTAAAAACACCACGAAAAAATAAGCCAAAACTGGGCCGAGCGCCATCGGCGCACACCCAGTATGGGATGCTCTTCCATAGTACAAATCCCTGACTTCCGTCACAGTGCGCAATGCATCGATTTGTCATTCTTTTGATTCCGAACAACACAGGAGTTATGTGATCAGCGGGGAGGAAGGATTCTTACCCGAATAAGAAGACGGGAGGGCCTCCATGTAAACAATTTCGGTAGGTATAATAAGAAAGGAAATTTACTATAAAATTTATACTTCTTATCAACCTACCTCAATTGTTTACAACAGGCTGAATAGACAAAAGGCTGGAGGGAATCACATAACCAACCCACACATAACTCAATAGCACTGGGACCATGGACAGAGGAAGAGATCCCTAGGCCTATCAAACCATAGCATCACAAACATTAGAAAAGCCAATGAAAGATGAGACGTATGGTGAAGTGCGACGCACAGACAGAAAAGGGCAGTAACAGCACAAAGCTGGAACCGACCCTGAAAAAAGCTGAAAAGCTTGGATAGACAACATCCTGAGCCGAAGAAAGAGGCCCCCAAGGGTCTCTGTCGGCTCCTGCAACTGTCGCAGAGAAAAGGAGAATGTAGCATTTCTCCAGAAGGCTGCCAGTATAACATCAGTCATCCGACAACATGACAGAGTTAGTAAAAGAGGAAGACAATGCACGCACCTCGTGGCAGAAAAAACAATTGGTAATACAATCACCAGTAGCTAGACGAGTGGAAGCTGCACGAATAGCAAGACAAGTCCATCAAGAAATGGATGCAGGAGAGATCTGGCATGTGGGAAAACGCATATTCATCCAGGATAAAGGCGTGAACCCCCCCCACCCCCCAAGCAGAGCAGCGCCCAAGAAATTGACCATCTAGGAGTAAACTGCAAAGTCCTAGGCCTTTTCAAGGAAAAGAGCTGAACAAGCTTGGAGAGGCAAGGATGAGTGTCGAAACAATGCGGTACCACATAGGAAAAAATGTCTCCGAAGCATGGACAAGTACACATTGCTGGAGACTCCCAGAAACAAACATATACCAGAAAACTCCGCAAGCAGTGTGATCGAAGGCGTGACAGAAGCAACAGAGTGATCGCATACCATCGACAGAAGAACCTTCCACTTAGCCACAGAGGCTAAACCAGTGGAGTGAGTGCCTCCTTGAAGAAAAGCAACTCCACTGCGTGTCTCGAAAAACCACTACGGAGGAGACAGGACCCGATAAAAGACATGTGCGAAGGCACAATGAAGTCGGGTCAACTTAAAAACCTCCCGGGCGACTTTGGCAAAGAAAGTCGCGAGGTAGAGGGAGACATGGCGGAACCGCCGCTAACAGAGAGCGGAGCAGATAGATCCACACCCACCGAAGCGACGGGTGTGATTGAAAGGATTCGACGACTGCAGGTTCATATCTGGGTGAGAACCTGAGGCAGAATCGGAACCGGTAGGAAGGTGTAGCCGACAAGACCATCCCAAAGGAGGGCCAGAGCGTCCACGGCGAAAGCCAGAGCATCTGGACACGGGGACACGAAAGTGTCCACCGGAGGTTCCAACTAGTCACAAGAGATCGATGGAACCTGCCATGTGGAGCATCCACCTGGTGGAAATGACCCTGCCCCGATGAGACAGGGAGTCGGCTAGGACGTTCAGGCGACCGGGAATGTGACGAACAGCCACCCCGGCGTGGACGTCCTGAGCAAGCAGTATAAGATCCCAAGCCAATTTGTACATTGGAACTGAGTGTGTGCCGCTCAGGTTCCGAATGTAAGCAACCACTGTCGAATTGTCGGACAACAGAAGGACCTGGCAATTCGACAGGTGAGGGATCCACTGCCTGAAAACGCAGAAGAAGAGCAAGAAGCTCCTTCTGGTTGATGTGTAGAGCTGCATGATCCAGGTCCACCATCCCGTGAATGGAAAGACCTAGAGGATCCAACGTCGCACCCCATCCGAGATCGCTGGCATCTGCCGTCAGAACGCGATCGGACGTGGGTAAGTCCAACGGAACACCCTGCGAAAGCCACTGGACATCCGCCCAGAGGAGAAGGTGAGGATAAAGATAGTCTGGAAACTGAAGCACCAGATCCAGAAAATCTACATTCGGCCTCCAACGACTGAGCAGAAAGTGTTGGAGAGGTCTGACACGCAGCCGACCTAGAGGAATGAGATCCGTCACCGAACAGCAGAGACTGATTAGCCGGAGAAAACTCCGAGCCGTTGCGGAAGTGGACTGGGTCAGAGTCGGAGCAAAAGCTGAGAGAATCACAGCCTTGGCCTGGGGAACCGCCACCAAATAGAAGTGTGTGCGGAAAGCCATCCCCAGATGATTAAACGACCGAGAAGGGACCAGGTCCGACTTCTCCTCGTTGACTCTGAAACGTAGCGACGTGAGCAAGCTCAACAGAGTGGCGACATCCGACTCCAGGAAGGCAGCATTGGAATGCCCCTGGAGGATATCGTCCAGATATGCCGAAGTAGTCACCCTGGACTGTGTGCGTTGGAAAGCTATCACATGCGACATCAGTCTGGGGAAGGACCAAGGAACCAGGTTGAGGCCGAAGGGCATGGCCTTGAACTGGTAAACTCGCCCCAGAAAAAAAGAACCTGAGATACTTCCGTAACGCCCAATGAATCGGAACGTGAAAGTAAGCGTCTCGCAGGTCAAAGCTGGAAGCGAAATCTCCCTGGTGAATGGAACGGAGGACCGACATTAAAGTCTCCATGCTGAACTTGGGAGCAATGATAGACTGGTTCAGGAAACTCAGATCGAGAACCGGTCGGAGTCAGCCATCCTTCTTCGGCACCAAGAACAGGCGGGAATAGAAACCCACTGACCTAATGTTCTTGATGACCTCAATCGCCCCCTTTGTCAGGAGATTTGTCTATCTCCGTGGACAAAAGTTCCCGACGTAAAATGTCTGAAGGAACTGTGGTTGGAAAAAGACACTCCGGACAGAGTGGAGTGTCGTCGGAAAGATATGCGCAGCCCGGACCAAACAACATCTAACATCCAAGGATCGGATGTGATGGTGGTCCACGGTCTGCGAACGCTATCCTTCCTCCAACCTGGGACCAGTCGAGGTGAGGACCTTCATTGCGAACCCTGAAGAGGCTCGCTAGAGGAGAAAACACCTCCACTGAATGAAGAATCCTGGGAGTTCCCTCAAGACTGCCGACGCTTACCCTTACCCCTTGAGTAAGAAGTAGAAGCGGTGGCAGAAGGATCAGCCCCTCTCGCTTCGCAGAGGAAGCAGAGGGTACTTGTTAGGCTTGGAACGGCCCGTGCCTACCCAAGAAGGCTGATCAAGCTGAAGAAAACAGCAGCTGATCATTGGAATGACGTAGGACGTCATCCCGGACCGTCAACACAGAATCATGGAAAAGTTGCGGACCTGCCAAAAAAGCAGATCGAAGAGTAGCGTACTGCTCCTCAGGAAGGGATCGGCCTGTGTCCCGCACAGAGTCCCTTCGAACTAATTCCAGATTAGCCGTGTTACAGACATGCGTGTGAGTAAGATGCATGAGCGCCTTGGACAGCACACGCAAAGGAGCCTGTACCTCGTCAAACTTATCTGAAGACAGATAAGCAGCAAAAGCTGAGACGACGTGATCGGAGAGAGAAAGCATACCAAGCATCTCTTCCGATAAGCCCAATGTGGACTCCAGAGTCGTCATTGGAATGACGGCAAACGTGGACTTGGAAAGCCCGAGGGAATTGGAGTCCTGATCCAAAAACCGTCAAAGTCTGGTAGACCGACGGATTGGCGGAATCGTAAGAACGATAACGCGCCGGAGGCAAAAAGGTGTCAACCCTGGTGAAGAACGGAGCCTTCATAGCCTTGGAACTTAGCTTGGAGTCCAAGGCTGAAAATGCTTCAACCAACTGTACTGAAGGGCACGGTCGAAGACGCCCAGAAGCAGGTTGCTCCATAGACTGTTGGCGTGCGACCGATGATCGCGGCCTGGCTGACACTGTCGACTGGTTAGATGATTTGAGATCCGGAAGGAACCCAAACACGAAAGCAAGAGCTGCCCCCAAGTCCGAAGACTGCTGGCTCTCGACATCAAGCATGTCTGACTCTTCCCCTGAGTCCGAAGACACATAGCCCATCGTGGGCAAACCAGCCGACGCCTCCCATGGTGTCGGAACACCAGGGGATCAGAAAGCGGCCTGTTTCTAATCCCGGGAGGCGGCGCCACAGGAGGCGCCTGGAAACCACTCGCTGCCTCGCTGGAAGCAACAGGAAGGCTCGTTGACAGAACCTGAGTGAGTAAGGAGAGGGCCTCCCTAAGCTCACTGCCCGTACTGGCGGGTTCGACAGGGGAACGAACCGGCAAAGTGGCTTCACCACTGACCCTCTGAACCAGCGAAGGGTCACGATCCTCCAAAAGACCCGACATGGGACGACGGGCGGCAGCCGAAAACGTCTGAAGCCAGACGTGTACAGGGGTGTGACACACCCCGAGGATCAACATAGCAGGAACTCATGAGAGTCACCGCTGACCTCTGCAGGGCAGAAGGTCCAGGCTGCACAAAAGACGTTGGACCCCCAAGACTGGTCGTGTGGCCAGAATGAGGGACGGAAAATGCCACGGAGTTCATAGTGACCCACTAAGAACAACCAAATCCAATGACAACTGTGGAGCTCGATGGCGCAGAGACCACAGGAGAGGGTCCGGCCGGCAGCCACTTCCAACTTCGCCATGTTGAAGTCAGGGAAGGCTGAGGCCGATACCCTCACGTCTACACAACCAGACACCGCAGCAGACCACTGCAGGTATAAAACTACTGTGCTCAATGGCTGAGAGGACACAGTATGGTGTTCAGTCGGCAGCCCCATTTGACTTCGCCGAGTGGAAGTCTGAGGCCGAAACCCCACAACCATACTACAGACATCCCTGCAGACCCTGGCAGGGAGAAGCCGAGGCCGGCTAAAAACGGTGCCCAAAGACGTTGTAGACGGAACAGCAGTAGCAGCAGATACGACGGGAGCTGTTGGAACTGGCGGAAAAGCGGAGAGAGCCACCAAGCTCGGCCTCCAAAGGAGGAGTCACAACCCTAGTGACAGCCTCAGATGTCGACTGGAGAGGGCGCATAGTCCCGGAACCAGGCATCTCTACACCAGAAAACCAACAGCTCCCGCAGTATCCACCACGGTAAAACACTGCACATTCCCCACGGAAGGGGAATAACTCTCACCAGACATGGTCGAATCGGGAAGCCCCGAAACGAAAGCGGTCCCCACCCCCCGCTGGTGCGGGAGGAGCTGCACATCCCCCACGGAGGAGGAGCAATTCTCATCAGACGTGGTCGAATCGGGCGACCCGAAACGAAAGCGTTCACCACCCCCCGCGGGAGCGGGAGGAGCTGCACATCCCCCACGGAGGGGGTCAAACTCACACCAGACGTGGTCGAGTCGGGGGGCCCCGAAACGACAGTGCCCCCCCCCCCCTCCACAGGTGCAGGAGGAGCTGCACATCCCCCATGGAGGGGGTAAACTCACATCAGACGTGGTCGAGTCGGGGGGCTCCCGAAACGACTGCATTCCACATCACCCGCGTGTGCGGACGAAACGGATACGAGAACGCACCAATGGTGAGGGCAAAAGGAATTGCCCTAAAGGAACCGAACTGGAAAGAACAGAGGTGAGAGCAGTAGAAGAAAAAAGGTGAACTCAACAGAAACAGAAAGTAGAAGAACACCCTCAACTACGAGAGAAGGTGGCAGAACCCAGACAGCCGACACCGACTCCAATAAAATGTTTATTTTTTTTTTTTTTTTTTTTTTTCATCAACCGAAAAAATTCATTGTCGAATCGCGATGACACGATGTCGCAAAACATTCGTGAAAACGGAATAGTAATTAATAAACAATGAGAATGTGGTTGAAAATATAAACGAGAATATATAAAACACAGTCCTGTTATTATACGATCTTCAGATCAATAATTCCAGTCACAGGAAAACCATTATCCACGAGTTGAATTATCACTGTTTCATAATGCATATGGCGGAAACACATCCTGCTCGTGCCTCGGAAAGAAAAAGAATGACAAATTGATGCATTGCGCACTGTGACGGAAGTCAGGGATTTGTACTATTGAAGAGCGTCCCATACTGGGTGTGCGCCGATGGCGCTCGGCCCAGTTTTGGCTTATTTTTTCGTGGTGTTTTTACACCACTTTTCTTTCCCAAATCTTGGGAAAGATTAAAATAGAGAGTATTTTATCCGAGTTAGGTTCTTCCACTGTAGTGCAAGCCTGTTGTAAACAATTGAGGTAGGTTGATAAGAAACAATGGGTAGTGGTGTATTGCATCCTTTGAGTGCTAAAGCATTGCAAAGCCTTGTTGTAGTCAAGGGACACAGTTATCAATTTTATTCACTTGGGGTAAAATATCAGACATAAACAATTTAATTTTTATTTTTTTCAAGTTTGCATTCGTCATACAAAGAGAGCATGCAGCAGCCAAAAAGGACAATGCATGACAGCCTGAGAAACAAATTTTTAACTTTTTAGGCCCAATATTTAATTTTAAAATATCTGCGGAAAAATTTTAACAACTTGTTGCCTCTGGATAAAAATGAAAGTGTCAATGACACTGTAGCTTAACTTGTGTGTTGTGTTTGATGAAAGGGATAATGTTCAATGTTTATGAAAGGATTATGAAATAAGACAAGAATTGTGATAATTGGGAATATGTTCTTTTCTGTTCCCTGTGTGCTATGTTTATGATAAAAATAATATTAGGTGTACACTGTACTAAAGAGCTGAGGGGTGGGTTAATGTACCTCACAGTTAATGTATGTGGCCCTCACAGTTAACGTATATCAATAAAAGTTACCAAGTTACAGTGAAATTATTCCAAAACGAGTCATCCTATCAAGTTACATTAAAATCCCCTCATAAATATGGCCTGTAGACTGTGCTAAAGGTTTTCGGGCTTCGGGCCCCTGCAGCCGTTAGATTCCCAATTGCGTCCAAAGGGGACGTTCTCATCTAGACATTATATAAAGACAATCTACCAAGTTACAATGAAATCCCTTAATAAATATGACCTGTAGACTGTGCTAAAGGTCTTTGGGCTCAGGCAGCCATCATGGCTGAATGATCATAACCAAAAGGGGACATTCTCATCTGGACACTATTTGGAGTCATCCTACCAAGCTACAATGAAATCCCTTCATAATTATGACCTGTAGACTGTTTTAAAGGTTTTCGGGCTTTGGGCCCCTGAAGCCGTCACAGTTGCCCAATCGTGTCCAAAAGGGGACGTTCTCATCTAGACATTATATGAAGTCAACCTACCAAGTTACAATGAAATCCCTTCATAAATATGACCTGTAGACTGTGCTAAGGGTTTTCGGGCTTCGGGCTCGGGCAGCCATCATGGTTGAATGATCGCAACCAAAGGGGACAATCTCATCTGGGCATCATCTGGAGAGATCCTGCGAAGTTACAATGAAATCCCTTCATAAATATGACCTGTAGACTGTACTCAAGGTTTTCGGGCTTCGGGCACCTGTAGCCATCACAGCTGACCAATCACGACCAAAAGGGGATGTCATCATCTAGGCATTATATGGAGTCAACCTAATTGGTTACAATGAAATCCTTCCATAAATATGACCTTTTACCTAAAGGTTTTTGGGCTCGGGCACCCATCAAGGCTGAATGATCACGATCAAAATGGGACGTTCTCATTGAGACATTATTTGGAGTCATCCTACCAAGTTACAATGAAATCCCCTCATAAATATGACCTGTAGACTGTGCTAAAGGTTTTCGGGCTTCGGGCACCTTTAGCCGTCACAGTAGCCCAATCATGTCCAAAAGGGGACGTTCTCATCTAGACATTATATGAAGTTAACCTACCAAGTTACAATGAAATCCCTTCATAAATATGACCTGTAGACTGTGCTAAAGGTTTTCGGGCTTCAGGTTCGGACAGCCATCATGGTTGAATGATTGCAACCAAAGGGGACAATCTCATCTGGGCATCATCTGGAGTGATCCTGCGAAGTTACAATGAAATCCCTTCATAAATATGACCTGTAGACTGTGCTCAAGGTTTTCGGGCTTCGGGCACCTGTAGCCATCACAGTTGACCAATCACGACCAAAAGGGGATGTCATCATCTAGGCATTATATGGAGTCAACCTAACAGGTTACAATGAAATCCTTCTATAAATATAACCTTTTGCCTATGCCAAAGGTTTTTGGGCTTGGGCACCCATCAAGGCTGAATGATCAGGGCCAAAATGGGACGTTCTCATCTAGACATTATTTGGAGTCATCCTACCAAGTTACAATGAAATCCCTTCATAAATATGACCTGTAGACAGTGCAAAAGGTTTTCGGGCTTCGGGCACCTTTAGCCGTCAAAGATGCCCAATCATGTCCAAAAGGGGACATTCTCATCTAGACATTGTATGAAGTCAACCTACCAAGTTACAATGAAATCCCTTCATAAATATGACCTGTAGACTGTGCTAAAGGTTTTCGGGCTTCAGGTTCGGACAGCCATCATGGTTGAATGATTGCAACCAAAGGGGACAATCTCATCTGGGCATCATCTGGAGTGATCCTGCGAAGTTACAATGAAATCCCTTCATAAATATGACCTGTAGACTGTGCTCAAGGTTTTCGGGCTTCGGGCACCTGTAGCCATCACAGTTGACCAATCACGACCAAAAGGGGATGTCATCATCTAGGCATTATATGGAGTCAACCTAACAGGTTACAATGAAATCCTTCTATAAATATAACCTTTTGCCTATGCCAAAGGTTTTTGGGCTTGGGCACCCATCAAGGCTGAATGATCAGGGCCAAAATGGGACGTTCTCATCTAGACATTATTTGGAGTCATCCTACCAAGTTACAATGAAATCCCTTCATAAATATGACCTGTAGACAGTGCAAAAGGTTTTCGGGCTTCGGGCACCTTTAGCCGTCAAAGATGCCCAATCATGTCCAAAAGGGGACATTCTCATCTAGACATTGTATGAAGTCAACCTACCAAGTTACAATGAAATCCCTTCATAAATATGACCTGTAGACTGTGCTAAAGGTTTTCGTGCTTCGGGCTCGGGCAGCCATCATGGCTGAATGATCGCAACCATAGGGGACAATCTAATCTGGGCATCATCTGGAGTGATCCTAAGAAGTTACAATGAAATCCCTTCATAAATATGACCTGTAGACTGTGATCAAGGTTTTCGGGCTTCGGGCACTAGTAGCCATCACAACTGACCAATCACGACCAAAAGGGGATGTCATCATCTAGGCATTACATGGAGTCAACCTAACAGGTTACAATAAAATCCTTCCATAAATATGACCTTTTGCTTATGCTAAAGGTTTTTGGGCTCGGGCACCCATCAAGGCTGCATGATCACGATCAAAATGGGACGTTCTCATCTAGACATTATTTGGAGTCATCCTACCAAGTTACAATGAAAACCCTTCATAAATATGACCTCTAGACTGCGCTAAAGGTTTTCGGGCTTTGGGCCCCTGTAGCTGTCACAGTTGCCCAATCACGCCCAAAAGGTGACTTTCTCATCTAGACATTGTATGAAGTCAACCCACCAAGTTACAATGAAATTCCTCAATAAATATGACCTGCAGACTGTGGTAAAGGTTTTCGGGTTTTGGGATCGGGCAGTCGTCACGGTTGGCAGATCATGCCCAAATGGGGAAATTCTCATCTAGACATCATAAGGAGTCATCCTACCAAGTTACAATGAAATCCCTCCACATTAAACATGACCAGCAGACTGTGCTAAAAGTTTTGGGGTTTTGGGCTTGGGCAGCCATCACGGTTGATAGATCATGCCCAAAAGGGGACGTTCTCATCTAGGCATTATACAGAGGCATCCTATCAAGTTACAATGAAATCCCTTCATAAATACGACCTGTAGACTGTGCTAATGGTTTTCGGGTTTTGGGCTTGGCCAGCCATACCGGTTGCCCGATCGCGACCAAAAGGGGATGTTCTCATCTAGACATGACCCCAAACCTGCATATGAAATTTCATGACGATCAGACAAGAACTGTGGGGTGTAGCCCGTGCTAAAGGAAAATGTGAACAGACGTCACAGACTCACAGACTAACAGACTTCCGCACGTGTGATGGCAATAGCTTATCTTGACTATGTCAAGTTAAGCTAAAAAATAATCAAAGATTCCATAGGTGACATAATGAACCTGTAATATAGAAGAGGCTTCACAAAATCGACTGATGTATTTCCAATTGCTAAAAATTCCATCTGAAAAAAAGCGAGTAACATTATTTATATGCTTTTGCTCACCCACTATGATCTATAGAGTAATAATATCATTTACATTCAGAAAAAGCCAAATAATCTATAGAGTAACAAATGTCTTTTACTTTAAGAAAAAGTCAAATAATAATAATCCGTAGAATAACAAATATCTTGTCTTCTCCTTCAGTGTATTTCACATATTTGTTTGCCCTGCTAACATTTGTTGAAGTACTGCATTATTACCTTCAATGAAGAAAGGTATTCAGGTTGTGTTATAATATTTCCACTAATATCCATCTGATTCATTCTTCTGAAGGCTATAATGTTCACGCCCATAAAATCAGCATCATTAATCTGAAAGAAATGATACAATTTAGACAATAAAGTAGACACCTGTTAACTGAATATAGACTTTGTAAAAAAAAACATTAGTCAAGAGGAACTTTTATTGGTGTTTAAGATACTTTTTGGGCTGATTCCGAAACCGATTGATGCCACACTGAAACCCTTGGGCAAAGTGACATATTTTATCCTTTTCAGGCGTACCCAATTCTTTCTTTTTTTTAAATTTGGCTTTATTTATTTATTTATTGGAGTTTAACAACACTTTTGACAGCCAGGGTCCCCTCCTGTCAAACAGTTTTTACAAGTGGAGGAAGCTGGAGTGGTGGTTTCTCAGAATGTCGGCTCACTCTAAATAAACACTTCTTGGAATGCCGACACATTAATTAATTTTGTCCGCACAACAGAGTGAGATTGCATTATAGTTTATTCTATATTAGTGAACAGTTTTAAGACTGCATTTCAAGTGAACACAATGTTAGAAAGTTATCAATTGTGTTTTTAAATGACTGAGTACATAATCAATGTTAGATATGCAACAAGTTACTGAGTTATCAACTGTATTTTTAAATGACTGAGTGCATAATCAATTTAATTTCTTACAAATAAGAGGAAATTGCGTCAAATTACTTATCAGTCTAAAATGGTAAATGCTCAAGTGAATGTTCGGTTTATCACCAATAGACGTGGTGGTCAGAATTTAGTATATGGCGGATATAAATTTAGGATAAAAAGCAGTAGAAATGACACGGTGCATTGGAAGTGCAGTGAAAGTGGCTGCTCAGCAACCATAAACACCAAAGATGGCATGCTCACAGATTACAGAAATTCACACAACCACCAGCCAGATGAAGATAAGTTAACTGTTGACGAGATGTTAGCTAATTTAAAAAAACTGGAACGCACAAACTCCAGAGCAGTTTCAGCAATATATCATGAAGAAATAACCGCATTGCGGTCAACGGACTACGAGCATGTCATCCCGAAAGTTCCCACGTTATACAGAATGCACTCCAGTTTATATCGTCAAAGAGCAAAGAACATTCCATCTCTTCCATCTCAGCATTCTGATATAGATTTACCAGACTTGTACACTAACACTATTTCTGGTAAATCTTTTCTTTTATATTCTGACGTCAACAACAATTTTCTTATATTTTCAACACATCAAAATCTTGAACATCTAGCAGCAGCCAACACATATTTTTGCGACGGAACTTTCAGTATGACTCCCGATTTATTCTACCAGATCTACACAATCCACACAAGTGTTGATGGGAAGATGTGTCCTTTAGTGTATGGACTTCTCCCCAACAAAACCAAGGCGACGTATCTCCGCTTCTTCCAGGCAATACAACAAAAATCAGCAGAAATTAATATAAACTTGTCACCAACGACTGTTTTTACTGACTTTGAGAAAGCTGCACAATCTGCAATTCAAACTGTTTTTCAATGTGAAATGAAAGGCTGCCTCTTTCATTATCGCCAGTGTATCCAAAGAAATGTGCAGCGTTGTGGTCTTCAAAGTGCCTTTTCATCTGATGACAGCATAAATCAGTTTGTCCATCGTGCATCTGCACTTCCTCTTATAAGGCAATGTGACACTGGCGATGTATGGTTGAATGCGTTGGAAAATGTTGATTTAGAAAATGGAAATGTTCTAAAGTTTGCCGATTATGTGACAGAACAGTGGGTTGAAATGCCAGGCAGGGACATGTGGAACCATTTTGACACTGTAGGTCCACGGACCATAGCCACGTGGAAGGCTGGAATTCAAAAATTTCCAAGTTGAATGCTGTACACCCAAATTTATTCAGATTCATAGATCTTATAAAAAAAGAACAAGATCAAACAGAGACTGTTATCATGCAATTATAATCCAGAGGGAAAATGCGACCTCAAAAGAGGAAATACTGACAATTATACCTGGGTCTGGAAAATGAGAAACGAAAATTGTTGAGTGGTGCCAAGACTGTTCTTGAATATGCTGACTCTATATCACATCTCGTTGGGTTATAAATGTTTAGTTTGGTTGTTCATTTTGGTTATAAATGTTTAATTTGCTTATTTAGTTTGTAAAATTAGGATAAAAATACATTTTTTGTATGAAATTCATGTAAAAAATACATTTTTTGTATGTTTGTATGCCTGGTTTTATGTATTTTTGTACGTGTATTCTCATGGTAATATATTTAATTATTAATTAGTGTGTGAACAAGAGGCCCGGGGGGGGGGGGGGGGGGGGGGGGGGGGGGGCTGAGGCGCTCACCTGACATGGCAGCCTAAATATCAACCCAGAGAATTGATTTCAACAAGTTGCATCTACTCCTCCTAAGAAAAGCTAAAACCAAATATCCTAAGATTTTGACCAGTGGATCTAAAAAAATGATTTTTAAAGAATACTCCTCATATTGAACTAAGTTATAATTCAGGCTCCCACAGGGAGCCCATATATGAACCCAGGGACTTGGCTTTAACAAGCTTGAATCTCACCCCCCTAAGGATGCTGCACACCAAATATCAAAACATTCTGACTGCTGGATCTGAAGAAGAAGATTTTTAAAGAAAATTCCTCATTTTGAACTAAGTTACAATTCGAGCTCCCACATTAAGCCCAAAAATGAACTTAGGAACTTAGCTTGAACAAACTTGAATCTCACCCCCCTAAGGATGCTACATACCAAATATCAAAGCAATCCGACTGCTGGATCTGAAGAAGAAGATTTTAAACAAGAAGCCCCAAGGGGCCTGAGGGCGCTCACCTGACATGGTAGCCTAAATATCAACCCAGAGAATTGATTTCAACAAGTTGCATCTGCTCCTCCTAAGAAAAGCTTATACCAAATATCCAAAGATTCTGACCAGTGGATCTAAAAAAAAAGATTTTTAAAGAATATTCCTCATATTGAAGTAAGTTACAATTCGAGCTCCCACAGTAGTCCAAATATGGACCTAGGGACATGGCTTGAACAAACTTGAATCTCACCCCCCTAAGGATGCTGCATACCAAATATCAAAACATTCCGACTGCTGGATCTGAAGAAGAAGATTTTTAAAGAAAATTCCTCATTTTGAACTAAGTTATAATTCGGGCTACCACAGTGAGCCCAAATATGAACCCAGGGACTTGGCTTGAACAAACTTGAATCTCACCCTCCTAAGCATGGTGCAAACCCAATATCAAAAGATTCTGCCTGCTGAATCTTGAGAAGAAGATTTTCAAAGAAATTTGCCTGAAATGCACTAAGTTCAAATTTGGGCTCCTATACTGAGCCCAAGTATAAACCCAGGGGGCCGATTTGAACAAACTTGAATCAGATCCACCCCACAATGTTGCATACCAAATATCAAAAGATTCTGCCTGCTGGATCTGGAGAAGAAGATTTTTTTAAAGAAATTTGCCTGAAATGCACTAAGTTCGAATTCGGGCTTCTATAGTGAGTCCAAATATGAATCCAGGGGGCCGATTTGAACAAACTTGAATCAGATCCACCCCACAATGATGCATACCAAATATCAAAAGATTCTGCCTGCTGGATCTGGAGAAGAAAATTTTTTAAGAAATTTGCCTGAAATGCACTAAGTTTGAAATCGGGCTCCTATACTGAGCCCAAATATGAACATAGGGGGGGGGGGGGGGGGGGGAATTGAACAAACTTGAATAAGATCCACCCTACAATGTTGCATAATAAATATCTAAAGATTCTGCATGATGGATCTGGAGAAGAAGATTTTTTAATGTTTTTCCCATTGCCTACAGTGTTAAAAAGTGCTGACTCAGCACTTTTTCAAAAGTCCTGAAAAAAGTACCTTGAGATCAAATCGATAGGGATTTTTTTTAACCATTCTATTCTACTGGATAAAAGTAAGCTTTATACAAAATAAGAATTCTCTGTGCCGTGTAGTTTTGGAGATATGGCAGTTTTAAGGTTTTTCCTATTTTTAGCTCCCGAGGTTCCCATGGGGCAATGAGAAAAAAAATTTTGGCATCAATCAACTACTTATGAACCATTATCATCTCATATCAAATTTGGTTCAAATCGACCTCACGGTTCTGAAAACAGAAATTTTAGGCGTGGCCAAAATGTTTGCCCCCTCCCATACGGAAGGCAAATAGTGCCCGACAAACTTCTCTTGAACAAACTTGATTCTAAACCTCAAAAGGACTCTGTATATCACATATCAAGTCTCTGCTACTGGTGGTTCATTAGAAGAAGATTTTCAAAAAATTTGGCCATTTTTCCTCCACCCCTCTGCTCAATATGAGCCGAAACCTAATTTGCACAAAAATCAAAATATCCCTATATAACCACTACTTACATGAAATTTAATTAAAATGTGGCAAGTGGTTTAGGAGAAAGAGGCTCAAACACCACCTTCATGCAGGACGGCGGATGACTGATGGATGACGGACAAAGAGTGATAAGAAAAGCTCACCCTGACTTTCAGTCAGGTGAGCTAAAAACTTCTTATTTTTGCGAGAACCGACTGAATAAATGTATCTTTTGAATAAAGCCATTATCTATCATTTCTCCCATTTATCAGAAACAAACTATACTTTCCTAACACCCAGAAAGTGTTGTTTTAGCACTCAACATGCACCACTGACTCCAGGTTAGAAAACAATAGGTGCCAGCAAAGAACACCCCCGCTGGAGTACCCGGAGAGAACCACTGAGCAGTACAACTGTCTGACTCCCCAATGTACTAACTCCACACATGCAGGGTTGGCATTGGTTGAAGACAATGTGCACAATCAATGTGCAGTATGCCTTAGAACACAGCACTATCATGCCTGCCCCCCCCCCCCTCCCCCCCCCCCCCCCCCCCAAAAAAAAAAATTTGGCTTTACATTTAGATTATATATGTTGACGAGACATGAAATCAAGGTTGGTGATTTTTTTAGAAAAACAAAAAAATCAATTTTTTTTTATTTAAATCTGATTTTTTTGATTTAAATCGATTTATTTGATTTTTATTTTCATACTATAAATTATTCACAAGAGGATACTTTTTCTCACATGATTTCTTTAGATGAGAGAAATGAAGTACTTTGGCAGCAGTTTGTATCAAAGGCTGCACAAAGAATGACACAAATAACTGATAGCAAAACATTTACCTGTGTTAACCATTTCAGTCTTTGAGGTGGTATGAGTGGAAGAATTCCAGAATACATTTGGCATAGAATAGACATTTGGCATAGATGGAAATAGAGAGGAATCATTGAAACTTATGTTTTCTCATTGTTAAAGCATTGCTGGAAGGAAGATGACTTCTTGAAAATCATTTTTGATACTTTTGATACTTGAATCACTGATCATTGTTCCCAGAATTGATTTAATATTTTTGATGGGTTCATTGAAAGATTATATGTATGGTTTAAAATTCACTTTAATATAATTTTATTCACATTAGCTGAAAATTATATAAACTTATAAAACTTATTCAGGAGCATTTAACTTACCTACATCCACTCCAGCAGTCAAGACACAGTGGGATGTATATGCCTACTCCATAGATTAGTTCTAATTGCCATAAACAAGGGCTAATTACAGTATTTCAACATTTAATATGCATTACATCTTGTTTCAGCTTATTTCCCAGTTGTTTTGAAAATATTTCAAATTTTTATTTAAATTAATTGATTTAATTAAATCAGCCAACCCTGCACGAAATGTGTTTTTATTACCAGCTGTTATTTGTTTTGGTACTTTAGATGAGTAAAAAGGTGGAAATTTGCTGGATTTATTTGCCAAAAATAAGTAAATTTTAGTATTTGTGAAGATTGAAACATAGCATTAGGCAGTATGATGTATTTTATGATCATTTCTTGGATACCTTAAATTTATTTCAAATTTTTTCGATGTCGTCATCGAAACATTGGTGCAATTGAGATAATTTACCCTTTTGTACGAATTCACATTGAAAATCACACTACCAAAATGCTGATCTTTCAATATGCCAATGGATGAAACTGGAGTACTCAGAGAGAACCACCAAGCAATGGCGAGCAACTGTCAGACTCCCCAACGTACTAACTCCACACAAGCAGGGTTAGCATTGGCTGAAGAAAAGTGCACCATCCATGTGCAGTATGCCTTAGTACACAATGCCACCGTGCCCCCAATGTGTGTAATTGGGATTAAGTGACTTGCCCAAGAACACAATGCAGTTGCTGCAGGTGGGATTCAAACTAAGGACCTCTTGTCTTGTAGCCTGCAACTCTACGTACTGATCCACTCAGCTCCCATTGTGTGGACGAATGACATATCGCAACCCATCCCAATAGCTCTTACTTGACATTGTCAAGTTGAGAAAAAAGGGTCCCTCCCTCATCATAAAATTGAGAAAAAATTCCAAGCACTTTCAAGAACCTGTTTGAACCTGTTTATATGACTGATTAACTGGTAGATTTCTAAATTATCTTTAAAAGGCAAATTGTAACATGAGTATTTTTTTTCACAGATTCTATTGCTACCAGCAAGGGAAATCTTAGTTTGGAATTCTATTGATTTGTTACAATTTATTGGCGAGTGCCTGTTAACACTCTTAAATAAATTGTAATAAAATATTTCCTATAAACATTTTTGTTTTACCTCTGAGAAAAGATCAAGCAAATGCATACAGGAAAAAGCCACTAAAGTGGCTTTCCGCACTTTTCCAAGGAGCCATGATAGAGGCTTCTAGCATCCAACCTGTTTCAATACCCTTTGCTGAAAGCATGCAATATCACAATTGGTTATTTCAAATTTTGAAATTTTTTTTTTAAGAAAACCTTGTCATGTGAAACCTCATTGGAATGTGTTCCATGAACTCGATCCAATGAGGGGTCAAATGATATGGTTTTCTTGAAACTTGAAATAAATTTTCTTCAACTGCTCAATTTGTAAATTATGTTGGCAGATGCAGCTGATTCATTAGGTGAAGGGTTAAAATGAATTGAGAGTTTTCATAAGATACATGTGCGATAATAATTGAGAAACTATTACTTACCGTTAATGTCCTGAAGCCTGGTGCTGATCTTTCAATATGCCGGTTTACTGGACCAGGTTTTATTTGAATTTTATAAGTACATTTAGGCTGAATAAGAGAAAAAGCATTCTGTTGAAAGATATATCACTTGAGTGAAGAAAAAAATTGTTGCCCTTTAACCTTCAAGTCCTCATTAATTTTATGATAATAACTACCGTACATGCATGTACAGAGCTGCAGATGACTTAAACCATTACCTAACACGAAAAGCAGATGACAGTTGCAAAAAAAATTCTTGAATAACTAATTTTTTTCATTTTCGGTCTCAAAAACATAGGTTATGACCCCTCATTGGAACGAGCTCGACGAGAATGAGGGGTCATAACCTATGTTTTTGAGGCAAAAATATTGAAAATTAATTGGCGATTTTTTAGAATAGTGCTAGCCGGTTTTGGCCATTATGTTGGGTAAAGGGTTAACAGTGTTTCTTCATTATTGCTGGCTGTCAGTGTAGGCATCCAACAATGATGTAAAAACACTGTCAAAGTTAAAAAATTGATAGTAATTTATATATTTTTTATACTTACCAATAACCCAGTCTTAGCTGGTGCTAACTCTAAAATATTTAGGGCCAAACGCAAATTTTACCCTCCCAATCCCCAAAATTTGCATCTAAAACCGAAAATTACATGTCCTATATGGTCCTCCATACTTTTACTCCACTGCGCATATGCCGTGTCAAGGAGGTCTCAAAACTGCCACCAAAAGTCATTCTAACAACCAGTGCCTGGTAAGCGTTATGTACGCAGCGGGGAGGCAAGAGTTCCTAACTCCTGGGAGGGCCACCCCCGTCTGGGTCATTGGTAAGTATAAAAAATATATCAATTACTATAAATTTTTTAACATTTTTATACTGTACCAATGACCCAGACTTAGCTGAATAGTAAAAAGGCTGGAGGGCCCAGGACATAAGGAAAATCAAATATTTTTTAAAGGAAAGCCAATAAATACGGGAGTCTAGAGAAATGAGACTCAAAATACTCATTTAAAAGTGTTCAAAGAATGTATATTAATGCCCAATTAATCACGTGATATATACAGATACTCCACACCAATCAACACTTAAAAAATATTACACAGATGAGTAAACATAGGCTTTATCCTTTAAAAACATCTCAGAACTGACTCGGAATTACTGACTCCAAGGGAGGTATTCCCTTGCTTTACACAATAAAGCAGGTGACCCAAGCCCCCCCCCCTCCCCCCCCCCCCCCTTGCCCTTGATCAAATACTCCAGAGCAAAGACGGCAGCAGGACAGAGTCACTGCCAGAACCGAAAGCCTATACACATATAGTAGCCACAGTTTAGTAGACAACATTTTGAGTAAAAAATAATGGACCTAAACAATGTAGATCTGCAGAAAGGACTCAATATTCTCAGATACAAAATTGTGAAAATGGAGGGCTAAGACCAATATGCAGCCCTCATTCGATCTGTAATATCAACATAATTAGGTTAAGCCTATGATGTAGATGAACTCTTACTTCATGAGCTTAAAACTAACGCACAGACTTCTGAATGAAGATATAATCATTAGCAGAACTGATAGTAGATTGAATCCATCTGACCATAGAATGGACCGAAATGTGGAGGAAGCTTCCAGGGCATGTCCCACAACAGACACCTGAGTAAATTAATCCTCAGTCTTTGTAGATCTAGAGAAGCTACCAACAGAATTGCACTGAAATAATTATATTGAGCAATATCTGTTAAATGAACGGCACTGGAAGATACGTATATCTTATTATCCGTTCACAAGATCGATGGAGCATTTACTGCAAACGCTCGAAGATCCAAACATTGTGACACATACGTCTGCAACTAATTGTTGAGATGCGTCGCGAAAAAGTCGATCATTGGCCACTCTTCTTGGTAGCAATCTGATTGAATACTGGTTTGTTGAAAGTCCCTTCTGGTGGCAACAAACGGCCCCTCCGTGAAGGGAGTCTGCTAATACATTCAGACGACCCGGAATATGAGGGACCAATAGAAGAACTTGATATTCTAGTACCAGCCGAAAGATTCCTTCCGTTAACATGAAAAACAGGATGGAATGAGTGCCTCCACAATTACGAAAATACGCTAATATCGTCGAGTTGTCAGACAGAATTAGCATATGAGCATTCTGAATAACGTTCATCAATAACGTAGTGCAAGCCAAAATGACATCATTCTTGATGTTTGTGTGCTTGATAAGGAACTATGGAAACAAAAGACCCTGGCACTTCAAATCCGTTGGGTTTAATGAAACTACCCAAAGTGTTTGACTGACATCCATCAAAACTGTAAAACTCGGATCCGGCAATTTGCAGTGGAACTACTTGAGTTAAGCACTGAAAACTTGCCCAAGTCTGAATCTCTTATTCACTTTTGACAAGAAGATGTCCGTATCGAGCGAAATAATCTTCACCCTCCAATTCTGAATTAAAAGAAATTTGGAGATGACAAATGCGTAACCGCCCTATTGGAATAAAATCACGGCAGTTCCGCACAACGTATCAGTCACATGAGATCTCCCGCTGAGACCTTGTCTGAGCGACGACAATAGCGAGTATAACAACAGATTAATTTTGCTCTGGTTTACGGCAGACGAACAAGAAGGTTATGCGTCTCGAAGCCCATCCCCCGGTGGGTAAATGACTTGGACGAAACCAGATCCGACTTCTCCTCGCTTACTTGTGAAACCGAGACGTCGGATCAATAGAAACAGAATCTGCACATCGTTCTGCGTTCTGGTTAACGGCAGACAAACGAGAATGTTATGCGTCTTGAAGCTCATCCCCCGGTGGGTAAGTGACTTGGACGAATCCAGATCCGACTTCTCCTCATTTACTTATGAAACCGAGACGTCGGATCAATAGAAGCAGAATCTGCACATCGTTCTGAAGCGTTAACTCATTGACATACCTCTGAAGAATGACGTCCAGGTAGGCCGACGTTACCACAGACGAATGAGCTCGGAAATGAGTCATTACCGAGTTCGTTATTCGAGTGAAAGCCCAGGAACTAGATTCAAACTGAAACACATTGGTCGGTGCTGAAACACAATTCCTATGATAAAGAAGCAAAGATACTTTCTGAACGCCTGATGTACCCTGACGTGAAAGTATGCAACTAGAAATCTATGCATGTAGCATAGTCGTACACCCAAATACTCGCTCTGACCAATCGGATGGACTCCATTTAGAAACTTGGAGCCACGATCAGTTTGTTATCTTGCTCAGAATATGAGTGGACGGAACGAGCCGTCTGGTTTTGGAACCAGAAAAGGATGGTTGTAGAAGCCTGGAAATTCCTGGATTTCTACGATCTCTATCGCAATCATTCCAGAAGAGACTGGACTTCTGATGGAAGTGAGCATCTATTGTACTGACTGACGGAAGCTGAGTCCAACTTGGACTCCGAGGTAACAGAGGATTTTGTTTGAGGAACAATATAATCCTTCCGAAATCACCCCTTGAATCCAAGGTTCGTCCGTAATCTAATCCCAAATCATTGAGAAACTCTACAGTCTTCCGCTCACTAGTACACGATAGAGGTTAAAACCATTACCTCCTGGTCCTGCGAGGCTTGCGGAAGGAGAAGCCATGTCCTCCACTGCCTGCACCTTGCCTCGTCGACCTAGGGGCGTCTGACCGGATGTCTCGGTCAGAAATACAGCCCCTATCTGAGTCGCTACCTTGACAGTCTCTAGAATAAGACCTACAGGATGCATAGGAACCTCTATAGGAACTTCCTTTGGACGTATTCGTCCCAGAAGTGTCTGTCCTACTCTTCTCTGCTGAATCTGACTATATGGAAGTGAATTTTAATAGCAGAGAGTCTAAAGCTTTCTTAGTTAACTGATCATAAACTGCAGAAAGCTTGCCATCGAAGAAACCTCTCCAGAGACAGGAGCGACTCTCTCAGAGTTTTTCACCTTACTATCTACACGGGTGGATGTAGCCAGGGCCGCGTCACATCTAACCAACTCCATATTGCCACTAAAGGACGGAGTTTTACCTGAGGCCCTTGAAAGAACTCTTAAGGATATTATCATCCTAGAATTCTTTTCCCTTTGAGATGTAATGATAACGCTCTGGTAAGGTGATCTGAGTACGATGATGCATCTAAGCTGTCCCTGCTAGACGATATTGTTATTTCCAACATCGTGGTTGGAATTGACATAGATGACAGTAAAACAATACTAGTTCCTGACCTAGTCGTCTAGATGCAGAGAACTCTCAGAATGCTCTGTCCTGCCGTTTCAAAATATTCAATGAAATGATGAAAGGCAGATGTCGAGCATATTGCCGATAAGAAACTTGACCTGCCCATTTAGGTAGCAAGTTATATAATTATAGCGTCATTCAACAGATCAAATGTCCGTGAAACATATTTGGACTATGTCGGAAACTTATATATCCAGTGGCGCTATCCGTTTCTTATCCGGCAACGCAGCATTTTTGGTCCGGAGGAACAACGTCCGATGATAATGCCGGATGCACTCTACGGCAATCATGTTGTTCCGAAAAGGGAAAATACAACTCATCCGTATCCCTTTCACCATCCTGTCGGACCACTTGAAATTCTTGGTCGTCCGTGCCTGAACCTGCAGCGGAACGTACCAACCCAGCATCGTCGCATAATTCCTGATCTGACAGAGTTACTGTCGGTTGCTGGGATGCTGCGATAATTTGTGCTATCTGCGATAGCATATCCGCAACAGAGGCCTGTGGAGCTGCAGTCTTATAGGATATAGCCGCTGGAAGCTCCTTGGACATTCACTCCTGCATACCTTTAATATGCGAACGTCCGGAGAATGAAGGCCTCGTATCCTTGGCTACCGGATGGTGTGACCTGGTCGCCATAGAATCCCTGATCGGCGATGTTGATTGAATATCACAGGTCACATAGCCAAGGTGCAGTCACGTGTGCTGCCGTGAGGATGAGGAAGCCGAAAGAGCCGTCTCTCTGGACTGTCTTTTTAACGGAGCGTCCCGAGCGGCAGACGTATACTCCAACTGAGAAACATTTTGTACCACAACATCTGAGCCCAGATGTTGTAATACAAGAGAGGGACCTCTCTAACTCGCAGCCCGGATGGACCTGGACGAGCTAGGAACCGGACTAATAGGCTTCTTCCGTACCATCCTCGTATCCGTCGTCACTGGGTGTGCACATTGTATTTTATAGTGCTCACATCACCCAAATCTCCTTCCTGGATCGCAACAGATGAGCCCAAGTGCTGAGCCATTCGGTGAATGGTTGCGACACCAGGCGAGCTAGAGGACGCCAATGCCATCTATCATACTAGGGAACTCCAGGCAATTGACAGATCTACATGAGCACTTTTGCCGCTAACTCTTCATTTGACTGTGACAACGGAAGCACACTTACGAAGACATCACGGTAACCATATCTAGTTCATGTTACCCTAGGAGACCTGTGGAGCCACGGTCCTACGTGAAAGTGAAATATCCGCTGGAAGCTCGCGGGACGTTCATTCCAGCATTTATATAATATGCGAACGTCCCAACTGGAAAGGTCTCGTATCCTTGGCTAGCAGATGGAGCGACCTGGTCGACGTGTATTCCTTGGTCGGCGAAGCAAGAGCACCAGAGACGTTCAATCCTGCATTTATATAATATGCGAACGTCCCTTAGAAATCCGTGGTCAAATAGCCAAGGTGCGGTCATGTGTGTTGACGAGGATGAGGAAACCAATATAACAGCCGCGTCGGACTGTCATGCGACGGAGCGTCCCGAACAGGAGGAGTGGACATAAGCTTCGACTAAGCGAACAACATACAACATCGCAGCGCAGATGTTGATGCAAGAGAGAGGGTGCCTCTCTTGCTCGTGGTCCAGGGAACCTGGACGAGCTAGCTATCGGACTGACAGGCTTCCTCCGTACTATCCTCGGATCCGTCGTTGCTGGGTGTGCACATCTGAAGTTTTATAGTGCTCGCATCACCCAATCTGCTTCCCTGGACCGCAATGGACTAACCCGGGTGCTGAGCCATTCTATCCTGTGAATGGTTGCGACACCGGGCGGACTAACAGGCAACAATGCCTTCAAAAGAACGAGCGAACTCCCAGCAATTGTCGTTAATACCTTGAGCACTTCCTGCTAGCACTAATATTGCAACGACGGAGACACAGTAATTGAAGACATCACAGAAACATCACTCTGAGTTCTGAAAAAGAAACTGATAAAATATAGTGACCCTACGGAGAGAGGACAGTAATGGACCTCTCACCGCAACAAAATAATGTGACACACGTCTCCAACGTGTCATATCAATCAGCACACACAGAGCAAGAATTAATGCGACTACATCGACTATAAGAAACACAATTAACTTGTGAATTTGAGGAAGATATCCTCGCATTCAGACTGAAGAATATTTTTTCAATTAGAAAATATATACACCGTCATATTACTCGCACTAACTCTTGAAATAAATATACATAATATATTATAATTCATTATAACATTTCAAAAGAAAATAATTTTCAAAAAAATTTTCAGAAAAGCCCAAGTTTCCAATGGGAACCCTGAGCCCACAAAAGCCTAAATGTGGACAAAAATTTTAATCATTTTGAAAAAATTAATGTAACACTTACAGACAATATTAATGTATCTTGCTATGAACTAAATTAAGCAGAAGACAAGTAATCATTGTCAGAAGTAACAGTTGTCAACATTGTCAACATAAGCAAAAGTGTCAACAAACCGGAAACAATGGAATATTCATAGCAAAAATGACCACAATAAGGTCATGCCACGAAAATAGGTAACATGTAACAATTTCATAAAATAATTATAAGTTACAGCCCTGAACATTTGTTTCCACTGTTTTCTCCTCTCCACCTTCTGTTTCCACCATATATCCACCATTTCTCTCATAAATATGCATCTGGCATCTTTAAAACTGAGATTTACAAGCACAAATAACAGTGAAGTGTAACTGTATTGAGGGCCAAACGAAGAATGACTTTTGGCGGCAGTTTCGAGACCTCCTTGACACTGCGCATGCGCAGTGGAGTAAAAGTATGGAGGACCATATAGGGCATGTAATTTTTGGTTTTAGATGCAAATTTTGGGGATTGGGGGGTAAAATTTGCGTTTGGCCCTAAATATTTTAGAGTTAGCACCAGCAAAGTCTGGGTCATTGGTACAGTATAAAAATATAAAGGAATCCTACCAGTCCGGTCCTCAAGGAAGAATACACTAGGGACCACATTTTCAAAGCAATACAAGAGGGGTTGTTGGAGCGCGGTGGCTCAGTAGGTAGAGGTGCAGGCTGCAAGCCAAGAGGTCCTCGGTTCGAATCCCACCTGTGGCAACCGCGTTGTGACCTTGGGCAAGACACTTCATCTCCATTGCCCGTGTGGGGGCACGATGACGCCGTGTACTAAGGCGTACTGCACGTCGATGGTATGCATGTCTTCAACCAATCTAACCCTGCCTGTGTTCCAGTGCGGAGTTACGATGTTGTGAAGCTGGCAGCTGCTCGCCGTTGCTTGGTGGTTCTCTCCAGGTACTCCCGCTTCCTCCACCCGTAAAACTGTCACGGTCATGATTAGCCATTGTGCCTAAATATGTGACCTTAAACATCAATAAATAATAATAATAAATAAGAGGGGTTGTTTGTGGCTGTATGGGGACTTGAGGGTTAAAGACAGCTACTATTGTTTTCTGTATAAAGAACATTATCGCCAGAACCTGTTGTCTTAAAAAAGCCCTTCTTTGACAAGTCAATAGGAAAATACAAATCCAGCTGAAACAACTATTATCACTCATAATATCTCAATAGAAGTAGTCTTAGCTTCAAAGGACAGCTTAATTGTGATATATTGTTACAAATTTGCTATAATTTTAACATTTTTATAATTGTGATAAAAAAGAGGAGCCAGAGGTTCTCACCTGAGAAATTTGTTCATAAAAGGATTTAAGGTCACAGTCAGCATATATGACGTGGACAATACCACAGAAGAATGAAGTCATGTATTTATTCATAACTCTGTTGTACATGTCAGATGATTTAAATGCACAGATTTTCAGTTATGCTAAAAGGGAGGTTTCTTTCAAATTTGAAAAAAATTGGATGACAGGTGTAGTCTGTGGGGTGTGATAATGGAATTGTTGACCATTTCGAGGTCAAATCCAAGATGCGGCCACTGGCAGCCATGTTTTTCAATGAAATTCAGAAAAATTTGATATTTCCCATCCAGGCATCACACAAAAGCTACATATACAATTTGAAAAAGATCAGGTGAGAGGTGTGGCCTTAGGGTGTGCTAATGTAATTGTTGACAATTAGAATCCCAAATCCAATATAGCCACTGTCGGCCATGTTTTTCAACGAAATTCAGAAACATGTGATAGCTCCCATCTCTTCAACGAAATTCGAAAAAATTTGATAGCTCCCATCTGGACATTACCCGAAAGACATATATGAAATATGAAATCTGAAATGGATGGAGTGAGATATGGGGCCTGTAGGGTGTGCTAAAGTAATTGAGGGTGGACAGAGGGACATACATACGTACTGACATTGTCAAGTTGAGTGAAAAATCTACTCTGTGTTGTCTGTCATAAAAAAAACAAAAGTTACGACCATACATATCTCAATGAAACTGTCAATGACACTGCAGCTCAACTTCACCAAGAAGGGACTGAATTAACTGTATGATGTGTTATAGGAATTGTAGACAGTTTAATTGCAAAATCTGAGATGGCTGCTTGTGGTCATGTTTTTTTAATGAAATTAAAACAAACATGATTGCTCCCATGAAGCCATCCTCCTAAAGCCACATATTAGAGTAGAAAAATATTGAGAGATTATTTATTTATTTATTGGTGTTTAAGGACACATATTTCTGCACAATGGCTAATCAGGACCTCGACAGTTTTATGGGTGGAAGAAGCCGGAGTACCCGGAGAGAACCACCGAGCAACGGTGAGCAACTGTCAGCTCCCCAACATACTAACTCCACACAAGCAGGGTTAGCATTGGTTGAAGACAGGTGCACCATCAATGTGCAGTACGCCTTAGTACACAGCGTCACTGTGCCACAACGTGGGCAATGGGGGTGAAGTGTCTTGCCCAAGGACACAACATGATTACTGCAGGTGGGATTCGAACTGAGGACCTCTCGGCTTGCAGCCTGCACCTCTACCTACTGAGCCACCGCACCCACAAATATTGAGAGATGCACCCCATAGGGTGTGTGTGCGAAAAGAATTGTTGACAAATTATATGCCAAATCCAAGATGGCCATTGTCGGCCTAGTTTTTCAACAAAATTCAGAGAAATTTGATAGCGCCCATCTAGACATCACACTAAAGCTATATGTAAAGTCTGAAAAATCAGATGAGAGGTGCTGCCTGCAGGGTGCACTAATGGAATTGTTGACAATTTATATGCCAAATCCAAGATGTCCACCGGTGGCCATATTTTTCAACGCAATTTAGAATGAAAGTGTCAATGACACTGTAGCTTAACTTGAATGTCTTTGATAAAAAGGATAATGTTCAATGTTTATGAAAGAATTATGAAATACAAGAATTGTGATAATTGAGAATATGTTAATTTCTGTTCCCTGTATATTTTCAATAAGAATAATCTGATGTGTAGTAAGTACTAAAGAACTGAGAGGTGGGTTAATGCGTCCCTCACAGTTAATGTATGTCAACCAAAGTTACCAAGTTACAGTGAAATTAATCCAAAATGAGTCATCCTACCAAGTTACAATGAAATCCTTTCATAAATACGGCCTGTAGACTGTGCTCAAGGTTTTCGAGCTTCGGGCCTGTATAGCCATCATGGTTGACCCATCGCAACCAAAAGGGAACGTCTTAGTCTAGACATTATAACGAATCATCCTACAAAGTTACAATGAAATTCCTTCATAAATACGACCTGTAGACTGTGCTAAAGGTTTTTTGGTTTTGGGCAGCCGTCACAGTTGACAGATCGCGACCAAATGGGAAAGTTCTCATCTAGACATCATACGGAGTCATCCTACCAAGTTACAATGAAATGCCTCCATATCAAATATGACCTGTAGACTGTGCTAAAAGTTTTTGGGTTTTGGGCTTGAGCAGCCATCACAGTTGACAGATCATGACCAAAAGGGGATGTTCTCATCTGGACATTATACTGAATCATCTTACCAAGTTACAATGAAATCCCTTCATAAATATGACCTGTAGACTGTGCTAAATGTTTTTAAGTTTTGGGCTCAGGCTGCCATCGCGGTTGACCGATCGCGACCAAAAGAGGATCTTCTCATCTAGACATGACCTCAAACCTGCATATGAACTTTCGTGGTGATCGGACAAGAACTACGGGGTGTAGCCTGTGCTAAAGGAAAATGTGAACAGACTCACAGACATACGCATGCGTGATGGCAATAGCTTATCTTGACTTTGTCAAATTAAGCTAAAACATTTGATAGCTCTCATCTAGACATCACTCCAAGTCTACACTAATGAAATTGTTGACAGTTTATATGTAAAACACAAGATGGCTGCTGGTGGCCATGTTTTTCAATGAAATTCAGAAAAATTTGATGGTTCCTATGTAGATATCACAGCAAAGCTATACATAAAATTTGAAAAAGATCAGGTGAGAGGTGTGGCCTGTAGGCTGTCCTAATGCAATTGTTGACAATTTACATGTCAAATCCAAGATGGCCACTGCTGGCCATGTTTTTCAATGAAATTCATAAAAATTTGATTGCTCCCAACTCACAACTCATCAATTTCTATACATGACATTATAGGGTCATAATTAACTCCAAAGAAGATTCTGAGTCAAAAATGATGAAACGTAGCTTAACTTGAGTTACACATGCTTTTTCTGCACACATTGGCTGGTGTATCTCTAATTGTTATTGAGGTACGGTTGTCATCAAACTTTTGTGATAGGAAATTCAGAAAAAAAGGACTTTATGAATCAAATCACTCCATACAGAGCCATGCACCTGTTAAATTACAAAAGGGTTGTCAGAGCTGACATGCTGCTTTGGTTAAAAATGCCATATCTCAGCTGATTCATCAGAAGAATGGAGGATCTGGAAGAGTTGGCAAGCATTCTGGGACCTCGATGGTCAATGCATTCCCTAACTGAAGTGGGCCCTACAATCTCACGACATATATCTGGTGCACCAATATATGTCTTCATCTGGGAGTATGTGAGATACAATCCCCACATATTAAAGTGATTAAAATTGCTAAGCAAATTGTGTGATTAATTACACACTGATAAGGATTGTCACAAAAAAAATCATAGAGCAGACTCAGATGGTGGTTAATAGTCATATAGAGAGGTTTTTTTTCCAAGGACCATGATTTTGGTCCTCGAACTGGGCACTGGTATCTGAAGTAAAGGTGTGTTGTCAAAGTCATGTCCTCAAACAAGCGGCAATGCTAGTGCACAAATGCATCCTTGTATGATGTGTTAAGTGGGGGCTGACATGTATGATGTGTTAAGTGGGGACTGCCATGTATGATGATGATATGACCTTGGATCAAAGTCATGACACACCATTGAGTCATGAAGCAATAATTGTACCAACTATGAATAAGATCTGTGAATCATACCAAGTTATATGGACTGGACAAGGGCTGTACAGCATCAAAGTTTGGTGCCTGTGACCTTGACCTTGATATGACCTTGGATCAAAATCATGACACGCATTTCAGTCATGAGCAATAACTGTACCAACTATGAATAAATCTGTCAATCGTACAAAGTTATATGGACCAGGCAAGGGCTGAATAACAATATCAAGGATTGGCTATCTGTGACCTTGACTTTGATGATATGAACTTGGATCAAAGTAGTGACACACCTTTGAGTCATGAGCAATAATTGTACCAAGTATGAATAAGATCTGCTAGTCATATCAAGTTATATGGACTGGACAAAAGTGACAGTGAAATGTCAAAGTTTTTCTGTTACTTTAACATAGGGCCTGTGACCTTGACCTTGAGAGGCACATACCATATTATAATTTGCGACACTTTCTTTTGAAAATGAAAAAATTTATAATAATTTATATATTTTTTATACTTACCAATGACCCAGACTTAGCTGGTGCCAACTCTTAAAAATTCAGGGCCAAACACAAGTTTTGCCCCCCCCCCCCCACTCCCCCCCCCCCAATGCCCAAAATTTGCATCAAAATCCCAAAAATCAATGTCCTATATGGTCCTCCATACTTTTGTCCACTGCGCATGTGCAGTGTCAAGGAAGTACTGAAATTGGTGCCAAATCTTCATTCTTACAACAAGTGCCTGGTAAATGTTATATAATCAGCGGTGAGGTATGAGTTCCCAACTCATGGGAGGGCCATCCCCGTCTGGGTCATTGGTAAGTATAAAAAATATATAAATTACTATAAATTTTTTCATATTTTTACACTGTACCAATGACCCAGACTTATCTGAATAGAAAAAAGGCTGGAGGGCCTAGGACATAAAGGAAAATCCAATACAGGGTTCCCCCAGGTTAAAATCTTTGAAATTCAAGGCCATTCCAGGCCATTTCTCGGCAATTTTCGTGGATTTTCAAGGCCCCCATTTATGAAATTCAAGGCTTTTCAAGGCCGAGGCTGGCATAGTACCCTAAATTATCAGATAACGACTAGAAACTTTCTCTTATATTTCCCTTTGTTGGTAATTCTAACACTTGACATCATTTCTTGGAAAACTCTTTCTGAAAGCTATCCAAGCAATGATATCACTGATTAGAATTAGTGAGCCTGAGAAAGACATTTTCTTGTGTTTATCCTACAACTGCAGTGTAATTACCAGGTGGCACAATAGCTATGTCTCTTCTACATGTACCGCTATTCTAACTGAATACTTACTGAATGCAAATGAATTGATGTCATCCTTTCTCCCAATGAGTAAACTACATGTTACATGTAAATGACACATTTCGTAACCCACAATGTCTCCGGAAATGTCATTCGAAAAGCAAAATGTAATTTCGTTGTGGGGAAGTGTACCTTCCAACAAGCTTGGATTAAATCAACTGCATACTATAACTGGTTACTGCCTGTTCCAGTCGAACGGTATTCAGTTAAATGCAGTAAGTGTCAAAAAGTTTTTAATGTTTCATACATGGGCGAATCATCCTTAAAATCGCACGTTAACATTTGAGGTGAATAAGACAATAACACTTTCATTTGGAAATCCAAACTCGGAATCCACAGTGATGGCGACTGCCCATGCCAGGACTTTAAGATGACATTGTGGCAAATTCATCAGACATACATGCTTCGGAAATACTCAAATAGTTCAACTGAACAATCATCCATTTGTAATATTTTCAATATGAATAAATTATCCACGCACATGCGCACAGCATTCAAACAGGCAGAATTTACAATAAATCTTCCCATTGGATTAAATATACACCATTGTGCTCGCCCACATCAATATCAACCATTCACAATGCTTGATTCAAAGGATTTCAGTGTCACATCACTGCAAAGTTCTATCAATTATGCACGCATTCACACTGCCGTAAATACTCCAAAATATGACTGGATTAATAAACCACACAGTTACATTTGCTGTAAATGCCGTAAAATATGTTCGGATTAAATTACTCATCACAAAATTCTCCGATTTTCCAAGGCTTTTCAAGGCCCCATTGGAAATTCAAGGCTTTCAAGGCCTTGAATGACCTTTTGACGTATTCCAGGCTTTTCCAGGTTTTCAAGGCCCCACGGGAACCCTGCAATAGGCTCAATTACATATAAACATAATTATCCCCTCAAGGAGAAAAGGAGAAACAGGATTTACATATATCTTTCTTGTTTGTACAAAAAAAGAAAGACATATTACCAATCCGTAATTGAGCACAATAACATCAATGATCTCTATTAACATCCAGTATAACCCATTATACTAATTTCTTAAAGGAAAGCCAATAAATAAAGATAGTCCAGAGAATGAGACTCTTTATACTCATTTAAAAGTGCCCGAGGATTGTATATTAACGCTCGTATGACACGTGACATATACAAATGCTTCACACCAAGCTATACTTTAAAAATATTACATAAATGAGATAGACATTAGCTTTACACTTTAAAACCATCCCAGCACTGACTCGGAATTACTGACTCCAGAGGAGGTATTCCCTTGCTTTTCACTATAAAGCAGGTGATATAAGGTAACACCATCCCCCCCCCCCCCCCCCCCTCCACTTGCTCTGGGTCAATCACCCCAGAACGAAGAGGGCAGCAGGACAGAGTCACTGCTGGAACAGAAGGCTTGTAGTTGCAACTGTTTAGTGGACGACATTCTGAGCAACAGATAACGGACCTAAACAACGAAGGTCGCCAGAAATAGATTCAATATTTCTAAGGTAAAAATTTGTGAACGTAGAAGGCTGAGACCAGTATGCAGCCTTCATCAAATCGGTAATAGCAATACTATTAGCATAAGCCCAAGATGTAGACAGCGCTCTAACTTCATGTGCTGTATTCTTAAGCACAGACTGCTGAGAAGATAATTTTTCATGAGCAGCACGAATAGTCAATTGAATCCACCTGGAAATAGAATGGACCGAGATGTCCCTTCTATTAGGCAGCAGAGACAGAAATGTTTTCGTCCCTCTCTGATAAACTCAGATCTACGTTTGTAAATACGTATAGCTCTAACTGGACATAGCAAAGGCCTATGGCTGTCTGAGGATGGAAAAGCCTTAATAACAATAGGCTCAGGGTACTTATTAGAAGCCTGATTCTTAGCAAAAAATCCAACATTAGTAGTCAAAGTAAAAGTATTACCAACACTACGATAGTGAGAATCATCAACAGATAGAGCATGAAGCTCACTAACTCTTCTAGCAGAAGAGAAGGCTAAGAGAAAAGCTGTCTTATAAGATAAATATTTGAAATCTAACATGTCCAGGGGTTCAAATGGCGCTTCTTTTACCTTCAGAAAAACCCAAGCTAAATTCCACTTAGGAATTAACCTAAGGGTTCTAGGTCTATTTATCAAAAAGTTTCTAACTAACTTAAAGAGACATTAGATCCAATTTGTAAGCTATCATGATGAGCATAAGTATCCGATAGCATAGACCTATAACCCTTAACTGGCAGAGTGCTAAGTTATTTTTGGTCACTAAAATTTGTTCACGTCTTTGCCTTGTTACAATTTAAGGGAGAGTGCCAAGAGGCACTCTCCCATAAATTGTAACAAGGCAAACCAATACAGACTAAGGAATTTCACTTCTAAGATGAAAAGAGGCACATCCACAGAATATGACACCTTTAGGCTGGGGTACCTGCTCTTCATATCAAAGCCCTGATAGTGGCATCTAGCACTCTACCAGTTAATAGTTATTGACTACAGTCTGATCTCGTCAAACAAGTAGACCAAAAAATTAGCAATGTCTGGAATGAAGGGATCATAGATATCGATAGAATGATCCATACACCAACGAGAGAAAACCTTCCACTTAGCAGCGTAATTTAGCAAAGAGGAGGTCCTCCTACAGTGAGAAATTGCGTCCACTGCTCGTCCTGTAAATTGCTTGCTGTACAAGAAGGACCGCACAACGGAAATACGTGAAGGTTGAGACCTTGCAGGTTATGATGCAGTGTGCGCGATTTCAGCTGCGAAAGAAGGTCCTCCCATGGAGGAAGTTTCCAAGGAATGTCCCATAACAGACACCTGAGTAGATTTATCCATGGTCTCTGGGGTGGCAGAGATGCTATCAACAGAATCCTGCAGTGAGATTGCTTGATTTTTATCCCCGCATTTTAAAAAAAATGCGGGGATATTGTCATGATCTCCATCCGTACGTCCGTACTTCCGTACGTCTGGTTTTGTAATTCGAAACGCTGTAACTTTCTAGTTGTTCGATAGGGTCTGTGCAACCCAAAAATAGAACTTTTAAATTTTTGTGCCACCAGGTGGCTTCTGTGGAGCCACTTAAAAAATGCGTTATTTTTTCACTTTTTTGCTAAATAGTCCCAACCTATGTAATTCGGAGTTCTAAAATTACACTAGGGTGTTGCTAAATGATCTGTAGATATGTCGGAAGGTTTCGGATTTTTCGGGTGCCACGTGGCTGTGCCACCGTAGCCACTTTTGAGTTTTCTTAGACCGTTTCCGGCAAAAGGCTCGTAGGATATGTAATTCGAAATGCTAAATCCATGCTCAGATGTTGCAGTAGGGTCTATAGATGCGCACGAAGGTTTCGGATTTTTCGGGTGCCACGTGGCTATGCCACCGTAGCCACTTTTGTGTTTTCTTAGACCGTTTCCGGCAAAAGGCTCGTAGGATATGTAATTCGAAATGCTAAATCCATGCTCATATGTTGCAGTAGGGTCTATAGATGCACACGAAGGTTTCAGATTTTTCGGGTGCCACGTGGCTGTGCCACCGTAGCCACTTTCGTGTTTTCTTATATCGTTTCCGGCGAAAGGCTCGCAGGGAATGTAATTCGAAATGCTAAAACCATGCTCATATCTTGCAGTAGGGACTATAGATGCGCACAAAGGTTTCGGATTTTTCGGGTGCCACATGGCTGTGCCACCGTAGCCACTTTTGTGTTTTCTTGGACCGTTTCCGGCGAAAGGCTCCTAGGGTATGTAATTTGAAATGCTAAAACCATGCTCACATGTTGCAGTGGGGTCTGTAGATGCGCACGAAGGTTTCGGATTTTCCAGGTGCCACGTGGCCGTGCCACCATTGCCACTTTTGTGTTTTCTTAGACAGTTTCCGGTGAAAGGCTCCTAGGGTATGTAATGTGAAACGCTAAAACCATGCTCAAATGTTGCAGTGGGGTCTGTAGATGCGCACGAAGGTTTCCGATTTTTCGGGTGCCACGTGGCTGTGCCACCGTTGCCACTTTTGTGTTTTCTTAGACCGTTTCCGGCGAAAGGCTCCTAGGGAATGTAATTTGAAACACTAAAACCATGCTCAAATGTTGCAGTGGGGTCTGTAGATGTGCACGAAGGTTTCGGATTTTTCAGGTGCCACGTGGCTGTGCCACCGTTGCCACTTTTGTGTTTTCTTAGACCGTTTCCGACGAAAGGCTCCTAGGGTATGTAATTCGAAACGCTAAAACCATGCTCAAATGTTGCAGTGGGGTCTGTAGATGCACACGAAGGTTTCGGATTTTTCAGGTGCCACGTGGCTGTGCCACCGTTGCCACTTTTGTGTTTTCTTAGACCGTTTCTGACGAAAGGCTCCTAGGATATGTAATTCGAAACGCTAAAACCATGCTCAAATGTTGCAGTGGGGTCTGTAGATGTGCACGAAGGTTTCGGATTTTTCAGCTGCCACGTGGCTGCGCCATCATTGCCACTTTCGTGTTTTCTTAGACCGTTTCCGGCGAAAAGCTCCTAGGGTATGTAATTCGAAATGCTAAAACAAATGCTCAAATGTTGCAGTAGGGTCTCTAGATGTGCACGAAGGTTTCAGATTTTTTAGGTGCCACGTGGCTGTGCCACCGTTGCCACTTTTGTGTTTTCTTAGACCGTTTCCGGCAAAAGGCTCCTAGGGTATGTAATTCGAAACGCTAAAACCATGCTCAAATGTTGCAGTAGGGTCTGTAGATGTGCACGAAGGTTTCGGATTTTTCAGGTGCCACGTGGCTGTGCTACCGTTGCCACTTTTGTGTTTTCTTAGACCGTTTCCGGCGAAAGGCTCCTAGGGTATGTAATTCGAACGAAATGCTAAAACCATGCTCAAATGTTGCAGTGGGGTCTGTAGATGCGCACGGAGGTTTCGGATTTTTTAGCTGCCACGTGGCTGCGACACCATTGCCACTTTCGTGTTTTCTTAGACCATTTCCGGCGAAAGGCTGCAAGGTATGTAATTCGAAATGCTAAAACCATGCTCAAATGTTGCAGTAGGGTCTGTAGATGTGCACGAAGGTTTCCGATTTTTCAGGTGCCACATAGCTATGCCACCGTTGCCACTTTTGTGTTTTCTTAGACCGTTTCCAGCAAAAGGCTCCTATGGTATGTAATTCGAAACGCTAAAACCATGCTCAAATGTTGCAGTGGGGTCTGTAGATGCGCACAAAGGTTTTGGATTTTTCAGGTGCCACGTGGCTGTGCCACCGTTGCCACTTCTGTGTTTTCTTAGACCGTTTCCGACGAAAGGCTCCTAGGGTATGTAATTCGAAATGCTAAAACCATGCTCAAATGTTTCAGTGGGGTCTGTAGATGTGCACGAAGGTTTCAGATTTTTCAGCTGCCTAGTGGCTGTGCTGTTGCCACTTTCATGTTTTCTTAGACCGTTTCCGGCAAAAGGCTCCTAGTGTATGTAATTCGAAATCCTAAAACCATGCTCAAATGTTGCAGTAGGGTCTGTAGATGCGCACGAAGGTTTTGGATTTCTGGGGTGCCATGTGGCTGTGCTACCGTTGCCTCTTTCATGTTCTCTTAGACCATTTCCGGCGAAAGGCTCGTACAGTATGTATTTCGAAATGGTAAAACCATGCTCAAATGTTGCAGTAGGGTCTGTAGATGTGCACAAAGATTTCGGATTTTTCAGGTGCCACGTGGTTGTGCCACCATTGCCACTTTCGTGTTTTCTTAGACCGTTTCCGGCGAAAGGCTCCTAGAGTATGTAATTCAAAACGCTAAAACCATGCTGAGATGTTGCAGTAGAGTCTGTAAATGCGTAGGAAGGTTTTGGATTTTTTGGGTGCTAAGTGGCTGTGTCACCGTTGCCACTTTTGTGTTTTCTTAGACCGTTTCCGGCGAAAGGCTCCTAGGGTATGTAATTCGAAATGCTAAACGCATGCTTAAATGTTGCAGTAAGGTCTGTAGATGCGTACAAAGGTTTCAGATTTTTCAGATGCCACGTGGCAGTGCCACCGTTTTTCTTTGGTGTTTTCTTAGATCATTTCCGGCGAAAAGCTCTCAGAGTATGTAATTTGAAATGCTAAAACTATGCTCAAAAGTTGCAGTAGGGTCTGTAGATGTGCACGAAGGTTTCAGATTTTTGGGGTGCCACCGTTGCCACTTTCATGTTTTCTTAGACCGTTTCCGGCGAAAGGCTCCCAGGGTACATGTATGTAATTCGAAACGCTAAAACCATGCCCAAATGTTGCAGTGGAGTCTGTAGGTGCGCACGAAGCTGTGTCACCTGTGCCACTCAATATGATTTTAGTGTGTCATATAATACATTTCATCTTTGTATCAAGCATTCATACAAAGTCAAGGATGCAAATGCGGGGATACATTATAGTGTGCTTTGCACACAAGTGACACCATCTAGTTAGCAATATGTGTTGAATCAACGGAGCTGGAGGATATGCGTATCCTATCATTCCGTTCCAAGAGATCGATAGAGTGTCTACTGCGAATGCTCGAGGATCTGGGCATGGCGACACATACGTCTGCAACTGATTGTTGAGATGGCTCACAAACAAGTCTATCATCGGACGATCCCAATGGTAGCAGATCTGACTGAATACTCGTTTGTTGAGAGTCCATTCTGACGGCAACATACAACCTTTCCGAGAAAGGGAGTACGCTAGAACGTTCAGATGACCCGGAATATGATGGACCAACAGAAGAACCTGATGCTCTAGGACAAACAGAAGGATTCTTTCCGTTAAGTTGAACAACAGAATGGAATGAGTGCCTCCCTGGTTCCGAATATACGCTACTACTGTCAAATTGTTGGACAGAATTTGAACAAGTGAATTCTGAATAATGTTCATCCAATGACGTAGCGCAAGCCAAATTGACATCATCTCTTTGATGTTTATGTGCTTGTTCAGAAATTGTGGATCCCAAAGACCCTGGCACCTCGAATCTGTTGGGCTCAAAGTCGTGCCCCATCCTGTTTGACTCGCATCTGCCATAATCGTAAAAATCGGATCCGGCAGTTGCAGTGGAACTCCCTGAGTTAACCACTGAATATCTGCCCAAGTCTGAATCTCTTGTTTTACTTGGTTCGACAAGACGATGTTCGTTTCAAGCGAATGAATCTTCACACTCCAATTCTGAGTAAAAAATATCTGGAGTGGACGAGTGCGTAGGCACCCCAACGGAATAAGGTTCGCGGCAGCTCAGCAAAAACCCATCAGTCACATGAATTCTCTCGCTGTTACTCTACATTTGAGTGTAGAAAAAAGCGAGCGTAACAACCGACAAATTTCGCTCTGGGTAACGGCAGACGAACTAGATTGTTGTGCATCTCGAAGCTCATTCCCAAATGAAAGAATGACTTGGACGGAACTACATCCGACTTCTTTTCGTTTATTATGAAACCAAGATGTCAGAGCAGTTGAAGAAGACTCTGAACATCGTTCTGAAGCGTTAATCTGTCGCCGTACCTCTGAAGAATGTCGTCCAAGTAGGCCGACGTTACCACAGACGAATGAGCTCGGAAATGAGTCATTACCGAGTTCATTATTTGAGTGAAAGCCCAGGGCGCTAGATTTAGTCTGAAGCACATTGCTTGGAACTGATAAACGACTCCTAGGACAGTGAAGCGAAGGTACTTTCTGAACACCGGATGTACCATGACGTGAAAGTACGCATCCTTGAGATCTATGCTCGCAGCATAATTGTTCACTCGAATGCTCGCTCTCACCGATCGGATGGTCTGCATATAAAATTTCGGAGCCACTATCAGCTTGTTTATCCAGCTTAGATCTATAACTGGACAGAACGAGCCGTCTGGTTTTGGTACCAGGAACAGGTGACTGTAGAAACAGGGAGATTCCTGGTTTTCTACGACCTCTATTGCATTCTTCTCCAGAAGAGATTGCACCTCTTATAGAAGTGAATCTCTCTTCTGAAGGTTTGACGGAAACTGAGTCCATCGTGGACTAACAGAGGTTTTTCTCTGAAGGACAGTTTTAAACCTTCCGAATTAACCTCCTGAACCCATTGGTCATCCGTAATTCACATCCAATTGGTTAAGAATCTCAACAGCCTTCCGCCCACTGGAGCGCAATAGAGGTTTTGACCTTCACCTCCTGGACCTGCGAGGCTTGCGGGAGGAGAAACTACGTCCTCCCCGACCCACACCTCGTCCAGTTGACCGAGGGGCATCTGACCGGTTGTTTCGGCCAGCATTACGTCCCCTACCTGAGTCGCTACTCTGACGGTCTCTGGAGTAAGACGTAGAGGCTTTCTTAGATCCTCTATAGAAACTTCCCTTGGAACGTACTCATCCCAGAAGTCCCTGACTTACTCCTCTCTGCTGAGTCTATTTTTTTTATACGGACTTAAAGAGCAGAGAGTCCAAAACTTTCTTGGTAATCTGATCGTAGATTAGTGAAAGATTACCATCGAATAGAAGCTCTCCTGAAACCGGAGCGACTCGAAGAGAGTTTTTCACCTTAGAATCCACCCTCGTGGATGAAGCCAGGGCAGCATCACGTCTGACTAACTCCAAATTTGCCACTGAAAGAGCGGAGTTATACGTGGAATATGTGATTACCCTCGAAAGAACTCTCAAGGAAGTTTGAACATCCTGGAATTCATTATCATCGAGACGTCGTGATAACGCTCTGGTAAGGTGATCTAAACTGCCCCTGTTAGACGAGCTTGTCATCTCCAACGTACTGGAGAGAATCGACATAGACGCTGACAATGACAACTCCAAATCTTATGCTTGGTCGTCTAAATGCAGATGAACTCTCGGAACGCCCTGTCCCGCCATTTCAAATTTATTTCTAATGTTGATGAATGGCAGATGTAGAGCATGAGACGATAAGAAACTGGATCTGCCAGTCTTAGAGGCTAGCCTAAAAATAGCGTCATTCAGCAATTCAAACATTCGTGAGACATTGCTGGACTGGGCCGGAAATTCAGGCGAGACATCCTTAGCCCGGCCAAAAAAGTCTGTGTCCAGTGACGCTATCAGTCTCTTATCTGGTATCGCAGCTCTCTGGTCCGAAGGAACAACTTCTGGAAGGTGTTGCCGGATGAAATCTACGGCCACCTTATGTTGTTCTGAAAGGGAAAAATCCAGCTCCGCAGATTCCCTTTCACCATCCGACTGGACCAAATGTGAATCTTGGTCGTCCCTATCTGACACTGCAGGGGAGCGTACCGACCCAGCTTCCTCAGACAGTTCCTGATCTGAAAGAGTTTCCGAAGGTTGTTGGGATGCTGCGATAAGTTGTGCTATCTGCGATAGCAAGTCCGTCACGGAGGCCTGTGGAGCCGCGGTCTTATGTTGTTTGGCCGCTGGAAGCTACTGGGACGGTGCCTCTTGCATAATTCTTTTATGCGAACGTCCCGACTGGTAAGGCCTTGTGTCCTTGGCTACTGGATGGAGTGGCCTGGTCGACGTGGAATCCTTGGTCGGCGAAGCAGGCTGGATATCTGAGGTCACATAGCCAAGGTGTGGTCGAGTGTGCTGACATGTGGAAGAGGAAGCCAATTGACTAGCCGCGCCTGGCTGTCTATGTGACGGAGCGTCCCGAGCAGGAGGAGTGGATGTATGCTCCAACTGACGAACGTTATGTATGACAACATCGGGCCCCAGATGTTGTTGTAAGAGAGAGGGGCCTCTCTCGCTCGCGGTCCGGGTAGACCTGAACGAGATAGCTACAGGACTGACTGGCTTCCTCTGTTCCATCCTCCGATCCGTCATCGCTGGGTGTGCGTGATCAGAGATTATAGTGCTCACAACACCCCTTCTCCTCTCCTGGACCACAACGGACGAACCCGGCGTCACATCACCCGATCTACGAGTGATAGCTTCACTGGGCGAGCTAGCTGGCGACAAGGTCGTCAATCCTACTAAGGATCTAGGCACTTGTCAAATTTCCTTGAGCACTTTTGCCGCTAGCTCTTCATTTGAATGCGACGACAGAAGCACACGCACACTTCTTGAAGACATCACGGAAACATCTGTTTCTTGTTCCTCTGAAAAAGAGACTGAAAAACTAGAGTGACCCAGTGGCGTGAGGACTGACATGGACCTCTCACCACTAACAATATACTGTGACACACGTCTCCAACGTTTGTCATCCCAATTGGCACACACTGAGCAAGAATTAGTGCAAGTACATTAACTACAGCAAATGCAATGAGCATGAGAATCAGTGGAAGACTTCCTCGATTTACAATTTGAACAATATTCTTTCATATTTAAAAAATATTAAACAGCCGTAGTACTCACACTAACCCTTGAAAATACAAAGATACATAATAATAATATAATCACTTACAAAAATTTCAAAAAATAAATCAAAAGAAAAAATTTTCAAAAAAATTTTGACATGAGCCCAAGTTCCCAAAGGGAACGATTAGCCCAACTGGATCCCAAAAAAGCTTAAGTGTGGAAAATTTTTTTAAAACATATCTAATGAAAGTGTCAATGACACTGTAGCTCAACGTGTCAAGACATGTACATGCATAGTATGTGACACAGCAATGACAAACATCTAGGTAATGACCTGATAACAAAGGTACATATAAAGTATTGTAACGGTCTATACATAAATACTGACCGTAGCCTGTAACAAATGTACAGGTAAAGTATTGTAAAGGTGGGTGACAGTCAGTTGCTAAACTAGAAAAGAAATCTTTGAGACCCAGAGTGGGTCTGACTGAACCCCAAAATATTTGTTCTCATAGCACAGTTATAACAAAGGCATCCCAAAACACACTCATTCCTGTCCCAAGGTGAAAAGAAAAGTACCCAAGAAGTTTCGTGAAGATTGGTTCATAAATACGAGCTGTATAGAAGTTGTGACAAAAAACTGATTGGATCTAATTTCGGTACAAAATGGCCACTGGCAGCCATCTTGAATTTTGGAATGCACTCAGAAGCAGTCGTTCTCGTCCCAAGGTGATAACAAAGGTACCCAAGAAGTTTCGTGAAGATCGGTTGATAAATACAGCCTCTAGCCCGAGCCATATTGACATGTGCACTTACAGTGTATAAGTAGCACTAAATAAATCAAAATTCATCTAATTTGCATAATTTCTGCACGAGAAGAAAACCCGTACTGTATGTGATGTATTCCATTTTACTAAACATTCATACAAAAATTTATTCAAATCAGAACTTTCATACAGAAGTTCTGTACAAAAGATTGATTGCACTAATTTTGGTACAAAATGGCTGCTGGTGACCATCTTGAATTTAGGACCACACCTAAAATACATTCGTTCTCATCCCACAGTGATAATAAAGTTACCCAAGAAGTTTCGTAAAGATCAGTTCATAAATACGGCCTCTAGCCTGAGCAGTATAGAAGTTGTGTACAAAAAAACGATTAGACCTAATTTCGGTACAAAATGGCCACTGGCAGCCATCTTGAATTTTGGACCACACTCAGAAACACTCGTTCTCGTCCCAAGGTGATAACAAAGGTACCCAAGAAGTGTCTTGAAGATCGGTTCATAAATACAGCCTCTAGCCCGATCCGTATCGACATGTGTACTTACTGTGTGTAAGTAGCACTGAAAAAATCAAAGTTCATCTAATTTGCATAATTTCTGGACGAGAAAAAAACCCGTATCATATGTGATGTATCCCATGGTACTAAACATTCACACAAAAACTTTTTCAAATCAGCGCTTTCATATGGAAGTTCTGTGCAAAAATCTGATTCCACCTAATTTTGTACAAAATGGCTGCCATCGGCCATCTTGAATTTCAGACCGCACCCAAAAACACTCGTTCTCGTCCCACGGTGATACCAAAGGTACCCAAGAAGTTTCATAAAGATCGGTTTTATAAATACGGCCTCTAGCCCGAGCTGTATTGTCATTTGCACTTACAGTGCTGAAAGTAACACTAAATACATCAAAGTTAGTCTAATTTGCATAATTTACGTACGAGAAAAAAACCCGTATTATATGTGATGTATCCCATAGGACTAAACATTCATACAAAAAAATTATTCAAATCAGCACTTTCATATGGAAGTTCTGCACAATCTGATTTCACCTAAGTCTGTACAAAATGGCCACCAGTGGACAACTTGAATTTCGGATCGGACCCCAAAACACTCGTTCTCGTCCCATGGTCATAACAAAGGTACCCAAGAAGTTTCGTAAAGATCGGTTCATAAATACGGCCTCTAGCCCGAGCCGTATTGAACTGTTGATGTACAGACGGACGACTGGCCATGGCATAAGCTAAAATTTGGCTTTGCCAAAGTTGAGCTAAAAATTAATGTTACACTTACGGACAATATTAATGTATCTGGCAATAAGTTGAACCTTACAGAAGACAAGGAATCACTGTCAGAAGAAACCGTTGTCAACGTAAACAAAAGTCAATAAAAACCAGAAACAAGACACTGAAACTATGGCCCGAAAATTGTATCCAATTTTAAAACACTATCCGATGTAAAACAGAATCTTCCACAGAAGAATCTGCAGTACATAGGATGGTAGAGGATGACCAAAACACCTAAACACCCCTAGGGTGAGGACGTGACCATGGGGATAACAGAATAAACATTCTGTAACTATGCTAAAACTCCCAAGAAATTTCAATAAAAAAATTTCAAAAATTATACCAAAAGTATGGGAGATTAGCAAAGGGGTATCAAGGAAAGGGAGCGAGGAAACACTGAACAAACAGTGGAGATTTCATAGCAAGAATGAAAACATCAGGCCCATGCCCCGAAATTAGGGAACATGAAATAATTTTACATAAAAATTATAAGTTACAGCCCTGAACACACCCTTCCACTGTTTCTTCCTCTCATCCTCTTATTTCATCCTTGGATCCACCATTTCCTTCATAATTTTGTGTCTGGCAACATTTTAACTGAGATTATAAGCACAGATATCAGTGAGATGTTACTGATTGAAGGGCCAAACAAAGAATGAAGACTTGGCACCAATTTCGGTACTTCCTTGACACTGCGCAGTGGACAAAAGTATGGAGGACCATATAGGACATTGATTTTTGGGATTTTGATGCAAATTTTGGGGATTGGGGGGGGGGGGGGGCAAAATTGTGTTTGGCCCTGAATTTTTAAGTGTTAGCACCAGCTAAATCTGGGTCATTGGTACAGTATAAAAATATACATATTGTTATAAAGTTTTGTCAAAAAATATTCAGTGGTTAAGACATTATGGCCCAGACAAACAAAATGTAGACGAGGGACGGACAACGGATGACGGGATGACTTAAAATTAGGAAAGCTCCACTGACATTTTGTCAGGTGGAACTAAGAATGGATAAGAGCCGTAAAAACAACAAAGAACTTTTGGGATTACAAATAATATTTTCGGTCCATTTTTTAAAAATATTTAATGTTTTTAATCAATAAATACGGTACCTTGAAAATATTTTTGGTTCTTAAATTCTCTTATTTTGTTTCACTTCAAATTTTGAAAATTTGAAGTGAGTGGAAATGCATCAAAACAGTAATGGCAGCTACTCACCAGACATCAAATAATATCAGGTGAGTTACCTGAAATGGCAGAACCTGTGAAATGGTGTTCCAGCAGTCTAATTGGACAAACTAACTTTGAGGCATAATAATACATGATCCAGCTTTAGGGGTACAGTAGAACCTGTCTTGAGAGATCACCCCTTTTGCCTTGCAAAAGTGGTCTCTCAAGACAAGTGGTCTCTCATTAGTGGTTTGAGGTTTTCACTAGTTAATGAATGACCAACTAGAGAATATTTGTTGCAGAAATGGAGAATGGATTTTTCAGGGTTTTTTTATTATTGTTTTATTTTAATTCAGTTTTAATACAAGTAAAGAGGGGCTGTTTGAGAAATTACAGTTAAAAGTACATAAATTGAAAAACTTTTGGAAATTATGATGCGAAGGGGCTGGTCCATCCAAAATAATAATTTCTTACTTTATGCAAATCAAGTGTTCTCCTCTTTCTATCAATATTTTTAAATGAGTTATTTTTATAATAATTTACAGTTGTACCTTGAAAAGTCTGTTTTTGTGTCTGTCAGGTTATGTTTTAATAGAAAATAATTTCAGTCACACTCTAAGTAAAAATAAGCTTACCAGGGTGTTTTAGTTTGCTTAATGATCTTTGATTTTGTCACACTTGAGCAAATAATGGTCATAAACTAAGTTTATGAATCTTGATAAACATTTTTCAGACTTGAAGAGTTATACAAATGAATAACAATGTAACTGAAAGCCAAATAATATAGTTTTCAGACAATCTACAGTGAAAGATATTTGTCATACAAGTGTATGATTTCAGATATTAAGGTTTCAGAGGACAACTGTCCTGACAATTTTACTGTTGAGCAGATGTTCTGGTTACATTTTTTAACTATTGATTTCTGTACACATTGCATTGATCTTAATTGATTTTAATACTCTGAAATTGCAAAAATTGATTTTCCGATCTCTCAAAACAGGTGAAAAACTGAGTTTCGGCCACAGTTTTGCGGTCTCTCAAGACAGGTGGTCTCTCGTGACAGGTGCTCTCTCATGACAGGTGGTCTCTCATGACGGGTCCATTATAGAGTGAAACCAATCGGTGCATGGCCACAGTGGTCTCTCAAGACAGGTGATCTCTCAAGACAGCGGTCTCTGAAGACAGGTTTTACGGTATCAGGCATTAAATTATGTAAGGTTGAAACTTTTGAGAAAAAGTTTGGTCAAACAAGATTCCCCATTTACTGCAGCACTGATGTATAAGCTGTAAAAGTTTATAAATAATACCACAGAAATGGATTTATCTGGGGAAGGTTAAAAGGTGGAAAAAAATTGAAATTTGACATTTATGATGATATCGACATTACAATAAGAAACGCAAAATAAACCAAACTTAAAAAAACAGAAAAAACAAACAAAACCAATGGATATATATATTTTTATATTGGAATTTTTTCTGGTCGTATCCACGAAAAAGACTCAGTTGACAAAAAATTTGGAATGTTGACAGCACCTTTATCTCCCTCCAACTCCAATTTATATATTAAGCTTTAAAAATTCCCAAATTGAAAAAACGCATTTATTTTACCCCCCCCCCCCCCCCCCCCCCCCCCCCCGACCGACCACCTTATATATTTTGACTGCTGAAAAACAATGTAAGTGAACTGCCATTAGGTGCTCATATTGACGGCTGGATTATCTACATTGGTCATAACTTGCTCGTCAACTTTGCTTTGTTACAAATTATTGCGGGCACTCTCCAATAATTTGTAATAACATAACATTGCACTGAACAAATGATATCTGTTATTTTGACCGTTCATAAAACAATCTAAGTTGCATTGGTTGCTTGCAATAACCGGTTGAAGGCTGGATTATCTACACTGGTCATAACTTGCTCATCAACTTTGCTTTGTTACAAATTATTGGAGAGTGCCTGCGGGCACGCTCCAATAACTTGTAACAGGCCAATTCTGTATTAAACAAATGATATTTGGTATTTTGAATGTTGATAAATCAACAAAAGTAAGTTGGCATCCGCTGCTGACACTGACTAGTTGATGGATGGATTATCTAGATTGGCCATAATTTGCTCATCAACTTTGCTGTGTTGCAAATTGCTTGCGGGCACTCTCCACTGATTTCTAATGGCGCAATTTTACATTGAGCAAATGATATTTCCTACTTGACTTTTAATAAAACGTACATTAGTTGGCATCGGCTGTTGATATTGAGTGGTTGACGGCTGGACTACTTACACTGGTCATAATTTGCTCATCAACTTCGCTTTGTTGCAAGTTGGTGGAGTGTGCTTGCGGGCACTCTCCAATAGTTTGTAATAGCGTGGTTTTGTATTGAACAAATGCGATTTGTTATATTGACTGTTGATAAAACACCACAAGTTCGCATTGAGTGCTGACATTTGTAATATCGTAGTTCCACATTGAACAAATGAAATTTGTTATGTTGACTTTGACTGTGGATAAAAATACATTAGTAAGTTGGCATCAGCTGCTGACATTGGCTGGTTGATGGCTGGATTATCTACATTGGTCATAACTTGCTCATCAACATTGCTTTGTTACAAATTGGTGGAGGGTGCTTGTGGACACTCTCTGATAGTTTGCAATAGCGCAATTCTGCACTGAACAAATGCTATTTTTATTCTTTTTTTTCGTCTGTTGATAAAACAACATACATAAGTTAGCATCGGCTGTTGAATTAATTGGTTAACTGCTGGACTATCAACATTGGCTATAATTTTCTAATCAACTTTGCTTTGTTATAGATTGTTGGAGAGTGCTTGCGGGCACTCTCCAGTGGTTCTTAATAACGCAATTCTGCATTGAACAAATTATTTTTGACACGGTGACTGTTGATAAAACAACATAAGTCGGCATAACAATTTAAATTGGCATCGGCTGTTGACATTGACTGTTTGATGGATGGATTATCTAAACTGGACATAACTTGCTCACCAACTGTGCTTTGTTACATATTGTTTGGGATTGCTTGCAGGCTTTCTCCAATAGTTTGTAATAACGAAATTCTGCATAAAACAAATGATATCTTTTATTTTGTCCTAATGCGAAACATGAGCTAAAGAATTAGTGACCTCAGTATGGTACCCATATTTGTTAACTGCTTTTGGCACTCGGCCGGTTAGTGGCTGCTTAGCCCTATGTGTGGTAGGTGTATGTTTTGTCCAAACTATCTGTGCCATCGCACAATCGTCACCAAAGGCACTGCACTTTTAAGAGTGATTTAAGCCCAGGTCAGTTACGTTACACCTCTGCAATAGTAGCGGGAAGTATTGGTCACTCATTTCATGAACAGTTGATCACCAGATTGTGATAGAGGTGACACTTTGTAATTTACGACTTTTTTATTGAAGTTACTCCAGTGAATTTCGATAAAGCCAGTTTGTATTTTTTCCCACATTTTTGCAAACAAGCAATCGTTAACTCTGAAAATATTTTAGAGTTTTATTTTGTTGTTTTGGATTTTTTGTTTTTCCAGTTATCTCAGATTCTTAACATTGTTATAATAACCTTTCATCGGTCATAACCTGCTCATCAACTTTGCCCTTTTGCGCATTTCCGAAGAGTGCTTGCGGAGACTCTCCAGCGATTTGTAATGGCGCAGATTTGCACTGAGCAATTGCTACCCGTTTTGTGTACTGTTGATAAAACAACATAATAAGCTGGCACTGGCTGTTGACATTGACCGATTAACGGCTGGATCATCTACACTGGTCATAATTTGCTCATCAACCTTGCTTTGTTGCGAACTGTTGGAGAGTGCTTGTGGGCACTCTCCAATAGTTTGCAATAACGTAATTCTGCATTGATCAAATGATATTTGATATGGTGACTGTTGATGGAACAGCACAAGTTGGCATAACAACACAAGTTGGCATCGGTTGTTGATATTGACTGGCTGGCGGCTGGATCATCTGCACTGGTCATAACTTGTTCATTAGCTGTGATTTGTTGCGAATTGTTGGAGGGTGCACTTTCCAAAAGTTCGTAATAACAAATTTTCATACTAAACAAACAATGTTTTTTATTTTCTGTCTTAATAGGATACTTGAGCTAAGGAATTTTTTACTTTAGCATGGTACACTCATTTTGACATTTGCTTTCGGGCTCCCTCCAGCAGTTTGCGACTGAACAAGTGATATGTTGGGTTGAATGTGAATGATGCAACATACGTGAGAGTTGGGCAAGTAAAGATAGCTTTTTATCCACCATGACTGTTACAAGCAACGCATGTGCATTCTGTTGGGGTTGAGAAAAGGAAACTCTTGAGTAATCATCGACTCACAACATCAATGTTATTGTTTTCATTAATTGTTTGTGTTAATAGAAAAAAATTCAGATTTATAGGTCTTTCCATAAATTGTTTTGTACAGAAAAGTAAGTTTAGAAAAGAAAAGATGAATGATTCACAACACTGTAGCTGCACATCTACTTTTAAAGTTACCCTTAATTTAATCCCAAATGGCTAGCATAATAATAGGAAGCATGAACTGTCGTGGCTTATCTTCCGATTCTTATAAACGACAAGATATTTTTTCGCGGTGCAGGGATAAATTCGACATAACTTTCCTGGTGGATATACATTCGAGTAAAAAAGTGGAAAATTGTTGGAGGAGTGAGTGGGGTTACGAGGCTTTCTTTTGTTCTTACTCAAGTTCAAGCAGGGGCGTTGCTATACTTTTCAAAAACACTTTTGGATTCACCATTCACAAAAGTACTTTAGACGAGAATGGAAATTTTATAATTCTGGACGTTACCATCAAGGATCGAAGATTAACTCTGTCTGTTGTCTATGGTCCTAATGATGATAGACCACAATTTTATGATGAATGATTTTCTAAAATCGAAAGCATGGGTAATGATTCGATAATAATAGATGGGGATTGGAACGTCCCACAAGATTATGAAAGATACAATAAAATATAGGCAAAAAAACAACCAAAAAGCAAATAAAAAAATATTGAACTCGATGGAAAAATTGGACTTATTTGATGTTTGGCGTTTAGAAAATGCAGAAGGAAGACGTTATACTAAAATGGCTAGATTAGACTATTTTTTATTATCGTCAGACTTACAACTCATTTTTCAAAGTGGAGAAATTCACACTAGATATCGGTCCGACCATAACCCAGTAAGCATAAAACTATCGTTTGATAATCAGTCCAGGGGAAAGGGTATTTGGAAGTTTAATAATAGCCTACTTGGTGACCCGGACTATGTAGGTATTATTAAACAAGTCATAGCTGAAACGATAAACCAATATACAAATGATAACACGGAAAGTTTTAGTATTAATGATCAGCTCCTTTGGGAAACACTAAAAGTTATGATTAGAGGAAAAAGTATAGCATACGCCTCTTCTGTGAAGCGTGAATCGGACAAAAGGCAACAAGAAGTAGAAGATCATCTAAGAATTCTAAATACGAAACTGGACAGGGGTGATGAGTCAGTGTTAGAAGAAATGAGATCACTTGAAAACGAACTTAAAACCCTTAGGGATAAAAAGCTTCAGGGAATAATAATAAGAGCAAAATCAAAATGGAAAATAGAGGGGGAAAAACCAACCAAGTATTTCTGCAACTTAGAGAAAAGACATTATACGGAAAAAACTATACCCAGGTTAGTAAAGGATGATGGGTCGGAAATTACTGATATATGCGAGATTCTAAGGGAGCAGAAATACTTCTCTGAAAAACTATATTCTTCAAAACTACCAAATAATCAGCCTCCTGATACGGTTGAAAGTTTTTTTGACAAAAGCAACCCGTTTCTTACCTTTTTAAGCGATGACGAAAATAAATCCCTTGAAGGGCAATTAACTCCTTCGGAATGTCTAAACGCCCTAAAAGCAATGCAAAACAACAAAACACCCGGTTCCGACGGCTTCACTGCCGAATTCTATAAATTTTTTGGGAAAGACATTGGTACTTACCTAATTAATTCTCTGAATTGTGACTACGAATTGGAACAACTCTCAATTACACAGAGACTCGGGATTATTACTTGTATACCAAAACAAAACAAACCAAAACAATACACAAAAAACTGGCACCCCATATCCCTAATTAACGTAGATACAAAAATAGGATCAGCAGCAATTGCTAACAGAGTAAAAACAGTTCTTCCCAATTTAATTTCAGACACCCAGCTAGGTTTTATGAAGGGTCGTTACATTGGGGAGTGTACTAGATTAACTTTCGATTTAATTGCAAAATGTGAAAAATTAGATATTCCAGGTATCCTAGTTCTCATAGATTTCGAAAAGGCTTTCGATTCTCTTGAATGGAGTTTTATCCAAAAGACGATGGAATTTTTAAATTTTGGACCCTCTATGATAAGGTGGCTTCAAACCTTCTACAGCAACATCTCCAGTTGCATACTAAATAATGGCCATTGTTCTGAAAGATTTAATATTGAACGAGGCGTAAGGCAAGGTGATCCTTTATCACCGTATCTCTTTATTCTTAGTGTAGAAATTCTAAGCGTGTCCTTAAAATTTAATCCCAATATAAATGGAATAAAGATTAAAAATTCGGAATATCTAATATCTAATTAGTCAATACGCCGATGACTCCTTTCTGTATTTAAGTGACGATGGATACTCTTTAGATACTGCCCTGAATATGATTAAACAATTCTCACTAATCTCTGGCTTAAAGGTTAATTTTGACAAAACGGAAGTTATATGGATCGGCTCAAAGCGGGGTTGTGGTGAAACACTTCCAACAAGCGAACGAGCTGTTTGGAATCATTCCAGATCATTCAAAATTCTTGGAATTGAATTTAATCTGTTTAGTGACAATTATATTCTAAACAATTATACAAATAAAATCCAGAAAATTGAAAAATTACTAAGTGACTGGTCATTTCGTAATTTAACATTAATCGGAAAAAATACCGTTATAAAAACTTTGGCTTTACCAATTCTAACACACTGTTTTATGGTTTTACCAAACCCGCCGATAGAGTTATTTAAGAAAATTCAAACAGTTTTTTATAATTTCTTGTGGTCAGGAAAAGTCGAAAAAATTAAACGTACAACAATGATTGGCCTTTTTGAAAATGGTGGAATTAAATTTCCACATGTCGAAACTTTTAGTCGTTCTTTAAAAATGATTTGGATTAAGAAATTATTGGACTCTTCCTCGTTGGCTCCATGGAAAACTCTCGTAATCGACGAACTACAATTGTTCGGAACTTATAAACTTTGGTATCTACACGAAGAAGGTTTAAAAGTGGTTGGGAAATATGTGAATGTATTCTGGAAGGATGTTCTTCTGGCCTGGGCTCTCCTGGACAAAAAGAGCACCACAACCCCCTCAGAAATACTGGGTGAAACTATTTTCCTAAATAATCAAATAAAAGTTAACGAACAACTTTTTTTCAATAAAATTTGGTGTAATAAAGGCATTTACTTCGTAAATGACCTAGTTTCTGAAAACAATGGCCTCCTAACCTTCGCTGACTTCTCCAACAAGTATAACATCAACACCCCATTTACAGTTTTTCAGAGTATTATACATGCTTTACCTAAATCTTGGAAAAGTGCAACCAGATCCAACAAAAAGTTGCCCTTTATTCAGGACAAAAATATTGATATGTTAAAATCTACTAATAAAGTCTCTCGGGCTTTTTATTTTAAATATTTAGAACACCACACTATACCCCCTATTAATGTACAGAACAAATGGAATGAGGTTTTAGAAACGGATTTGCACTCTAATGACTGGAATTTTATATATAAAATCCCATTCACAATCACGGACGACACATATTTACAAAGTTTGCATTTCAAAATTGTCCACCGAATTTTATACATGAATTCAAAACTTTATAAATGCAAACTTTCTGAAACGGAACTGTGTACTTTTTTTTGTAATACAAAGGAGACAATACTTCACTTGTTTTTCGAATGTTTGGTTGTGAAAACAGTTCTCCTGAACTTTTTAGAACATTTAAGGAACAAGTGCGATATTGAGTTTCCTTTAACCCCAGAATATGTTATTCTAGGCCACACAAATATTCATGCCGCTTCCAATAACATAACAGACTTCTACATGCTTATCTTCAGAAAGTTTATTTATTTCTGCAAAGTGAAAAATAATTTACCAACCTATACCAGTTTTACTGAACAATTAAGAAATTACAGAAATCTAGAACTCATATCCAGATATTCGTATTCGAATAAGCGCATCAAAGAGATAAACTTAAGGTGGGATACAATCAGCTCTCTGTTAACTGGCTAACACCGTTCTCATCTTGCTTATACTGTTTCTGTCACAAAAATGCAGTGGCATTGTAGATTGCGATCGGTGCTATAACATCACGACATATAATGTATCTGTTACTTGTCCTGACGTTACACTGCTTGGAGAAGTGCTATGAGTTACTTGGGTTGAGTCATTTCAAATCTTCACCTAGCACAATATTTTGAAAATGTGATGTTCCCTGCTCAAAAATGACAAACTTTCTAAAAACATCCCCTCTAACCCACAACTTCTGCTCCCTCGCTCGAAGGAACTCGACGAGCTCGTTCTAGTGCGGGGTTGAGGGATGTGGTTTGGGGGAGGAAGATTGAAAAGTAATGAACTTTTAGAGTGATTTTTGTATATATTCATTAGCCATTACTATGTATATACTAAGGTGTTTCTGGTAATTTTCAAGTTCCCTTTATTTCGGTTAAGCAATTAGGTGAAAAGTATGTGCTTGATGCGCATGTAGGACTAGACTCTGATAAAACACGCACGGCAGCTCTACATCATTTGTCATCACCTCTTCACTTTTGTGCAGCTACGAATGGAAACTCATGTCACAGTGAAAAATAAGAAACTTTGCTATTTTATGTTATGTATTGTTACTAATTGTAAAATTAGTTTATAGAAAATGTTTTTGCTTGTAAAGAAGTACCTAAGATCTGAATATAAAAAAAAAAGAAAAAAAAAAAAAGAAAAAAGTTTATAAATAAGCTGGTGTTATGGAAGAGGTGGAATGTATTCAGTTTTGAAAATTTTATCAGGGTTAAGTAATTAACGCGTTGGGGAAGGGGGGGGGGGGGGGAGGGCAGGTGTTTGCTGATCACCAGATGTCCACAATTCAGATAGTGGGAATTCATCAGGTCCAATGAAACACCATTCATTGTCAAAAAATTGGGTCTTCATGCAACCCAAATTTTTGTGGGACATCAGCAACTAGGAAACTAAACCACAAATTAAATTAAGAAAAATGAGCTGAAATTGGCAGATCATATTATTCACCAATATAAAGATATACCAGTTTTTATTCACAGTTCATGTAAAATACAGTCAATTGCACCAAAAGGTCTAACAGAGAGAAAAACACTACTAACATTGATGGCACCATTACAACATTCAGCAAACAGGGATAATGCATAAAAAACTTGAAAAAGACGAGCCTAAAATTTCTCACCTGGTTGAAGTTGTCCATAGGGAATGAATGGTATGTGAGAAGATGTGAAGGATGAAATAATATCATGTTCTTGGTTTGTTCACAGTGCAAGGATTTTCTTGAAGAAAAGCCAGTATTTTCTCATCCAGTTTGAATCTATTATTTATACTAATCTAAAGAATATAAATATCTCTACCATGCAGCTCAGCAAAAATAGGCACAGGAAATTTTTGTTTTTGGTGACATGATTCCCAGAGTGATTATGGTAATTTACCCTTCTTACATTAATCAAGTACATACACATCATTCCACATCATCCGATAATACTGCAGAGCAAATCTGGATGAAATTGGCCAAACACGGACATTTGTAGATTTTGAATGTTAAAAAAAAAGAAGCTTTTCCAACCATATTTTACAGTTTCTACAAAATTAGTTTTCCAAAACCAGGAACATCCCCTATTGGAAGGTATTTTATATAAAATGTATCCTTGTTTGGGACTATTGCTAACTCACCCTCATACACACACATACCCACCCCCATATCCACACAAATGCACTTTGCACACGAATGTATACTAGCATTAAATCTGATATGAGGACTTAAAGAGTTCAGGCTGCTTTCTAAGGACCTCTATTTCCAAAAATAGTGCAGGTTTGAAATTTTAGTAATGCTCTGTGTATCCCGAGCATGGATATTAATTTATTTGCAAAGTTGAGTTCCCGAAATTGTCTAATTTTTACAGCTTTTGAGAGGACCTAGTGTCAAGAACCTTCCTGCCACAGCCCCACACCCATTCTCCTAGATCAAAAAATTCTGCTATTAATGCACCGTCCACAGTGAAAATTCACCAGAATGCCTTTACAACTGCCGTAGACATAGATTTTCCTCTAAAGGAGGTAATTTTCAGTACTTGGTTTTTATTTTTTAACAGGTACAGAACAACACCAAGAGTAATTTCTTAAACCCTGCAGTGCACCTACTCTGGAAAAGGGGGCGTGGTGGCTCAGCAGGTAGAGATGCAGGCTGCAAGCCGAGAGGTCATCAGTTCGAATCTCACCTGCGGCAACCGCGTTGTGTCCTTGGGCAAGACACTTCACCCCCACATGGGGGCACAGTGACGTTGTGTACCTGTCTTCAACCAATGCTAACCCTGCTTGTGTGGAGTTAGTATGTTGGGGAGCTGACAGTTGCTCGGTGGTTCTCTCCAGGTACTCCGGCTTCCTCCACCCGTAAAACTGTCGTGGTCATGATTAGCCATTGTGCAGAAGTATGTGACCTTAAACCCCAATAAATAAATAAATACTCTGGAAAAAACCTTCTTTATACTATGAATCAATTTTTATGTGTGAGGTGATGGCTTCAAATCCAACTAGTACCTTCAAGGCCACAACCAATGGGTCCAAAAATTTATTTTAGATCTTAGATATGTGGCAAAATTAACAAGAAGGACGCCAACGCCCTATAGCTCACCAACATTCCTCTTTGATAGTAACTTTGGCAAACACCAGAACTGTATCAAACAGGCTCAAAACATGCGACAGAGCTTACCTAAACACAACCTCTTAAAAGTAAAACTGAAAAAATAATAATTTTAACAGTAGAAGGGTTAATGGCCACATTATTAAGTGAGAAGTATTACTCTGAACCAACCAGTCTTCATTGGCAGATGCTTCAGTGTACCATGTTTGATTTAAACTTTCAAAAAGCTGTGACTTATCAGATACCTGATAGTACACTACATTGAGAAATGGAAGAACCCTCTGTTTTAAAAAAAATATATGGTGATGGAAACTGCCTTTTTCATTTGTAATTACTGGTGAAGAAAATCAACATGGCACAATTCAATTATTAATTGTTGATCATATGAGGAATCTTGGAAATGATGTTTTACAATTGGTGTTGCCAGACCTTAACAGAAAGTTTAGCACACTGAAAATGTCTAGGTGTGAGCTAAACAGAGACTTAACATTAATGAAAGTGTCAATGACACTGTAGCTTAACTTGTGTGTTGTATTTGATGAAAAGGATAATGTTCAATGTTTATGAAATGATTATGAAATAAGACAAGAATTGTGATAATTGGGAATATGTTCATTTCTGTACCCTGTATGCTATGTTTATGATAAAAATAATATGAGGTGTACACTGTACTAAAGAGCTGAGGGGTGGGTTAATATGACCTCACAGTTAATATATGTGGCCCTCACAGTTAACAACTATCAACAAAAGTTACCAAGTTACAGTGAAATTATTCCAAAACGAGTCATTGTATCAAGTTACATTAAAATCCCTTCATAAATATGGCCTGTAGACTGTCAGTTTCCCAATTGCATCCAAAGGGGACGTTCTCATCTAGACATTATATGAAGTCAACCTACCAAGTTACAATGAAAATCCCTTAATAAATATGACCTGTAGACTGTGCTAAAGGTTTTTGGGCTTTGGCAGCCATCATGATTGAATGATCGCAACCAAAAGGGGACATTCTCATCTGGGCATCATCTGGAGTGATCCTACAAAGTTACAATGAAATCCCTTCATAAATATGACCTGTAGACTGTGCTCAAGGTTTTTGGGCTTCGGGCCCCTGAAGCCGTCACAGTTGACCAATCACGACCAAAAGGAGATGTCATCATCTAGGCATTATGTGGAGTCAAACTTACGGGTTACAATGAAGTCCTTCCATAAATATGACCAATAGACTATGCTAAAGGTTTTGGAGTTTTCGGTTCGGGCAGCCATCAAGGCTGAATGATCGCGACCAAAAGGGGACGTTCTCATCTAGACATTATTTAGAGTCATCCTACCAAGGTACAATGAAATCTTTTCATAAATATCACCTGTAGACTGTGCTAAAGATTTTCGGGCTTTGGGCCCCTGTAGCCAACACAGTTGCCTAATGGTGTCCAAAAGGGGCTGTTCTCATCTAGACATTACATGAAGTCAACCTACCAAGTTACAATGAAATCCCTTCATAAATATGATCTGAAGACTGTGCTCAAGGTTTTCGGGCTTTAGGCTTGGGCAGCCATCATGGTTGAATGATCGCAACCAAAAGGGGACATTCTCATCTGGACATCATCTGGAGTGATCCTATGAAGTTACAATGAAATCCCTTCATAAATATTACCTGTAGACTGTACTCAAGATTTTCGAGGCTTCAGGCACCTGTAGCCATCACAGCTGACCAACCACGACCAAAAGGGCATGTCATCATCTAGGCATTATATGGAGTCAACCTAACAAGTTACAATGAAATCCTTCCATAAATACGACCTACAGACATGCTAAAAGTTTTTGGGCTCGGGAAGCCATCAAGGCTGAATGATCGTGACCAAAAGCGAACGTTCTCATCTGGACACTATTTGGAGTCATCCTACCAAGCTACAATGAAATCCCTTCATAATTATGACCTGTAGACTGTTCTAAAGGTTTTCGGGCTTTGGGCCCCTGAAGCCATCACAGTTACCCAATCGTGTCCAAAAGGGGACGTTCTCATCTAGACATTATATGAAGTTAACCTACCAAGTTACAATGAAATCCATTCATAAGTATGACCTGTAGACTGTGCTAAAGGTTTTCGGGCTTCGGGCTCGGGCAGCCAACATGGTTGAATGATCGCAACCAAAGGGGACAATCTCATCTGGGCATCATCTGGAGTGATCCTGCGAAGTTACAATGAAATCCCTTCATCAATATGACCTGTGGACTGTGCTCAAGGTTTTTGGGCTTCGGGCACCAGTAGCCATAACAGTTGACCAATCACGACCAAAAGGGGATGTCATCATCTAGGCATTATATGGAGTCAACCTAACAGGTTACAATGAAATCCTTCTATAAATATAACTTTTTGCCTATGCTAAAGGTTTTTGGGCTTGGGCACCCATCAAGGCTGAAAGATCACGACCAAAATGGAACGTTCTCATCTAGACATTATTTGGAGTCATCCTACCAAGTTACAATGAAATCCCTTCATAAATATGACCTGTAGACTGTGCTAAAGGTTTTCGGACTTCGGGCACCTTTAGCCGTCAAAGTTGCCCAATCATGCCCAAATGGGGAAATTCTCATCTAGACATCATAAAGAGTCATCCTACCAAGTTACAATGAAATCCCTCCACATTAAACATGTCCTACAGACTGTGCTAAAGTTTTTGGGTTTCGGGCTTGGGCTGCCATAACGGTTGATAGATCATGCCCAAAAGGGGACGTTCTCATCTAGGCATTATACAGAGGCATCCTACCAAGTTACAATGAAATCCCTTCATAAATACGACCTGTAGACTGTGCTAATGGTTTTCGGGTTTTGGGCTTGGGCAGCCATACCGGTTGCCCGATTGCGACCAAAAGGGGACGTTCTCATCTAGACATGACCCCAAACCTGCATATGAAATTTCGTGACGATCAGACAAGAACTGCAGGGTGTAGCCCGTGCTAAAGGAAAATGTGAACAGACGTCACAGACTCACAGACTAACAGACTTCCGCATGCGTGATGGCAATAGCTTATCTTGACTATGTCAAGTTAAGCTAAAAATGTGGAAATAAATTTGAAAAATATTGACTGTTTGAGGGTTAAATCAGGGTAGAATGATAATGAGGAACATGTATGATTTATATAAAGGTCATGGGAAGAGAAGGAACACAGGAACGGACATAAACACTAAGTAAAACATGAAATTCTGAGCTAAATAGAAAACTAAATATAAGTAAAATATAGAACCTTAGTGAGCGCGCTCACATACCCCACACGCCCCCCGATATTTCAAGCTCTAATCATTTTTTAAAAATAAACATAGATTCTAGGAATACTACAGTGTTCTGTAGTTTCAACGGTATTGAAAGAATTCAAGCAGAATTAATTTTAATTGAAATTTGGAGCCATGTTAAGATTTAATGATACCAACCTTTTTAAATCCAATTTGATATTTCCAACACACATTGTAAATAATGTAAGGTCACACTAGGTCTTTGCTGATAAAATTACTTTAGTGTATGCTTGTTTATAAAAAAGGTGTCAGATTTAGAATTGCTATCCCAAATAAGTGTTTATACACAAAAAGTGAAACAGAATATTGTTTTACTTTATGAACAAATTCGAAGTCGCTTCATATTCTAATCCTGACTTGAATAACTGCATGCTGGGAATATGGAACCAGGATTATTCTTGTGTCACAAGCTATGTCTTTTTTTATGTACACATGGTCAATACAGGAGCCAGAAATGTAAGTAAGTGAGCAAATAACTTGGCTTTAACACTTTGGAGACAATGTTTTTACTAATATGTTGCTTGGTTCTTTCAATGTATTGACATTTAAGTCACCAACAATTACGGTAGGAGGTCTATCTAATTTATCCATAACTTGAACTAAGTTTTTCAGCCGAGCAGAACAAAATGCGAACTTCATCTGTAAGTCATTGTGGTAGATTCACATACTAAAATGGCCGTAATTTAGATAATAACTGGAAGCGTGTAGAAAAAAAAGTCCGGAAAACTGTAATTTTTAGAAAAATTACCCGGAAATCTGTTACTTGTATTTTTCAGAGTACAGGGTCCGTAATTTCCGCAAAAATCAGACGAGCAGAACGAAATGCAAACTTGATCTGTAAGTCATTGTGGTAGACTCACATACTAAAATGGCCGTAATTTCGATAATATCTGAAAGGGTGTAGAAAAAAAGTCTGGAAAACTGTAATTTTGATGAACTTTTCAAAGTCGAAGGGCCGTAATTTCGGTAAAAATCAGTGGAGCAGAACAAAATGCAAACTTGATCTGTAGACCACCATGTTAGACAAACATACCAAAAATCAGCTCAATATCTGGAAGCATGTAGAGAAAAAGCCTGGAAAACTGTAATTTTGATGAACTTTTCAAAGTCTATGGGGCTGTAATTTTAGTAAAAATCAGTGGAGCGGCACAAAACCCAAACTTGTTCTGTAGGCCACCATGTTAGACTAACATACCAAAAATCAGCTCAATATCTGGAAGCGTGTAGGAAAAAAGTCCGCAAAACTGTAATTTTGATGAACTTTTCAAAGTTCAAGGGCCGTAATTTCGGTAAAAATCAGTGGAGTGGAACAAAATGCTAACTTGATCTGTAGGCCACCATGTCAGACTAACATACCAATGAAAGTGTCAATGACACTGCAGCTCAACTTGTCAAGACAAAGATATGTACAGGTATAGTATGTGACACAGCAATGACAAACATCTAGGTAATGACCTGATAACAAAGTTACATATAAAGTATTGTAACGGTCTGTACATAAATACTGACCGTTGCCTATAACAAATGTATAGGTAAAGTATTGTAAAGGTGGGTGACATTCAGATGCTAAACTAGAAAAGAAAACTTTGAGTCCCAGAGTGGGTCTGAATGAACCCGAAAATATTTGTTCTCATAGCACAGTGATAACAAAGGCAGCCCAAAACACACTCGTTCCTGTCCCAAGGTGAAAAAAATAAAGGTACCCAAGAAGTTTTGTGAAGATCAGTTCATAAATACGAGCTGTATAGAACTTGTGACAAAAAACTGATTGGACCTAATTTCGGTACAAAATGGCCACTGGCAGCCATCTTGAATTTTGGACCATACCCAGAAACACTCATTCTCGTCCCAAGGTGATAACAAAGGTCGGTTCTTAAATACAGCCTCTACCCTGAGCCGTATTGAAATGTGTGCTTACATTGTGTAAGTAGCACTTAATAAATCAAAGTTCATCTAATTTGCATAATTTCTGCATGAAAAAAGAACCCCTTATAATATGTGATGTATTCCATGTTACTAAACATTCATACAAAAATTTATTAAAATCAGAACTTTCATACAGAAGTTCTGTACAAAAGACTGATTGCACCAATTTTGGTACATAATGGCTGCTGGTGGCCATCTTGAATTTCGGACCGCACCCAAAAACACTCGCTCTCATCCCACGGTGATAACAAAGGTACCCAAGAAGTTTCGTAAAGATTGCTTCATAAATATGGCCTCTAGTCTGAGCTGTATAGAAGTTGTGTACAAAAAACTGATCAGACCTAATTTCAGTACAAAATGGCCACTGGCAGCAATCTTGAATTTTAGACCGCACCCAGAAACACTCGTCCTTGTCCCAAGGTGATAACTACCCAAGACATTTCGGAAGATCAGTTCATAAATACAGACTCTAGTCTGAGCCGTATTGACATGCGTACTTACTGTGTGTAAGTCGAACTGAAATAATCATAGTTCATCTAATTTGCATAATTTCTGCACGAGAAAAAAAACGTATTATATGTGATGTATCCCATGGTACTAAACATTCACACAAAAAATTATTCAAATCAGCGTTTTCATATGGAAGTTCTGTGCAAAAATCTGATTCCACCTAATTTTGTACAAAATGGCTGCCATCGGCCATCTTGAATTTCGGACCGCACCCAAAAACACTCGTTCTCGTCCCACGGTGATACCAATGGTACCCAAGAAGTTTTGTAAAGATCGGTTCATAAATACGGCCTCTAGCCCGAGCCGTATTGGCATTTGCACTTACAGTGCTGAAAGGAACACCAAAAAACATCAAAGTTAGTCTAATTTGCACAATTTACGCACGAGAAAAAAACCTGTATTATATGTGATGTATCCCATGGTACTACACATTCATACAAAAAATTATTCAAATCAGAGCTTTCATATGGAAGTTCTGTACAAAAAATAGATTTCTGCATCGTCGGTACAAAATGGCGGCTGGCAGCCATCTTGAATTTTGGACCGCACCCAAAAACACTCGTTCTTGTCCCACGGTCATAACAAAGGTACCCAAGAAGTTTTGTAAAGATCGGTTCATAAATACGGCCTCTAGCCTGTGCTGTATCCAATTGTTGACGTACGGACAGACGGAGAGACGGACGACAGGCCATGACAAAAGTGCAAATTTGGCTTCGCCAAAGTTGAGCTAAAATCAGCTCAATATCTGGAAGCGTGTAGAAAAAAAGTCCGGAAAACTGTAATGCATTTTTCAGAGTCCAAGGGCCGTAATTTCGTTAAAAATCAGTGGAGCGGAACAAAATGCAAACTTGTTCTGTAGGCCACCATGTTAGACTAACATACCAAAAATCAGCTCAATATCTAGAAGCGTGTAGGAAAAACGTCCACAAAACTGAAATTTTGATGAACTTTTCAAAGTTTAAGGGCTGTAATTCCGGTAAAAATCAGTGGCGTGGAACAAAATGCAAACTTGATCTGTAGGCCACCATGTCAGACTAACATACCAAAAATCAGCTCCGGAAAACTGTAATTTTGATGAATTTTTCAGAGTCCAAGAGCAGTAATTTTGGTAAAAATCAGTGGAGCGGAACAAAATGCAAACTTGATCTACAGGCCACCATGTTAGACTGACATACCAAAAATCAGCTCAATATCTGGAAGCGTGTAGAAAAAAAGTCTGGAAAACAAGTAGGACTGACTGACGGACTGACGAACTGACGGACGGACCAGTCAAAAACATTATACCTCCGCAACTTCGTTGCGTGGGGTATAATAAATAACAAGAAGGATGCCAACACCCTATAGCTCACCAACATTCCTCTTTGATGGTAACTTTGGCAAACACAAGAACTGTAGCAAACAGGATCATAACATGCAACAAAGCTGACCTAAACACAACCTCTTAAAAGTAAAACACAGAAACTGACATAAACACTAAGTTAAAGATGCAATTCTAAGCTAAACAGAAACTAAACGCAACTAAAAGTGTCAAGAAAAATGTTTAAAATGCAGAGTATGAGGGGTTAATCATGGAACAATGATACTGAGGAACATATATGATGAATATAAGTGCCATGGGAAGAGAAGGAGCACAGCAGCTGACCTAAACACTTAGTAAACTTGAAATTCTGAGCTAAACAGAAAACTAAACGTAACTAAAAATGTCAAGAAAAATGTTTAAAATGCAGGGTATGAGGGGTTAATCATGGAAAAATGATATTGAGGAACATGTATAATGAATATAAGTGCCATGGGAAGAAAAGGAGCACAGCAGCTGACCTTAACACTAAGTTAAACATGAAATTCTGAGCTAAACAGAAAACTAAACGCAACTAAAAATGTCAAGAAAAATGTATAAAATGCAGGGTATGAGGGGTTAATCATGGAAAAATGATACTGAGGAACATGTATGATGAATATAAGTGCCATGGGAAGAGAAGGAACACAGCAGCTGACCTAAACAGTAAGTTAAACATGAAATTCCGAGCTGAACAGAAAACTAAATGCAACTAAAAATGTCAAGAAAAATGTTTAAAATGCAGGGTATGAGGGGTTAATCATGGAACAATGATACTGAGGAACATGTATGGTGAATATAAGTGCCATGGGAAGAGAAGGAGCACAGCAGCTGACCTAAACACTTAGTTAAACATGAAATTCTGAGCTAAACAGAAAACTAAATGCAACTAAAAATGTCAAGAAAAATGTTTAAAATGCAGCGTACGAGGGGTTAATCATGGAACAATGATACTGAGGAACATGTATGATGAATGTAAGTGCCATGGGAAGAGAAGGAGCACAGCAGCTGACCTAAACACTTAGTTAAACATGAAATTCTGAGCTAAACAGAAAACTAAACGCAACTAAAAATGTCAAGAAAAATGTCTAAAATGTAGGGTATGAGGGGTTAAATCATGGTAAAATGATAATAATCATCATATAGCAGCATTATAAAAGCCATGATATGGAAATAGGGCGAGTAAGTGACCTAAAACAGAAGCTTTAACATTATTGGACACATACGCTGACGCCGACCGTTCGAGCGATGCCATAAGCTCACACAACTAAAGTTGGTGAGCTAAAAATGGAGAGTAGTTTATGTGACAAGAAAATAAAAGGAAAAGAAAAATTTATTTGATGACACTCATAATTTTCAAGTAATCCTTTATGATGTTTTTCTTTTATTTCACCGAATATCCTATGATGTCCATTTTCTCAGATTACAACCGATTCAAAGTAACATTACCATGGACTTAAGACTTTGTGGCTATCAACTTCAAGATAATGGGGGCTCTTCTCTTTCAATATAATATTACTTTCTGAAAGTAAGCTTCATCTGTGGTAAAAGGGAATAATGCTTGTGCCTGGAAACTGAAAAGTGTTACTTTTAGTAGCGGTGGTCTATGACTCACTGAAAAATCTCAACAGCAACAGGGTTTTTCTTCCAGGAGGGTACCAAACTTGAAAGTTTAGTGGACCTGTGTCATGTAAAACAAAGGTTATTACCGGGAAACCATTTTTTAACCAAGTTCTATTTATAGTAACAGTCTTATGATCTTGGATATTGCAGATGCTGACTGCAAAAATGAGAGAATTCTTCTGCATCCACAGGGGTACCTAATCTCAAAATCTGGTATACATGTGACATCTAATACAAATTTCCGACAAAGTTCTATCTATAGAAACAGTCCTCAGACTTTTGATCTTGTGGTTACTAACTCCAAAATAAACACATTTCTTTTCTTTCCATGTACAATTACTTTCTATGAGTTTGGCTAAGCAGCGATAAAAGGAACTTATTGCGTGGAAACCCCAAAAGTGCAAGTTTCAGTAACACTGACCTTGACATTGACAAACCTGGAAATCAATAAAGTTCTTCCCCTTCCATCATGGTACCAAACCTGTAAGTTTTGTGGGCTTGCATTAAAGTTAAGTTGAAGTTTTTGGCTGGAAACCAACTGTTTATACCTGCTTGCTCAGACACTGCAGACTTCATGAAACTATAAGTCGAGTTTGACTTCATCACAACCTGCCTTAAACAACAGGGCCTAAACCAGCCCTGGAAAACATAGTATTTTGTTCAGGTGAGGGAATCCTGATTGCTGCATATAAATTTTTCCTCATTTTCAAAAATTCAGAATTCAATTATGTTTTACCTGCAATCCTCTAATTCTGTAGCTACCATCTTGCTCACTTTTACTCTCTTCCTGGAAGGAGGAACAATCATCCAAGCCAACTGCCTCCATGGTGATACCTTGTTCTGCCTCTCCATTTAAAGAGGTGATAAGACCATAGCAACTACAAAGAACAAGAGCACCGCAAGGTTTTTGAATCTCAAAATATAGTTGGCACATTTCTAAAGCAACTCAATTTATTATGAACTATAAATAATGGCAATATTTTTATTTCAGACATTCAATAATTTGTGATTATTGAACAATGGGTGCCATTTTCAAGTCATTGTTCAGCCTAGCAAACATTATGAAAACTCTAAGATGGTTGGCACACTGGATATGTTTGAACATTGACTGCTAAAAGACCTTTCTTTTAGAAGTTGTTAATCAACAATAATAGCAGGAATTCCCTTTGACAATTGGTTTTTAAGTTACTGCACAGATGAAAAAACAAGAGACTGTCACTCGGAAGTGCCTGTGCCTCCAATGTGGCAATGACCTTGATCTGTGACCTTGACCTCCATTGAACAAAAAAAATTTTTGTATCCGACACATCGTCTCCCCATAAGCAACATGTATGCCAAATTTCAACAAAATCCAAAGAAGCATCTCAGAGTTATGGAGTGGACATGAAAATCTTCCTGACGGCAGTTGACCTTGATCTCCATTGAAACAAAAGAAATTTTTTATGCACAACAGATCGTCTCCCCATAAGCAACAAGTATGCCAAGTTTCAACAAAGTCCAACAAAGCATCTCAGAGTTATGGAGTGGACATGAAAATCGTCCAGATGGACAGACAGAAGGATGGATGGAAATGATAAACACTAAATGCCCCGAAAAATTTGTTTCGGGGGGCATAAAAATCCAGTGAATGGATTCACATGTTGAGTTGTGAAACCTACCTGGAAATAATTTAATATCAGCAGAGCTGATGGAAGCTCCCTGAATATGAGTTCGAAAGATAAGGTATGAGAGTGATAGTTTGTAATACAACAGAAAAAAGTTCAATCAAACAAGTGTAGCTGTAAAATTTCACGCAAAATAGATTGTGTACGTGCCTGAAAATACTTTTCTGTTTTGGTGTATATCATGACAGACAACAGTCTGTGACCTTGAAGTTACAACCTTGGGTCAATGTTATGACACACACTTGAGTCATTAGCAAGCATTGTGTAAAGTATGGGCAAGATTTACCCACTGAATCATTTTTTTTTATGAACTGGAAAAGGTTAGAATGGATGAACGATTGTGTCCTTGACCTTGAAGTTATGACCTTGAGTCATGGTCATGTCGGATGCCTGGTTCACGAGCTACCATTATGTAAAGGGTGAACAGGATTGAATAACTTTTTCTGCGCCAGATGAAGTTAACCACACAAAAGGTCTGTGATCTTGCTCATTGAGTTCTGACCTTAAGTCAAGGTCATGACACATTTATTATTTAGACCCTGCTTATGGGATTCCAAAAATAGAATTATTTTAAAATGCTTTCAGCAGCTTTCTGGAAATGGCACTTTATTTACAGGCAGACTGCTAAATTATTTTTGGTCATCAAACTTTGTTCACATGTTTTTGCATTGTTATGGTTTATGGGAGAGTGCCTCTGGCACTCTCCCATAAATTATAACAAGGCAAAGCCTTACACACTAAATAATTTCACTTAGAAGATAATATAAAACAAATATGGGCTTCTAGCACTCTACCAGATAATAAAGTTAGTATGCTCGTTCCAAGTACAATTCACGTTAAGTATGATGATGCCTTATACAAGTGAGTCAGTTCTGTAAAATGACTTGGTTCATTATTTCACTCCATGACAATTGAAAAATGTGATTATTCTGATCTATTATGCAGTAGATGTAAATGAGTAAAACACAAAGAATGTACAAACATAAGTCTACATAATAAAAAAGATTCTTCACCTGAATGCAACTCTGACACCAGCTATTTGGATTTTCACTGTCGTACCCTCTAAAACATCAACCATTTGCGAATTGGGTTCAAACTTGTATTCCTTCATCATAGACCTTAAAAAATACTGTCCTGGACTCTGTGAACAGAAAAATGTTAACGTAAGTAAAGCAACTGTCATTTATGTAAACAGATGAGAACACTACATGATTTAATGTTTAGGCACACAAGAGGAAGGAATCCATCAACATTATCTTAATGTTAATCCTATTGTCTGGTCTCTTTACAACAGTATGCCACACAGCAGCACATGGGGCTCAGTTGAACGACTCATCTGGTCATCCACAAGAGAAAATCAGATTTGACAAGTTGTTTCCCATCAACCAGTCGACTGGCAGGTGAACAAGATCTCTTGAATAGTAAGGTATTAAATAAAATTTATTTTTTATTTCTCAGGCAATGTTTTCTCAATTTCATGACAAGGGAGGGGGGTCGATTTACCTTTTAAATCCATACAACAATAATGAAAAAAGATAAAATTGTTTTAAAAATTCAGCTCACTTGACTCCGATGCTGAAAAGGCAATATTTTGAGCAGCAAAAAGTTTGCTCATTGCAGCTGGGAATTTAACCCTTAAGGTGAATGCAAACAGAAACAATTTGGCAAAAACTGTTGTGTGTAATTTCTTTCTTTTTTCTCCCTATTTTAAGGTGCACTTGCATTCTATATCATAAGATATATTGAGACCTTTAAAAAATTATTTTATAAGTTAAATATTTGATAATCTCACTTTTAAAGAGCATTTTTTTCGAGGGAGTTATTCTCATTCTTGTACAATCCAGCCTTTACAAAAACTATACTGACAGTTCTGTTTTATTGTAGTGTATATGAGCAGAGACCCTGGAATTTTGATATATTGTTTCATGGAAAGTTCTGTAAATATGCAAATGAAGCTGGTGTAAGCCAGAAAACTTCCATGATAATGTGTGGAACAGAATTTGTCTCAAAAGTATGGTGGGTCATTTCAGTCATGATTGCTGACAAAGTTTTTTGCTCAGTCCTAGTAAAAGTGTTCTGAATGTGAGCATAACTGTATGATTTGCATCATAGCCAATCAAGTGAAGTGTTGTCAGCAAACCTTTACTGAGGGTTTTTTTTTACAAAAGAGAGTCGATCATCTTTGACACTGACCAGGATTGCTATGAAATTTCTTAAGTTTTTCCTGGGAGCAGCCTGCCATACTTTTTGAATAAAAAACCCTCTTTGTTAGTAACATGATCAAGATGGATGTTTACACCAGATTCATTTGCATACTTTCACAAATTTTTCTCATATTTCTTTTGACACTATATATCAAAATTCTAGATTTCAGCTCATATACACTGGAAAAAGACAGAACTGTCAGTATAGCTTTTGTGAAGACTGGATTGCACAAGGATGAGAGTAACTGCCTCAAAAAAATGCTCTTTAAAAGTGAGATTATCAAATATTTAAATTATGAAATAAAAACTGAATTTTTTTCTATTGTATTACAAAATTTTTTTGAAGGTCTCAGCATATCTTATGAATGATATAGAATGCAAGTGCACTTAGAGTGCATCCTAAACTAGGAAGAGAAAGAACTTCCTCATGTCAATTTCTACCAAACTGTTTATGTTTACAGCACCCTTAAAGGGATGGAGATTTCTATAAGTATTTGCTCTGCTGTGACTGATTACAACCTGCATCTTTGCTGTTGTTTTTATGCAATTCTTGGGGATGCTAACATAGGCAACCAAGATTTGCCTCCTTAGAATGTAACTTGCCAGTTTACCTGAAAAAACATATTGGGAATGCTTTTTGTTGAAGAAAAAAAGAGTTCCAAGTCGGATTTAAGCCTTCAAACGTTAACCCACAATATCTTGTTCAACAGAACTCTGTGAGCTCTACAAAAGATGATACAATCGATTACATTTTTAGTTCTACAAGTGCACAGTAGGATCATCAAACAGATTTCTTTTAAATTCCTAGTTGCAAGGGGTTAAAATTTTCACTCAAGGAAATCAATAAAGTCATTCAACAACTGTTTATATCTTGTCAAAGTCTTCACCCTATATATTATTCCTCAAAGATATCAAAGAATTAGCTTTTAGTTTGAGTAGATGTGTACATTATTTACATCCAAAAATGATAGAGGAGGCCAAAATATAAATGTATCCAGAGGTAACATAAGGAGATTTATATTAAGATTACGAAATCACAAGTTACTGTATGGAATGAGATCTTGACTCCTGAAAACTATATTATAAATATACAAATTTTCACTATAAAGCTAGTAGGCCACAAGAAATGTCAAGTGTTGCAATTCAAAACCTTGAAATTTATTGCACAACATTTTGAGCAGCATGCAAAGGACCAAGAGATCTTAGCTCCCCTTGCCACAGATTCAAGATTCCTCAGATAGAATTTCACGAATGTGGAAGGCTGCGTCCAGTAAGTAGCCTTCATTATATCTGATAAGGCAATAGAATTTACAGATGACTAAGGGAAAGACAAAGCTCTAACCTCATGAGCTGAAATCTTCTTACTATCTGCCTTGGATGAGCTGTTGTATGCGATATGGATAGCAGACTGACTCAGCCCAGAAATGGAATGCACTGAAATATCTTTCCGACCAGGTAGGAGAGAAAGAAAGTCTTATTCTGTCCTTCAGAATGAAAATGGAGCATTTAATGTAGACTCTTAATGTCCTAACTGGACAAAGTAAAGGTCTAGAGTTATTAACAGGAGGTAAGGCATTTATAATGAAAGTGTCAATGACACTGTAGCTTAACTTGTCTGAGTGTTATGTTTGATGAAAAGGATAATGTTCAATGTTAATGAAAGAATTATGAAATAAGACAAGAATTGTGATAATTGGGAATATGTTAATTTCTGTTCCCTGTATGCCATGTTTTCAAAAAAAATAATATGAGGTGTGGACTGTACTAAAGAATTGAGGGGTGGGTTAATGTGGCCCTCACAGTTAATGTATGTCGCCCTCACAGTTAATGTATGTGGCCCTCACAGTTAATGTATATCAACGAAAGTTACCAATTTACTGTGCAATTATTCCAAAACGAGTCATCCTATCAAGTTACAATGAAATCCCTTCATAAATACGGCCTGCAGACTGTGCTAGAGGTTGTTTGGGCTTCGGGCCTGTGTAGCCATCACGGTTGACCGATCGCAAACCAAAAGGGGACGTCCTCATCTAGCCATTATACTGAGTCATCCTACCACGTTACAATGAAATCCCTTCATAAATATGACCTGTAGTCTGTGCTAAAGTTTTTGGGGTTTTGGGCTCGGGCAGCCATCATGGTTGAATGATCACGACCAAAAAGGGACGTTCTCATCTTGGCACTATCTGGAGTCATCCTACCAAGTTACAATGAAATCCCTTCATAAATATGACCTGTAGACTGTGCTAAAGTTTTTCGGGCTTCAGGCCCCTGTAGCCATCACCGTCGACCAATCGAGACCAAATGGGGATGTTATCATCTAGACATTATATGGAATCAACCTACCAAGTTACAATGGAATCCCTCCATCAATACGACCTGTAGACTGTGCTAAAGGTTTTCAGGTCTTGGGCTCTGGGAGCTGTCACGGCTGAATGGTTGTGACCAAAAGGAGACATTCTCATCTGGACATTATCTGGAGTCATCCTACCAAGTTACAATGAAATCCCTTCATAAATGACCTATAGACTGTGTTAAAGGTTTTTGGGCTTCGGGCCCCTGTAGCCATCACAGTTGACCAATCATGACCAAAAGGGAACATTCTCATCTAGACATTAAATGGAGTCAACCTATCAAGTTACAATGAAATCCCTCCATAAATACGACCTGTAGACTGCTAAAGGTTTTGGGCTCAGGCAGTCGTCACAGTTGACAGATCGTCACCAAATGGGGAAGTTCTTGTCTAGACATCATACAGAGTCATCCTACCAAGTTACAATGAAAATCCCTCCATATTAAATATGACCTGTCGACTGTGCTAAAAGTTTTTGGGTTTCGGGCTTGAGTAGCCGACATGGTTGAGAGATCATGACCAAAAGGAGACGTTCTCATCTAGACATTATACAGAGGCATCCAACCAAGTTACAATGAAATCCCTTCACGGGATGGTTTTCAGGTTTTGGGCTCACGCAGCCATCACGGTTGACCAATAGCCAGCAAAAGGGGATGTTCTCATCTAGACATGACCTCAAGCCTGCATAATTTATGAAATTTTGTGATGATCGGTCAAAAAACTATGGGGTGTAGCCTGTGCTAAAGGAAAATGTGAACAGACTCAGACCAAGACTTCTGCACGCATGATGGCAATAGCTTATCTTGACTTTGTCAAGTTAAGCTAATAAAATGAGTAGGTAGTTTATCTGGTGCCTGGTTCTAGGCCAGGAAACCTACTTGTGAGGAAAGGGAAATAATGGAGTTGAGTTCACTACCTCTCCTAGCTGTAGCAAATGCAAGCAAGAATACCATCTTGAATGTTAGAAACTTAAACTCCACTGAATCCAAAGGTTAAAGAGGTGAGTCTTGGAGCTTTAAAAGAACACAAGCAAGACTCCATTTAGGAATTAGTCTTAATGACCTTGGTCTTCTTTTGGAAAAATTCTTTTAATTAATTTGACAAGGATTGATCCAAACCTACATTAACATGGCCTTCATGAGCAAACCTATCTGATAACATCTAGTGGTATCCTTTGATAGTGATAGGTTGAAGTTTCTTCAAAAAGAAACATTATTTATTTATTTATTTATTTATTTATTTATTTATTGGTGTTTAAGGTCATATACTTATGCACAATGGCTAATCATGACCGTGACAGTTTTACTTGTGGTGGAAGCCGGAGTACCTGGAGAGAACCACTGAGCAATGATGAGCAGCTGCCAGCTCCCCAACATTGTAACTCCGCAAAGCAGCACAGGCAGGGTTATATTGGTTGAAGACATGCGTACCATCGACATGCAGTACGCCTCAGTACACGGCGTCATCGTGCCCCCATGTGGACAATCGGGGTTAAGTGCCTTGCCCAAGGATACAACGCGGGAGTTCGAATGGATCGCTCAGACAGTCACCCATCCATTGATTAACCGGGCTCGACGTTGCTTAACTTCGGTGATCTGACGAGAACTGGTTACCGCAATGCCACCACGCCCCCAAAAGACATATAAGAAAATCTAGGAATAGTAGGATGTAAATAAGTAACTAGGTGAAGAAAACTCTCCATTTCCCTGCATACCTGAGAAGGGAATGTCCACCTTGAAACAGAAATGCAATCCATTGCTCTTCTAGAAAAACGTTTACATCTGAGAAGAAGCTGATAGCAGCAGAGATGTAGGTGGCCTTCAGAAAAAAATCCTGAAACACACAGCCAAGAGCATCAAGGCAAAAAAAAAAAAATGCCGCTCAGGATCACAGATCCAATGTCGAGTTGTGACCTTGACCTTTGACCTGGCGAGTCCAAGGTCAATAGGGTTCTTCCTCGCACCAAGGCCAACACACCTATGAAGTTTCATGACTCTAGGTTGAACCACTATTAAGTTCTCATCCGGAAACCAATTGTTGCGATATGCTATGTTCAAGGTCACTGTGACCTTGACCTTTGACCTAGTGAGTCCAACATCAATAGGGTTCTTCCTCGCACCAAGGCCAACACGCCTGTAAAGTTTCATGGCTCTAGGTTGAACCACTATCAAGTTATCATCTGGAAACCAATTGTTGCGATATACTATGTTCAAGGTCACTGTGACCTTGACCTTTGACCTGGTGAGTCCAAGATCAATAGGGTTCTTCCTCGCACCAAGGCCAACATACCTATGAAGTTTCATGACTCTAGGTTGAACCACTATCAAGTTATCATCCGGAAACCAATTGTTGCGATATACTATGTTCAAGGTCACTGTGACCTTGACCTTTGACCTGGTGAGTCCAAGATCAATAGGGTTCTTCCTCGCACCAAGGCCAACACACCTATGAAGTTTCATGACTCTAGGTTGAACCACTATCAAGTTATCATCCGGAAACCAATTGTTGCGATATACTATGTTCAAGGTCACTGTGACCTTGACCTTTGACCTGGTGAGTCCAAGATCAATAGGGTTCTTCCTCGCACCAAGGCCAACACACCTATGAAGTTTCATGACTCTAGGTTGAACCACTATCAAGTTATCATCCGGAAACCAATTGTTGCGATATACTATGTTAAAGGTCACTGTGACCTTGACCTTTGACGTAGCAAGTCCAAAATCAATAGGGTTCTTCCCCTCACCAAGGCCAATCTACCTATGAAGTTTCATGAATGTGAGTTGAACCATTATCAAGTTATCATCCGGAAATCAATTGTTTAAGATTTACTATGTTCAAGGTCACTGTGACCTTGACCTTCGACGTAGCATGTCCAAAATCAATAGGGTTCTTCCTCCCACCAAGACCAACCTATGTATGAAGTTTAATGAATGTGAGTTGAACCACTATCAAGTTATCATCCGGAAACCAATTGTTTACGCCCGCCCGCCCGCCCGCCCGCCATTCACCAAACTATAAGTCGAGTTTGACTTCGTCACAACTCGACTAAAAATGAGGCCAGCGGTCAGGGGGCTGCATAGTGTAAACTTGTGGGTACTTTGTAATTGTCTATGATCAGTTATCAGTACAAGCCGATGAAAAATCTACTACATTTATTACAAACACCAAAACCAACTAAAGCAAATGAAGTCCAAAAATATTAAAATGGGAAACACAACATAAATACAAATATTACACATGTCTATGAATAGATGAAACAGTCTGTATAAGAAAATGAAGCAGTCAGTGTGTCGATGAAATGAATCTGTATGAGAGTCTAGTCCATGACATGAAACTGATATCAGCCCTATCACATCAAAAGCCCATTCATGGTCAGCTCCACACACACGCACAAAATATGGTTATGTATCACAGTCACAATGCTATTATATGGTGGATAGTTAAATGTCAGTCAAATCACTTCAGCAACAGTTCAAAAGTACTTTTCAATACTGCAACGTTCATCATAACATAAACCACAGATCATATTATACTGACATAATAGTTAATGTTTCTAAACACGGAGTACTCTATTCGCACCAACATAATCCACGTCAAATGCTGAAAATCACATAAAATACTGTTATTACAGCCAAACATGTAAACCAACCTCTGTCCGACGAAATTACCACAAATTCCAGGAAATAGCAATACAAACTCGCCATCAGCGCAGTAGCTACACTCAAAACCCACCTCCAAATTCCATTCAGGATAGGGTCAAGTTACTCTGGTAACCCCTCGCTCACCGTCGCGTAACTACTGAACAATACATATTGGCCTTAATAGATAGATGGGATTGTCTCAGTTTCAGTGAACTTGGTACAAAATGGCAAGTGATATGCCAAAGTGGCTTGCTGAATGTATTGAGAAGAGTGAATCAGTTTCATCATGCATCGAGTGGAGAGAAATGCAGATAGGGAACTGAGAAAGGCCGAAATTGAAAGGGAGATTAAAATTTGAGAGTTTGATGTGAGGGACAAACAGTTAGCCCAAGGTGTATTTACTGGTGAATCGAAGCCTATTTTGAAAATCAAATTACCTAAATTTATAGAGGGACAGGATCCGGATGTATTTTTAAAGTCTTTTGAATAGTTGTGACATTTCACCAGATTCCAAAATCAGAATGGGGTGTTAGGTTGGTTCCATTATTTACGGGTAAAGCACTGGGGGCATACTCTAGATTTCATGACGTGGAATGCAGGAATTATGATATTAAGATATCCATTTTGACTAGGTATGAGCAACATCAGAAGCTTATAGAGAAATATTTCGGAATTCTAAGCAAGTGGGAGAGGAATCTTTATTAAAGAGTTTTCTGTGAGAATTCAGAGTTATGCGAGGTATTGGTGTGAAAGAGAAAGTATTGGTGAGAGTTACAATAAGTTATTAGACTTAGTTGTTAGGGAACAGTTGAGGAATAGCTGTAGCTTGGAACTTCGAGTATGTATCCAGGAACATAAAGTTAAAAACATTCTTGTCATACCGAAGTAGCTTAGGAAAATGAATACGTCCCTTAGTCACGATATACCACTGGCAGGGCATTTAGGGAATAAGAAAACTAGGAATAGAATCATGTAATATTTCTTTTGGCCAGGTATGTTTACTGATATTGCAGAATATTGTAGATCTTGTCCAGTGTGTCCAAAGAAAACTGCTTAACTGGTTGAGTGCTGGAAGCCCATATTTGGGCTTCACTCTAAAGTGTAGGTTGTGCTACTCAGAGGCTTCAAACTCTGTGGGTGTTCTTCATATTACCTTTCAATCTAAATTATTTGGTCTGTCTGGATGTTTCTTGTTACAGTTTATGGGAGAGTGCCTATAGGCACTCTCCCATAAATTGTAACAAGGCAAAGACTTGTTAACAAATTTTGATGACTAAAAATAATTTAGCCCTCTACCAGTTAAGGTAGAATACCTAAAGCGCACTTAATTAGCATACTCCCCTTGAGTGAACCATTTGAGCGACTAGCGATAGATTTTGTAGGGCCGTTACCGTTGACAGAAAATAAGAATCGTTTCATACTAGTTTGTGTAGATTATGCGACTAAGTATCCAGATGCCATTCCGTTGAAAAACCGGGAAGCCAAAACGGATGCTGATGCTTTAATAACCATATTTTCTAGAGTAGGGATTCCGAAAGAGTTACTCACAGATCAGGGTAGTAATTTTATGTCCAGATTGATGACAGAAGTGTGTAAATTACTCGACATTCGTAAGTTGTGCACAAGTCCCTACCATGCAATGTGTAATGGATTGTGCAAGAAATTAAATGGTGTTTTGAAAAAAGGTATGTCAAAAGCATATGCCAGTTCAGAGCCATCGAAATGGGACCTATATGTACCTTATGTTTTGTTTGCATATCATGAGGTACCCCACGAAAGTACAGGTTTTTCTCCTTTCGAATTATTATATGGCCGACAAGTAAGAGGGCCTATTAGCCATTTTGAAAGAAGAGTGGGAAGAGCCGAGTGGGTGTGAAAATTCTATACCAAGTTATATTATAGAAACTAGGGAGAAATTACAAAATATGTCTGGACTTGCCAAAATATATGAAACTAGAGCAAAGAAGAGACAAAAGGTTTATTATGATAAGCGTACTAGACAGAGGACATTCAGAGTTGGTCAGAAAGTTCTTATCTTGTTGCCAACTAGTAGATCAAAATTACTAGCTAGTCGGAAGGGCCCTTTTGAAATTATCGAAACAGTTGGACCTGTAGATTTTAAAGTTAGAGTTAGAGGCAATGATAAGGTTTTTCATGTAAATATGTTGAAATTGTGGTATGATAGGCTGAAAAAGATAGTAGTGCCGAGACTGATGTTAACTGTAGTATGCAGATTTCTTCAAAACTTAGTTCCCTGAATGAACATTTTGATGATAATGGTGATTTTGAGGTGAATCCATCATATTATAGGACGGAAGATATCCACGATGTCCGAATTTCTTCAGATTTGTCAGATGATCAAATGGGGCAATTGGAATACTTACTCGATGATTATTCAGATATTTTTGCCAGGTGTCACACATGTTATACCACACACAGCAGAAACAAAAACTGAAGATCCGATTCAGAAACGACCTTTTTCTATTCCATACGCTCTTAGAGATAAAGTTAAAATGGATGAAATGTTGAGGTTAGGAATCATAGAACATTCTGATAGCCCGTATGTAGCCCCTGTTGTCTAAGTTAAGAAAAAAGATTCTAGCATACGTTTTTGTGTAGATTATAGAGATCTGAATAGTGTTGCTTTATTTGATCCTAGACCTATGCCTCGTATGGACGAGGTATTGAATAAAGTAAGGCTAGATTTATTAGTAAGTTAGGTCTTGCAAAGGGTTATTGGCAAGTTCCTCTGGATGAGGAAAGCTGCAGGAAAAGTGCATTCGTTACACCTTTTGGGCAATTTCAGTTTATAGTCATGCCTTTTGGGATGATAAATTCGGGTGCAACTTTTGTGCGAATGATGAATAAAGTGTGAGTGAGGTTGGAAGATTTTGTAGATTCCTTCATTGACGATGTAGGTGTCTTTAGTGACAGCTGGGAACTCCACATAGAACATTTGGAAGCTGTATTCAAGGCACTAAGAAAAGCCAAACTGGTGGTGAAACCGAGAAAGTGCTCGTTTGCTTTTTCACAGATTAAATTTCTCGGTCATATAGTGGGGAATGGGCTGGTAAAACTGGTACATGGTAAAATTACGGCAATCAAAGAATTTCTAAAACCTAAAACCAAAAAACAAGTTTGATCCTTCATAGGTCTTGTGGGATTCTATCGAAAATTTATTCAAGATTTTTCAACCATTGCTATCCCACTTACTGATATAACAAAGAAGAATTTCCCCCCAAATTTCCCCAACAAAGTTAATGTAATTGTCTATGATCAGTTATCAGTACAAGCCGATGAAAAATCTACAACATTTATTACAAACACAAAAAACCAACCAAAAGCAAATGAAGTTCAAAAATAACAAAATGGGAAACACAACATAAATACAAATATTACACATGTCTATGAATAGATGAAACAGTCAGTCTGTATAAGAAAATGAAGCAGTCAGTGTGTCGAGGAAATGAATCTATATGAGAGTCTAGTCCATGATATAAAAATGATATCAGCCCTATCACATCAAAAGCATAAAGTTTTCAGTCAGTTCATGGAAAGAGTCCATTCATGGTCAGCTCCACACACACACACACAACATATGGTTATGTATCACAGTCACAATGCTATTATATGGTGGATAGTTAAATGTCAACTAAATTACTTCAGCAACAGTTCAAAAATACTTTTCAATACTGCAATGTTCATCATAACGTAAACCCACAGATCATATTATACTGGCATAATAGTTAATGTTTCTAAACACGGAGTACTCTATTTGTGCTAACACAATCCACGTCAAATGCTGAAAATCACATAAAATACTGTTATTACAGCCAAACCTCTAGGCATTGTAAACCAACCGCTGTCCGACGAAATTACCACAAATTCCAGGAAATAGCAATACAAACTTGCCGTCGCCGCAGCAGCTACACTCAAAACTTGCCTCCAAATTCCATTCAGGATAGGGACAAGTTACTCTGGCAACCCTTCGCTCACCATCGCGTAACTACTTAACAATACACATTGGCCTTAAAACATCAGTCCCATTCCCCATAGGACATAGTTTACTTCTCTCTAGAACCAAAACCCCCTGAGTAGATAGACAACAACGACACTGCACACATGTCCTGCACTGACAATTTTAGCATTGCATCGGCTCCCGCCTCCAAATTCCATTCTGGATAGGGTCAAGTTACTCTGGTAACCCCTCGCTCACCGTCGCGTAACTACTTAACAATACACATTGGCCTTAAAACATCAGTCTCATTCCCCATAGGACATAGTTTACTTCTCTCTAGAACCAAAACCCCCTGAGTGGATAGACAACAACGACCCTGCACACATGTCCTGCATTGACAATTTTAGCACTGCATCGGCTCTTCAAATTCATGATTCCAGATTTAAACATTACAGAACTTTACATGACGACTGACCAACCTGGACTAATCCCAATTACCTGTATATGCTCTTCACGATAACATGTCAATTAGTGTTACCTGCTTCTCTTACTTTGCTCGTGCAGAACGATGTATACACAACTGACACCACTGAATATACATTATTTTAACACTTCTTGTTCACTACCTTGCATTATATTATTATTATTTATTGGTGTTTAAGGTCACATACTTATGCACAATGGCTAATCAAAACCGTGACAGTTTTACGGGTGGAGGAAGCCTGAGTACCCGGAGAGAACTACCGAGCAACGACGAGTAGCTGCCAGCTCCCCAACATTGTAACTCTGCACTGCAGGACAGGCAGGGTTAGACTGGTTGAAGACATGCGCACTATCAACATGCAGTATGCCTTAGTACACGGCGTCATCGTGCCCCCATGTGGACAATCATGGTTAAGTGCCTTGCCCAAGGACACAACAAGGGAGTCCGAATTGATTGCTCAGACGGTCACCCATGAGAGGACTAACTGGGCTCGACGTTTCTTAACTGCGATGATCTGACGAGAACCGGTCAGTCACTACCTTGCATACATGTATTACTCAACACAATACATATATTATTTACAATAACCCTATCTAGTTCAGTACACATAGGCACCCAGAAATTTTTATATTTCAACCTTCTGAGTGAATTTCCATGTATTTTAACCTTTGAACCCTTCTGGATTCTTCCATGTCAGTTCAATGACAGCAGTTGGAAAAGTCTGTAATAAATTTGGGGTTACAACAATTCATATTTTCAGCGTGCAACCTTGGGGCTGCACGTTGAAAATATTGATTGGTCTACCCCACATATTCACTTAGCACCCATCCTCCTAAATGAAATTGTGATGGATCATGTTCCTGAGTTGGAAAAGCGGCCTCTCGGGTTCACACCTTTGACAGTATGTGAAAAACATGATTTCTTCACAGGATAATAGGATTTGGGAAAATATCCACCCCAGTAATGACAAATACACCAATATGAGGCTTGTCAATAGATGTGCATTGAATTATTCAGCCTTGGAAGTAAAAAGAAAGAAATTTCAAGGTGTTAGCATTGTGATTATTCCATGGAAAACAAATGTGGATTTTAGACGAAATTATTTCGGGCTATATATTTTTTCAATATAAAGAACTAGTAGAGTTAAGTAAGATTTTTTTCCAAACATTGTATCCATTTTGATCACCTATATTCTACACTACATTTTGTAGATGACTTCAGAATAAGTGTAGCCGGGGGTAGATTATTTGATATTACATTTTTCATAGATTTCAGTATTATATTAATAACTATTGGGAAAAATAGGAATTCTTGAAACAATGCCAATGTATTAAAACAAAGTCACTCCAAAGTACCTACCTATTTACATATACAGTAGAACCTGTTTTGAGAGTCCCCCTTTTTGCCAGGCAAAAGTTATTTATTTATTGGTGTTTAAGGTCATATACTTATGCACAATGGCTAATCACGACCTGACAGTTTTATGGGTGGAGGAAGCCGGAGTACCCAGAGAGAACCACCGAGCAACGACGAGCAGCTGCCAGCTCCCCAACATCATAGCTCCACATTGCAGCACAGGCAGGGTTAGATTGGTTAAGACATGTGCACCATCGACGTGCAGTACGCCTTAGCACATCGGCGTCATCATGCCCCCAATGTGGATAATGGGTGTTAAGTGCCTTGTCCAAGGACACAGCGTGGGAGTCCGAATCGATCGCTCAAACGGTCACCCATCCAAGGACTAACCGGGAATGACGTGCCAGGCAAAAGTGGTCTCTCAAGACAGGTGGTGCCCCATGACAGGTCCATTACAGAGTAAAGCAACCAAATGGTACAAGGTCACAAGATAGGTGATATCTCATGACAGTGGTCTCTCAAAACAGGTTTTATTGTGTGTACAACTTCATAACAAACACAATTCTTTTAGCTGTCTTTCTTATCATTGTCATGTTGAACTCTGCCGTTTTTCCTTTGATTGTTCTTTATTATTCTCAACTTGATTGACTTTGCTAATGATGACTAAGTAGATTTCAGTTTTGCACACCTCTTTGCAGACTTCCCTTTTGCCAATATAGTTTCAGCCTTCCTTTTGCGCATTTTTTTCAGAATAGGTTTAAGTTCAAGTGTCTCCGCAATATTCTGTTTCTCCTTTCTTTTTGCATCTACTTTCCATGTTTGTCCACTGTGTGTAATTTGAAAGTTAAACATCAATGATTTATCAACTGGAGTCTTGTGAATATCTTTCCTCTGATAAAGTTCTGTTGATGTGGTGTTCTTACACATTGAATCATATTTCACTGTCTATATAGCAGCAATTGTGTCAACCTGCAACCTATTAGTTTTGGGCCCCAAAACATTTAAAATGTTAAATGACTGTTCAATTCTTGGACCAGTGAAAATACTCAATGCTGCTCAAACAACTGTTGCCAACGCTGGATATCTGGGCATAACTTCAGCCTACTACGTATCAAACCATGTAGTATTGACTGCATTTGGAAGGACTGGATCTAGCAGAATCTTGGAAATATTGCCCAAATATTGGCCTTTATCATCTGCTAACAAAACTGTCAGAAAATAATCTGCAAGCTTCCTCAAAGCATTATGTGTTATCGAAGTCCTTGGGCTATTGGGTCCAATGCAGACAAACACTGCAGTAATTTATTGTTGAGAGGAAGCTTTCCTTGAAGAGAGCTTGCAGCATCAATGTATGCCTATTGCACAACACTCAAAAATTCTCTTCCTTCCACTTTACTCAAGCCAGAAACTTTCAGCGCCTCTTCGGTTTGTGTTCCAATGTACATTTCAGAGATAGGAAGATGGTTCTTCTTGTCCTTCACATCTATTTTGAGAAGCTTCTCTACAGTCAAGTCCTTTATTTTTTCATGGTGAGTGAAACAAGCAAAGGAGGTCTTGAACAGTTCAATTTGTTTATCATACAACTTATGAACCATGGGAATTTTCTGTTCAAACACCAAAACAAAAGATTTGAGCATTAGCAGAACAGTGATGTATAATGACAAAATAAACTAGACTTAATGATTCTGGAGAATCATAGGCTTTTTCAGACGAGATTCAATGATCTTTCATACCGCAGAGTGTCTGAAGAATTGTTTTTAACTGTATCACTAAAAAAACCTTTATTGATGTCCTGAGAAAGGTGGGAATAGTAGTCTCAAATAACTCAGTCTGATAAAGAAAATTTACGTTAAAATCATCATTACTTTGGAGGGGGTTAATATAAATATCGGCGTCCGAGAAGTCTATGTCTGACAAAAGGAGTTGTGTTTGCCACATAGGCCTACCCACCGAGTGCTGTTGCTATTTGAAAACAATCCATTATATTTCAAATTTATCTAAAATTATGATGCCTAGCAGTTTGTAGAGGGTTAATGAACACTTTCCAGAATAATTCTTTACAAGAGCCTATTTTTTCTTTAAAACCTGTAAGAACCATTTGAAAAAATCCACAGAAAATGTGAATTTTAAATTCTTATGGGCAGTCTCCTTTAATCTCTCAAAACAGGGTTCAGGCTTGGTTTCTTGAATACCCTTACTACTTACAAAAATTATCCCCCATAAATCCTGGGTCTGATACAAGAGGCTTTGTTTATCTGTGACATACCCACTGGGTGCTGTTGGTGCCCGAAAAACGCCCATTTCATTAAAATTTTTACGTTGGGCAACCTGTGGCGGGTTAACAAAGGCTTACGGAATATTTTGTCCATGCAATTTGTAATGTCACACCAAGACCTGCAAATGGCCAATTTTTTTTGAAAATCTACAAGATGTGTTTAGAGAAATCCACACACAACATGAATTTTTAAGCTTTTGGAGGGTATAGCTGTTTAACGAGACCAAAACAGGTAAACACTTGGTTTCTTGAACACACTATTCCTTACAAAAATGATCCTCGGTGAATTCCACTTCCAATAAAGGAAGTTATGTTTATCTCTCATGCACCTGTTGAGTTCTGTGGATGCCCAAAAACAGCCCATTTATCAAAATTTTGATGTTTGGCAGTCTGTGGAGGGTTAATGAATGGTGAGCCCAATATCTCTTGTATGTCAACAGTCGTTTCCGAGGAGAAGTCGTTAGAAAAATGTTCACGACGACGAGCGACGGACGGCAAGTGATAAGTTGAGCTTCCTTCGGCGAGTTAAAATGGGCCAGGCCAGTTCTATAACTTGCTTGAGATATTCTTGCAAAAGACCTGCATGGTAAATATTCATCAAATCGGAGAAACTTTGTTCAAGTTATTGTGCTAACAAGCTCAAAATTCGTAAAAATTGACTAAAAAGGCCCATAACTCTGTAACGATAAATCAGGCCAGGCCAGTTTTCGAACTTGCTTGAGATATTCTTGCAAAAGACCTGTATGGTAAATATTACTTAAATCAGAGATTGTTTGTTCAAGTTATTGTGCTAACGAGATCAAAATTCGTAAAAATTGAATAATTAAGGCTCATAATTCTGTAATGATAAATCAGGCTGGGCCATTTTTGAACTTGCTTGAGATACTCTTGCAAAATACCTGTATGGTAAATATTAGTCAAACTGGAGAACGACTGTTCAAGTTATTGCACTATCGAGCTCAAAGTTCATAAAAAAATTGAGTAATTAAAGCCCATATAGATATTCTTGCAAAAAACCTGTGTGGCAAATATTAGTTAAAACAGAGAACGTTTGTTCAATTTATTGCGCTAACAGTGCGAGGCACCTGGATGCCCGCCTGCCTGACAGGATGCACACTGACTGTTAACACACCTTGACCAAAAAGCACAGTCCTGAACAAATCCATGTCTATTTGCCATCCTTCCTCAGGTCTCTGATGTCACTGCATGTCTTTTCTCCTTGATCCAGCATTTGAAACCATCAAAACAGTGAAACTGTGGAGAGTAAAAGCTAAACCACACACAAGAGGGCTAAACAAAAGGTTATTTGCGGGTGAAGAGGACACTTATTTGGTTCTGCGCATGTACGGAGGCTCACACAGAACATTAGTTTTTTGGTTATTTTTTTTTGGGGGGGGGGGGGGGAGGGGGGGGGAGGATGGTTCTAAATTAAGACTTTGGACTGAATTCTGTCGAATAGAATGCCAGCATGTCTGGATCGGTGGTAATGGTTGATAAATCCTGAAATTCTGCTAAAATGTTATCTGAATGTAGATCGCAATAACTCAGAAAACAAGAGAACAAATGATCCTAATTTTGTGGGGTCCGGAAGCAGTATACACAAAGAGTGTTTTGGGAAAATTTAGTTCTTGAGATATCACCCTGGACAGAAAGTGGGAGGGAGTGGTAGTGGTGACTGTTGTCAGCTGGGTGAAATTTTTTTCTTTCATAAAATCACTCATCCTTCAAACCTTAATTTAGAGCAAAACAAAAGATAACAAAAAATCCCCCAATGGCCCCCACCTCAACGGGGAAATATTTTTTTTTTTAGGGGCGAGGGTGGTCTCCATAAAATCACTTGAAAATCCTTCAAAACTCATTTGAAAACAGAAAAGAAAACTTCCAGTGGACCCACAGGGTATCATATGATAGCCCTTATTGCTCTCATTTGACCAAATCGTAATCATTTCCACCCACATACATATCTGACTTACATAGACCACAAATGGCACCATAATTCATGGATAGAACTCTTTTAAACATATTGTAAATTCTCAATTGGCTTCTATGTTAAATTCATGCCCCCAAAATCAGACAAGCAAAATGTTACGAACAAAGTTAACGCTACATACAAAATATTAAAAGACTCTATCAGGAAGATCTGAAGATCTTTGAACAGCATTTCTCATATAGTACTAAGTTAAAATTAAATGAAGGGCCACTGCCCACACGTCCCCAAAAAAAACGTGCAATTCGAGGTATCGAAAAATGAAAGTGTCAATGACCCTGTAGCTTAACTTGTCTGTTGTGTTTGATGAAAAGGATAATGTTCAATGTTTATGAAAGGATTATGAAATAAGACAAAAGTTAAAAAATTTATAGTAATTTATATATTTTTTATACTTACCAATGACCCAGACATAGCTGGTGCTAATTCTCAAAATCTAGGGCCAAACACAAATTTTGCCCCCCAATCCCCAAAATTTGCATCTAAAACCGAAAATAACATGTCCTAAATGGTCCTCCATACTTTTCCTCCACTGCGCATGTGCAGTGTCAAGAAGGTCTCGAAATTGGCGCCAGTTATCATTCTTACAAGCAGTGCCTAGTAAGCGCTATGTACTCAGCGGGGAGGTACGAGTTCTCAACTCCTGGGAGGGCCATCCCCGTCTAGGTCATTGTTAAGTATAAAAAATATATAAATTACTATAAATTTTTTAACATTTTTATACTGCACCAATGACCCAGACATAGCTGAATAGAAAAAAAGGCTGGAGGGCCTAGGACATAGAGGAAAATCCAATAAGCTCAACTATATATAATAGAGTTATCCCCTCGAGGAGAAAAGGAGGATTAGGCTTTACATGTATCTTTCTTATTTATGACAAATTAGAAAGACACAACACCTTTCATAATTGAGCATAATAACATCCATGTTCTCTATTAACATCCAGTATAACCCTTTATACTAATTATTTTTAAAGTTAGCCAATAAATAAAGTAATAAGTCCAGAGAATTGAGACTCTTTATACTCATTAAAAGTGTCCGAGGATTGTATATTAACGCCCGTTTGACACGTGACATATACAAATGCTTCACACCGAGCTACACTTTAAAAATATGACATGAATGAATTTAAACTTTACACTTTAAAACCATCCCGGTACCGACTCAGAATTACTGACTCCGGAGGAGGTATCCCCTTGCTTTTCACTATAAAGCAGGTGACCTAAGGGAACACCCTCCCCCCCCCCTCTTCCACTTGCTCTGGGTCAAATACCCCAGAGCGAAGAGGGCAGCAGGACAGAGTCACTGCCGGAACAGAAAGCCTGCATAACTATAGTTGCAACTGTTTAGTGGACAACATTCTGAGCAACAGATAACGGACCTAAACAATGCAGGTCTCCAGAAATGGACTCAATATTTCTGAGATAAAAATTCGTGAATGTGGATGGCTGAGACCAATGTGCAGCCTTCATTAAATCTGTAATAGCAACACTATTTGCGTAAGCCCAAGATGTAGAAAGAGCTCTTACTTCATGAGCCGAAATCTTAAGCACAGATTGCTGAGTTGAAGATAGATTATCATAAGCAGTACGGATGGTTAATTGAATCCATCTAGCAATAGAATGGACCGTAATGTCCTTTCTATTAGGCATCAGCGACAGAAAGAAGCATTTTCGCCCCTTTCTGATAAACTGAGATCTTCGTTTATAAATACGTAAAGCTCTAAGCGGACAGAGTAAAGGCCTATGCCCGTCTGAAGACGGAAGGGCCTTAATAACAACAGGATCCGGATATTTATTAGGAGCCTGATTCTTAGCCCAAAAACCAACATTAGTAGTAAAGGTAATAGTGTTCCCGACACTACGATAGTGAGAATCATCCACAGATAGTGCATGAAGCTCACTGACTCTTCTAGCAGAAGAGAAAGCTAAGAAGAGAAATGCTGTCTTATAAGATAAGAATTTGAAGTCCACTGTCTCAAGAGGCTCAAATGGCTTTTCTTTTAGTTTAAGAAGAACCCAAGCTAAATTCCATTTAGGAATTAATCTAAGGGTTCTAGGTCTATTTATCGAGAAGTTTCTAACTAATTTAGATAAAGAGACATTAGATCCAATTTGTAAACTATCATGGTGTGCATAGGTATCAGATAACATAGACCTATAACCTTTAATAGAAACAGGCTGCAGTTTGATCTCATCAAACAAGTATACTAGAAAGTTTGCAATGTCTGGAATGGAGGGATCAAAAGTGTCAACAGAATGATCCCTACACCAGCGACAAAAGACCTTCCACTTAGCTGCATAGTTTAGCGAAGAGGAGGTCCTCCTACAGTTAGAAATTGCGTCCACTGCTTGTCCTCTAAAACGCTTGCCGAGCAAGAAGGACCGAAAAATGGAAATACGTGAAGGTTGAGACCTTGCTGGTTGTGATGTAGTTGACGCGATTTCCCCTGCGAAAGAAGATCCTCTCGTGGAGGAAGCTTCCGTGGTATGTCCCACAGCAGACACATGAGTAGATTTATCCAGGGTGTCTGTGGAGACAGAGATGCTACCAACAGAATTTTGCATTGAGATTGTTTTATCTTTAGCAATATCTGCTGAATCAACGGCGCTGGAGGATACGCATATCCTATCATTCTGTCCCACGAGATCGATAGAGCGTCTACTGCATATGCTCGAGGATCCGGACATGGTGACACGTTTGTTGAGAGTCCATTCTGACGGCAACAAGCGACCCTTCCGTGAAAGGGAGTCTGCTAATACATTCAGACGACCCGGAATATGACGGACCGAAAGTAGAACTTGGTGTTCTAGTACAAACAGAAGGATTCTTTCCGTTAAATTGAATAACGGAACGGAATGAGTGCCTCCCTGGTTCCGAATATACGCTACTACTGTCATATTGTCAGACAGGATTTGGACATGTGCTTTCTGAATAATGTTCATCCAATGACGTAGTGCAAGCCAAACTGACATCATTTCTTTGATGTTTATGTGCTTGCCTAGAAACTGCGGATCCCAAAGACCCTGGCACTTCGAATCCGTTGGGATCAATGTTGCACCCCAACCTGTTTGACTGGCATCCGTCATAATAGTAAAACTCGCATCCGGCAACTGCAGTGGAACTCCCTGAGTCAACCACTGAATGTTTGCCCAAGTCTGAATCTCTTGTTTCACTTGATTTGACAAGAGAACGTCTATATCGAGCGAATGAATCTTTACTCTCCAATTCTGAATGAGATCCGCAGCGGCTCCGCACAGACCTATCAGTCTCATGAATTCTCTCGCTTTGACTTTGTCTGAGTGAAGACAATAGCGAGCGTAACAACTGATTAATTTCGCTCTGGTTAACAGCAGACGAACAAGATTGTTGTGCGTCTCGAAGCTCATTCCCAAGTGGGTGAATGACTTGGACGGCACCAGATCCGACTTCTCGTTTATTATAAAACCGAGACGTCGGAGTAATAGAAGCAGATTCTGCACATCGTTCTGAAGCATTAACTCGTTGCCGTACCTTTGAAGAATGTCGTCCAGGTAGGCCGACGTTACCGCAGACGAATGAGCTCGGAAATGTATCATTACCGAGTTCATTATTTGAGTGAAAGCCCAGGGCGCTAGGTTCAAACCCTAGCACATCGCTCGGAACTGATATACAACTCCTAGGACTGTGAAGCGTAGATACTTTCTGAATGTCGGATTTACCATGACGTGAAAGTACGCATCCTTGAGATCTATGCTTGTAGCATAGTCGTTCACCCGAATACTCGCTCTGACTGATCGAATTGTCTCCATATAGAACTTCGGAGCGATGATCAGCTTGTTTATCCAGCTCAGATCTATGACTGGACAGAACGAGCCGTCTGGTTTCGGAACCAGAAACAGATGGCTGTAGAAACCGGGTGATACCTGGTCTTCTACGACCTCTACCGCGTTCTTCTCCAGAAGAGACTGTACTTCTGATAGAAGAGCGTCTCTTTTCTGCGGATTTGACAGGAAGCTCAGTCCATTTTGGACTTCGAGTTAATGGAGGCTTTCGTTTGAAGGATATTCTTAGCCCTTCCGAAATTACCCCTCGAACCCAGGGGACGTCCGTAATTGACGCCCAATTGTTTATAAAACTCGACAATCTTCCACCTACCGGAACACGATAGAGGTTCAGACCATCACCTCCTGGAGGCTTGCGGAAGGAGAAACTACGTCCTCTACGACCCGCACCTCGCCCCGTCGACCTAGGGATGTCTGACCGGTTATCTCGGCCAGAATAATGTCCCCTACGTGAGTCGCTGCCTTTATGGTCTCTAGAATAAGACCTAGAGGATGCATAGGAACCTCTATAGGAACTTCCCTTGGGCATACTTGTCCCAGAAGTGCCTGTCTTACTCTTTTCTGCTGTATCCGACTTTTTAGAAGCGGATTTGAATAGCAGAGAATCCGAAGCTTTCTTGGTTATCTGATCATAGATTGCTGAAAGCTTGCCGTCGAAGAGAAGCTCTCCGGAGACTGAAGAGACTCTGAGAGAGTTTTTCACCTTACCATCCACACGCGTGGATGTAGCTAGGGCAGCGTCACGTCTAACCAACTCCAGGTTTGCCACTGAAAGGGCGGAGTTATACGTGGAATAAGCTATTGCCCTTGAAAGAACTCTTAATGAGGATTGTATATCCTGGAAGTCTTTCCCTTGAAGACGTAATGATAACGCTTTCGTAAGGTGATCTGCGTATGATAAAGCGTCTAAGTTAACTCTATTAGACATAATTGTCATTTCCAACGTCGTGGTTGGAATTGACATAGACGAAGGTATAGACAATTCTAGGTCTTCAGCCTGGTCATCCAGATGCAGAGGAACTCTCGGTATGCCCTATCTTGCTGTTTTGAATTTATTCCTTGAATTGATGAAAGGCAGATGTAGAGCATTTGCGGACAAGAAACCATACTTGCTCATTTTGGTAGCAAGCTTATATATAGCGTCATTGAATAATTCAAATGTTCTTTGACATTATTGGACTGTGTCAGAAACTCAGGGACGATGTCCCTAAACCGATCAAAAAATTCTGTGTCCAGTGACGCTATCAGTCTCTTATCCGGCAATGCAGCATTCTGGTCCGACAGAACAACCTCTGGAAGATAATGCCGGATAAAATCTACTGCAGCTTTATGTTGTCCCGAAAGGGAAAGCTTCAGATCGTCTGAATCCCTTTCGCCATCCTGTCAGACCCTATGAAGTTCTCGGTCGTCCGTACCTGATGCTTCAGCGGAGCGTACCGACCCAGTGTCGTCGGATAATTCCTGATCCGACAGAGATACTGTCATCTGCTGGGATGCTGCGATAAGTTGTGCTATTTGTGATAGCATGTCCGTCATTGAGGCCTGTGGAGCAGCTGTCTTACGTTGCTTTGCCGCTGGGAGCTCCCTGGACGTTGACTCCTGCATACTTCTTTATGCGAACGTCCGGAGTCTACAGGCCTCGTGTCCCTGGCTACCGGATGGCGTGACCTGGTCGCCGTGGAATCCCTGATTGGCGAAGCTGGCTGGATATCCGTGGTCACGTAGCCAAGGTGCGGTCGTGTGCATTGCGATGAGGATGAGGAAGCCATATTGACAGTCTCTCCGAACTGTCAATATAACAGAGCGTCCCGAGTGGCAGATGTATGCTCCGAATGCGAAACGTTTTGTACCACAACATCTGGTCCCAGATGTTGTTGTACGAGAGAGGGACCTCTCTTGCTCGCAGCCCGGATGGACCTGGACAAGCTAGGAACCGGACTAATAGGCTTCCTCCATTCTATCCTCTGATCCGTTGTCACTGGGTGTGCACTTTGTGTTATTATAGTGCTCGCATCACCCAAATCTCCTTCCTGGACCGCAACGGACGAACCCGGCTGCCCAGCCATTCGATGAACCAATGCCGTTGATCCTACTAGGGACCTCTTAGGCAACTGACGTATTTCCATGAGCACTTTTGCCGCTAGCTCTTCATTTAACTGTGAGGATGGAGGCACACTTTTGGAAGACACCACGGAAACATCACCCTGTTCTTGTTCCTCTGAAAAAGAGATTGAAAAACTAGAGTGACCCTGTGGAGAAAGGACCGGCATGGCCTTTTCCCCGCTAACAAAATACTGTGACACACATTTCCAATGTTTGTCATCCCAATTGACACACACTGAGCAGGAGTTAGTGCGAGTACACTGACTACAATTAATACAATGATTATGAAAGTCAGAGGAAGATTTCCTCTTATTACAATTACAACATTATCCTTTCATTGTGAAAAGAACACAAACAGTCCTAGTACTCGCACCAACCCCTGAAAACAAAGATACATAATAACATAATCCATTAATATATAGAAAAAATAATTGAAATCAAAAAAAATTTTTTTTTTTTGAAAAAATATTTTTTCAGGAAAGCCCAAGTTTCTGAAAGTAACACTGAGCCCCAATGGATCCCAAAAAAGCCTAAGTGTGGACAAAAGTTTTAAAAATATTTCAAAAACATTAATGCAACACTTACGTATAATAATAATGTATCTTGTTATGATTAAACTAATACAAAGACAAGAAATCACTCTCAACAGAAACCGTTGTCAATGTAAACAAGAAGTGTATAAAAACCGGAAGCATGACTCCAGGCACTGATAAACATGGCCCAAAATCATTTACCAATTACAACACTATCTGATGCAAAACAAGAGACTTCCCAGGAAGAAACTGCAGAACATCAGATGGTAGATGCAGAACATCAGATGGTAGATGCCTAAACACCCATGGGTGAGGACGTAAACATGGGGAAACAAGAGCACCGCTGGGCATTGCATCATACGCCCGTGAACTGTTCAAATTGTACCATTTTAACACATTTGCAATTTTTTTAGAGTGCGAGAAATTTATACTGGCATATATATATATGTTACGGTCAGACTTTGAAATCAGTGATTTTGTGAAATGACTAAATTTTTCAGTCATTTGAGAAAAAGACTAACAAGTTTGAAGCCAATCGAAAAACAAATAGTAAAGTTATCATCCGGAAACCAAATATTTGACGAAGAATTCTAAGTCCAACAGGGGCCATAATTCAGGCAAAAATTGTTCAGACCGACCCCATATTTGAACTTGACCTGTATTTTGTTGTGATTAAACCACATACCAAGTTTGGAGCCGATCGGAAAACAAATACTAAAGTTATCATCCGGAAACCAAATATTTGACGAATTCTAAGTCCAACAGGGGCCATAATTCAGGCGAAAAATGTTCGGACCGGCCCTATATTCGAACTTGACCTGTATTTTGTTGTGATTAAACCACATACCAAATTTGGAGCCGATCGGAAAATAAATACTAAAGTTATCATCCGGAAACCAAATATTTGACGAATTCTAAGTCCAACTGGGGCCATAATTCAGGTGAAAAATGTTCAGATCGACCCCATATTCGAACTTGACCTGTATTTTGTTGTGATTAAACCACATACCACATTTGGAGCCGATCGGAAAACAAATACTAAAGTTATTGTTCGGAAACCAAACGGACGGACGGACGGACGGACGGACGGACGGACGGACGGATGGACGACGGACAGACAGACGGACGGACGGACGGACAGACAGACAGACGGACGGACAACGCCATACTATAATACGTCCCGTTTTTCAAACGGGCGTATAAAAACAGAATTCATTCTGTTACCAAGCTAAAACTCCCAAGAAATTTTAGTAATAATATTACAGAAAATATGCCAAAAGCATGGGAGAATAGCAAGGGGGGACTAAAGGAAAGGGAGAGAGGAAACACTGAACAAGCAGTGTAACTTTATAGCAAGAATGACAACAACAGGCCCATGCCTTGAAATTAGGTAACATAACATAATTTCATAAAAAAATTTTAAGTTACTGCCCTGATTATTTCCTGCCACTAGTTTTTCCTCTCCTCCTTCTATTTCCTCTTCAGATTCACCATTTCTCTAATATTTAAGTGTCTGGCATCATTTAAACTGAGATTTACAAGCACAAATATCAGTCAGATGTGAAATGATGAAGGGCCACACAAAGAATGATAATTGGCGCCAATTTCGAGACCTCCTTGACACTGCACATGCGCAGTGGAGGAAAAGTATGGAGGACCATTTAGGACATGTTATTTTCAGTTTTAGATGCAAATTTTGGGGATTGGGGGGCAAAATTTGTGTTTGGCCCTAGATTTTGAGAATTAGCACCAGCTATGTCTGGGTCATTGGTACAGTATAAAAATATTGTGATAATTGGGAATATGTTCATTTCTGTTCCCTGTATGTTACGTTTTTGATAAAAATAATATGAGGTGTACACTGTACTAAAGAGCTGAGGGGTGGGTTAATATGACCTCACAGTTAATGTATGTGGCCCTCACAGTTAACGTATATCAACAAAAGTTACCAAGTTACAGTGAAATTATTCCAAAACGAGCCATCCTATCAAGTTACATTGAAATCCCTTCATAAATATGGCCTGTAGACTGTGCTAAAGGTTTTCAGGCTTTGGGCTCCTGTAGCCGTCAGTTTCCCAATTGCGTCCAAAGGGGACGTTCTCATCTAGACATTATATGAAGTCAACCTACCAAGTTACAATGAAATCCCTTCATATAAATATGACCTGTAGACTGTGCTAAAGGTTTTGGGGCTTTGGGCTCGGGCAGCCATCATGGTTGAATGATCGCAACCAAAAGGGGACATTCTCATCTGGGCATCATCTGGAGTGATCCTACGAAGTTACAATGAAATCCCTTCATAAATATGACCTGTAGACTGTGCTCAAGGTTTTCGGGCCCCTGAAGCCATCACAGTTGACCAATCACGACCAAAAGGGGATGTCATCATCTAGGCGTTATATGGAGTCAAGCTAACATGTTACAATGAAATCCTTCCATAAATATGACCCATAGACTATGCTAAAGGTTTTGGGGTTTTGGGCTCGGGCAGCCATCAAGGATAAATGATCACGACCAAAAGGGGACGTTCTCATCTAGACATTATTTGGAGTCATCCTACCAAGGTACAATGAAATCCCTTCATAAATATCACCTGTAGACTGTGCTAAAGGTTTTCGGGCTTCAGGCCCCTGTAGCCGGCACAGTTGCCCAATCATGTCCAAAAGGGGACTTTCTCATCTAGACATTATATGAAGTCAACCCACCAAGTTACAATGAAATTCCTCAATAAATACGACCTATAGACTGTGCTAAAGGTTTTCAGGTTTTGGGCTCGGGCAGTCGTCACGGTTGGCAGATCACGCCCAAATGGGGAAATTCTCATCTAGACATCATAAGGTGTCATCCTACTAAATTATAATGAAATCCCTCCACATTAAACATGACCTGCAGACTGTGGTAAAAAGTTTTTGGGTTTTGGGCTTGGGCAGTCATCACGGTTGACAGATCATGCCCAAAAGGGGAGGTTCTCATCTAGGCATTATACAGAGGCATCATACCAAGTTACAATGAAATCCCTTCATAAATACGACCTGCAGACTGTGCCAATGGTTTTCGGGTTTTGGGCTGGTGCAGCCATACCGGTTAACCGATCACGACCAAAAGGGGACGTTCTCATCTAGACATGACCCCAAACCTGCATATGAAATTTTGTGACGATCAGACAAGAACTGCAGGGTGTAGCGCGTGCTAAAGGAAAATGTGAACAGACTCACAGACTAACAGACTTCCGCACGCATGATGGCAATAGCTTATCTTGACTTTGTCAAGTTAAGCTAAAAATTGAATTTTTCGAAATCGAAAAAGGGACATAATTCTGACAAAAAATGTCAGACTGAACCCAATTTAAACCTGACCTGTATGTTGTGCTGAAAAACCTACATATCAAATTTCATTTGACTTGACCAACTATAACTGAAGTTATCATCTGGAAACCAAAAAAATGAATTTTTGAAGTTCAAAAAGGGGCATAAGTCTGGCAAAAATTGTCAGACTGCACCCCGATTCGAACTTGACCTGTATTTTATGTTGATACACCTACATATGGGGTTACACCTTATGTTGATACACCTACTAAAGTTATCGTTGGGAAACCAAAGTGGGATGAATGCATGCCACGCATACGTGGATGCACGCACAGACGGACACTGGCTATTTTAATAGTTCCCCCCCAAAAAAATTTTCGGGGACAAATAGGGAGCCCAAATATGAACCTGAGGTCTACAATGAACAAACTCGAAACTGTCCCCACTAAGAATGCTGTATGCTATATATGAAAAGATTCATGCTTGTGGATCTGAAGAAAATTTTAAAACAAAAGGACCGAAGGGCTAGAGAAAGTAGAGTTTCATTTTACTACAGCAAACTTGTACTTTTAAATTCTGTGGTTTGGCCAATTTTGGGTGATTCCCAATGACTGATAATCAGTAATATGAACAGCTGTCTTCACATGAATATGCTAGTGCTGACTGGTGATAAACAATACCTGGAGACCAACTGAATGATCGAATGCCTACTCATTTGCAAGATTCATATTCATGCTTTTTGATAGACACAGTCTTGAAAATAAATTTGTGCATTCCACAACTCACAATGGTTCAATCTTAACCAATTAACTCCCCTTGTGTGCTGCTGGCTGATTTTCCCGCCCAAGACAGCATTTCTCTTGCCACTAAAATATATATAATTTTGGTACATTTATTCAAATTTTCCTCTGTAAATTGAATGGATTTTTGCACCAATGATTTCTCGAGTTAAATTTGTATGAATTTTTCATCATATCCAGTCAATGCTTCACTGCAACCATGTCTAGATTTTATGAAGAATATCTTGAAAACACTCAGAGGGTTAAGAGTTAACATTTAGTTGAATTTCATAAAAATGTTTTTAAAATCAAGATGTCAAACAGTTTGATTTTTATTTTATTGGTTAATGAGCTTATATTATATATTGATGGTTTTTCAGTTACATATTTTGATTTACACACAATGTATTGGGGATAAGAATATTTGAAGAGAGCATGTGTGCATCTGGGCTTAACCAACAGAACTGCTAGACTGCTTAGTAACATAAATTTAGCATGGAAATTCCTGCACTGTAACTGCTGAGTGCTATTTAGGCTTTGTTCTGATGGTCAGATACCATAACTTAAATGTTTCATATTCTATGGATGTGCTTCATATTATCATTAAAGGGCAATTAATTTGTCTGCAAAAACTCAGGCACTCTTCCACAAATTGTAACAAGGCAAAACCATGTGAACACATTTGAACAACCAAAACTAATTTAGCCCTCTGCCAGTTAATCAACTGAAGAATTTGAATCTAACATCCTAAGGGTGTTGTATACAAAATATTAAACGATTCTGATTTGTGGATCTGGAGAAAAGGATTTTTAAAGATTATGCCTCATATTGCACCACGCTGAAATACTGTCCTCCCCCCCCCCCCCCCTCCCCCCTCCAAGGATGCTGTGTACCAAATATCAAAAGAGTTTGAACGGTGAATTTGAAGAAGATTTTAAAAGAATTTTTCTCATATTGCAGGAAGTTAAAATTTGGGCTCCCAAATGGAGCCCAAATATGAAACCAAGGACTTGATTTGAACAAAGTTGAATCTTACCACCCTTGGGATGCTGTATATCAAAAGATTCTGATTGGTCATTTTGGAGAAGATTTTAAAAAATATTTGTCAAATTGAATTAAGTTTAAATCTGAGCTCCCATAGGGAGCCCAAATATGAAATCAGCAACTTGCTTTGAACAAACTTGCATCTGACACCCTCTCCCCACATCCAAGGACAAAAAAACAACACTGAATCCATGTTTATCTCACCAACAAACACTGCAAGAATGAAATTGCTGACCCTTTATCCTATATAATCATCTAGTCATTTTTAACCCAGCCAATCCTTGTGTTATAATATGTGACTACGTGGTCTACATCTGTGTTATAATACGCGACTACACGGTCTACACAGTAAACATATTCAGATTCAGATCCCAAAGAAAAAATTGCTAAAGTTATCAAAATTTTTAAAACTGGCAATCTGTAACTGATCAACAATTATCAAACAAAAAGCATTTTACTGGCTTTGTCCAAAGTCTTCGAAAAAATAATGTATATCAGGATCTCAAAGCTCCTAAATAAACACTCCGTAATCTGTCAGTATCATTTTGAATTGAGAAAAGGCCATTCTACAGTCCAACCAATACTGTATCTATTGAATAACATTGCAATAATGAATGATAAACTAACAAAAGAATATTTCAGGACCTTTTGAAGCCTTTTGACACTATCAAATCTTATTAATAAAAAAATTGGAACATTATCGCATCAGACGTCATAAAAATGATAAATTTAAAGTAATTTGTATATTTTTTTATACTTACCAATGGCCCAGACTAGCTGGGCAAACTCAATATTATCAAGGGCCAAACGCAAATTTTGAACCCCCCAATCCCCAAAATTTGCATACAAAACTGAAAATTAAAAGACCTATCTGGCCCTCCATACTTTTACCATCTGCGCAATCGCAGTGGTCAGGAAGAGACCAGAATTGGCGCCAACATCATTCTTTGTAGATGAGCATACTAATAATAACTCGGCGGGGAGGTATGAGTGCCCACTCATGGGAGGGCCATCCCTGTCTGGGCCATTGGTAAGTATAAAAAATATACAAATTACTTTTAATTTATCATATTTTTATACTAATAACCAATGGCCCAGACTAGCTGAATCGTAAAAAGGTGGAGGGCCTAGGACTTAAGAATTAGCAGACCAAATATAGCTCCTAAGCCTGTATTCCAAGGTGAAAGGAAATTAAATTTAAAAGGAATTACATGTATGTCTCTCTATACGATAATAGAGAAGACAGATCATAAATAAGGAGCCATATCCTAGTAATTCCGTAATCTTAGCATGAAAGATTATGCTAAAAGGGTGTAATGAGCCCCTAATTTAAGGGTAGACCGGACTGAGTCCCTTAAATTATGATGGTGTATTTGAGGGTGAGAGACTAACCCCCACAAACAAATGCCATATATAAATAATAAACAAGCTGCATCAAGGATCAGTAATAATCTATAGACAAAACAGCTTCACTCATAGTTACACACTTATCAAGGTGGAGGAGATTAAGAAAAATCCCCCCCCCCCTTTTTTTTGAAGGAAGATTCTTCAAAACAAAGAGGGGAGTGCCCTGGAATCAGTGAAAAGCGATATTAAATAATCGAAATATATTCGCCCAACAAGCACCCTATTATTAATTACCAATTAATTATAGGTGCTTAACGCCACTTCAAAAGCTAAGTCCACTGTTGCGATCGCGGTAATTAACAGAGCACATTTCTAATGTATACCAGAGTCGGAATACATAGATAGGATGAAAACTGGTGATATAAAGTGTATGACCATACACTTGTCCAACTTAATACCAATTAAAAAGTATCTGAAGAGCAAACACGCTTCTACGGCAACTTACAGGCTATCCCGTTCATGTGTACAATTGATTCCAATAACACTCCAATGAACTGTTCAAATATACGAGAATGTGTACTGTATCTTCAAGAAACCTGGATTTAGAACATGGAACGAGCTTTGATTAACAGACTTGTCACAGACCATCCCCGAAATAATTCACTTTTTCCAAGGTCCGTAACCAGCATTGATTGTTCGGAGAAAGAAAATATTATCTGAATAATGATGCCAAAAAAGGAGAACATATGCATAGACGGCCTGTTGGCAGTTCCATAACTGATCCAAATAGCCCCAAAATTCTCATGAGCTCTATAAACAGAGCAAGAATTTATATATTGTGTACCATAAAGTGTCTGCCTAATAAATACATATATTATGCACGCGAGCAATGAAATCCTGCATGTACTCATCTGAATACAGCCTGTATCCATGGTATGACCGAGTGATACAAGTGTAACCAGGAAACTGAATGAATAATGCAACATTATTATGCAGTTAACTGCGTTATAAACTCATACGTCGTAAGAAAAGGCCGGAGCACTCTGAGCAAAACTTTTCAGAGTGGACTAACTGCCACATTGGAGAATGTCAACCAGATAACCGACATGTCAGCCATACAGATACATGAAGGATAGCAATTTTTTGATAATGAATCATATGCTTGTATATGACTTAAAAACAACCAACTAAAAAGTGGATGTGCCTATGAGGTCGCCATTAGAACACGACCCTGCCGCCAATCAAGAAGAAATGAAAGGCATGTATATTAATTAAATGCATACGAGGCTTACGGGAAGAAACCTACATCTTGCCATCCTGCCCTGTAATTGCCTAACACATTGGCGGGGGGGTGGGTGGTGGGGGTTCTGTGGGGTGTGGGTTCGACAAAAAATTTGTATCGAACCCCCCTCAGCCGCATTACTTGAATCGCTGTTGTGTTAGTCATCAAATAGTATAGGAACCACAGGGCTCCCTCACGGCTGACTGACTTCATAATGCCACTAAGGATGGTGAAGGATGTGATGAACAAATACACCATATTGACATAATCACACTAGGTAAATATGGTGTCATCAATAGAGGTTATCACCTCATAGAACTAAAACCAAACCATACCGGTAGGAAGATATTAACCTCCTCTAACATACGGTATCATTTCCTATAGGACAACAAACTCAGCCTAGCTGAAGCAGCAAAAGGTCTTCCTATATGTGAAGACAATAAAAGGCTGACAACTGCGACCTTAGAAGCCCACTAAGGAGATTTACAATGCCAGCCGTAGCTTATAAGTCTTCATCTCTGTGAAGATTGATATATCAGTGTAACTTGCGACCTTGAAGGCTCACTGAACGGAGACTTACAACTATCGTCGCGCAAGGTAGAGAATAAAGAGCCGCTATTTTAACAGCCCTAAATTCCCAAAGGGACAGCAGTCCCAAGAGATAATAAATTCAGTTATGTCACTGCATAAATACTGAAAAATTCTCGCTCATGATTTTAGCAAGGCTACTATGGTGTGAACACGAAGACTCAAGCCTATGACACCTATAAAAACAAGAGGCCCCAGGGGGCCTGAGGGCACTCACCTGACATGGTAGCCTAAATATCAACCCAGAGAATTGATTTCAACAAGTTGCATCTGCTCCTCCTAAGAAAAGCTTATACCAAATATCCAAATATTCTGACCAGTGGATCTAAAAAAAGGTTTTTAAAGAATATTCCTCATATTGAACTAAGTCATAATTCGGGCTCCCACAGGGCACCCATATATGAACCCAGGGACTTGGCTTTAACAAACCTGAATCTCACACCCTTAAGGATTCTGCACACCAAATATCAAAACATTCCGACTGCTGGATCTGAAGAAGAAGATTTTTAAAGAAAATTCCTCATTTTGAACCAAGTTACAATTCGAGCTCCTACAATCAGCCCAAATATGGACCTAGGGACACAGCTCGAACAAACTTGGATCTTACCCCCCTAAGGATGCTGCATAAAAAATATCAAAAGCATTCATCTGCTGGATCTGAAGATTTTTAAAGAAAATTCCTCATTTTGAACTAAGTTGTCATTCAGGCTCCCATAGTGAGCCCAAATATGAACCAAGGGACTTGGCTTGAACAAACTTGAATCTCAGCCCCCTAAGGTTGCTCCATGCCAAATATCAAAACATTCCAACTGCTGAATCTGAAGAAGAAGATTTTTAAAGAAAAATTCCTCATATTGACTAAGTTAAAATTTGGGCTCCCACAGGGAGCCCAAATATGGACCCATGGACTTGGCTTTAACACACTTGAATCCCCCCCCCCCCCCCCCCCCCCCCCCCCCCCCCCCAAGGATGCTACTCACCACATATCAAACCATTCCAATTGCTGGATCTGGAGAAGAAGATTTTTTAAGAAAATTCCTCATTTCGAACAAAGTTACAATTCAAGCTCCCACAGTGAGCCCAAATATGGACCTAGGGACATGGCTTGAACACACGTGAATCTCACCCCCCCTAAGGTTGCTGCATACCAAATATCAAAACATTCTGACTGCTGGATCTAAAGAAGATTTTTAAAGAAAGTTCCTCATTTTGAACTAAGTTATAATTTAGGCTCCCACAGTGAGTCCAAATATGAACCCAGGGACTTGGCTTGAACAAAATTGAATCTCACCCCCTAAGTAATATCAAAAGATTCTGCTGCTGGATCTTGAGAAGAAGATTTTCAAAGAAATTTGCCTGAAATGCACTAAGTTCAAATTTGGGCTCCTATACTGAGCCCAAATATAAACCCAAGGGGCCGATTTGAACAAACTTGAATCAGATCCACCCCACAATGTTGCATACCAAATATCAAAAGATTCTGCCAGCTGGATCTTGAGAAGAAGATTTTCAAAGAAATTTGCCTGAAATGCACTAAGTTCAAATTTGGGCTCCTATACTGAGCCCAAATATAAACCCAGGGGGCCAATTTGAACAAACCTGAATCAGATCCACCCCACAATGTTGCACACCAAATATCACAAGATTCTGCCTGCTGGATCTGGAGAAGATTTCTGAAGAAATTTGCCTGAAATGCACTAAGTTCGAATTTGGGCTTCTATAGTGAGCCCAAATATGAATCCAGGTGGCCGATTTGAACAAACTTGAATCAGATCCACCCCACAATGTTGCATACCAAATATCAAAAGATTCTGCCTGCAAGATCTGGAGAAGAAGATTTTTGAAGAAATTTGCCTGAAATGCACTAAGTTCGAATTCGAGCTTCTCTTGTGAGCCCAAATATGAATCTTGGGAGCCGATTTGAACAAAATTGAATCAGATCCACCCCACAATGTTGCATACCAAATATCAAAAGATTCTGCCTGCTCGATCTGGAGAAGAAGATTTTTTAAGAAATTTGCCTGAAATGCAGTAAGTTCAAATTTGGGCTCCTATACTGAGCCCAAATATAAACCCAGGGAGCCAATTTGAACAAACTTGAATCAGATCGACCCCACAATGTTGCATACCCAATATCAAAAGATTCTGTCTGCTGGATCTGGAGAAGAAGATTTTCAAAGAAATTTGCCTGAAATGCACTAAGTTCAAATTGGGCTCCTATACTGAGCCCAAATATAAACCCAAGGGGCCGATTTGAACAAACTTGAATCAGATCCACCCCACAATGTTGCATTCCAAATATCAAAAGATTCTGCTTGCTGGATCTGGAGAAGAAGATTTTCAAAGAAATTTGCCTGAAATGCAGTAAGTTCAAATTTGGGCTCCTATACTCAGCCCAAATATAAACCCAGGGGGCCGCTTTGAACAAACTTGAATCAGATCCACCCCACAATGTTGCATACCAAATATCAAAAGATTCTGCATGCTGAATCTGGAGAAGAAAATTTTTTAAGAAATTTGCCTGAAATGCACTAAGTTCGAAATCGGGCTTCTATACTGAGCCCAAATATGAACCCAGGGGGCCGATTTGAACCAACTTGAATCAGATCCACCCTACAATGTTGCATACCAAATATCAAAAGATTCTGCCTGCTGGATCTGGAGAAGATTTTTTAAGAAATTTGCCTGAAATGCACTAAGTTCGAAATCGAGCTCCTATACTGAGCCCAAATATGAACCCAGGGGCCGATTTGAACAAACTTGAATCAGATCCACCCTACAATGTTGCATACCAAATATCAAAAGATGCTGCCTGCTGGATCTGGAGAAGATTTTTTAATCTTTTCCCCATTGCCCACCGTGTTAAAAAGTGCTGACTCAGCACTTTTTCAAAGTCCTGAAAAAAGTACCTTGTGATCAAACCGATAGGGATTTTTTTTAACCATTTTATTCTACCGGATAAAATAAGCTTTATACAAAATAAGAATTCTCTGTGCCGTGTAATTTTGGAGATATGGGAGTTTTAAGGTTTTTCCTATTTTTAGCTCCCGAGGTTCCCACGGGGCAAGGAGAAAACTTTTTTTTGCATCAATCAACTACTTATGACCCATTATCACCTCATATCAAATTTGGTTCAAATCGACTTCACGGTTCTGAAAATAAAAAATTTTAGGCGTGGCCAAAATTTTTGCTCCTCCCATAATGAAGGCAAATAATGCCAGACAAACTTCTCTTGAAAACTCGATTCTAAACCTCAAAAGGACTCTGTATACCACATATCAAGTCTCTGCTACTGGTGGTTCATTAGAAGATTTTCAAAAAATTTGGCCATTTTTTCCCCACGCCTCTGCTCAATATGAGCCGAAACCTAATTTGGATAAAAATCAAAATGTCCCTATATAACCACTACCTACATGAAAATTTAATTAAAATGTGGCCAGTGGTTTAGGAGAAAGAGGCTCAAACACCACCTTCACGCAGGATGACGGACAACGGACGGACAGACGACAGACGAAGAGTGATAAGAAAAGCTCACCCTGACTTTCAGTCAGGTGAGCTAATAAAAATTCATCACTACCATATGCTGTTCCGAAAGGGAAGGGTAATCCTCTTCCATGTCCCTTTCACCATCCAACTGAATCAGTTGTGTTGTGATGTTCGGTCCATCACATCTGCATGAGCAGATGACTGGACCGACCCAGCACCATCCGACAGCTCACCAGCGGAGTCTGAGGGAGGCTGCTCTTGCACTTGCTAGGATCAGTTGCGTAATCTGCGACAGCAAGTCCATTACTGAGTCTTGAGGAGCAGCGGTCTACTGTATTTTCACTGCTTGCTGCTCCTGGCATGAAGATCCGGAGTTGGATCTCTTCTCTGAATGTCCCAATGATTAAAGCCTTGGATCGCTAGCCACCGGATGGTGCGACTTCACGGGCGAAGACTGACTCTGTCTTCGTGCAACTGGCTGTATATACGAAGTCGGGTAGCTAGCATGCGATCGTGTGTGCTTTGTCACATAGCAAAGGAACTGTGACTGTAGCCGAGGCCAGCTGCAGACTAGACGGAGCGTCCTGAGCGGTGCCGTAGACTTATGGTCTGGCCGGTGCAAGTTTCTCAAAACAACATTTGGCCCCAAATGTTGTTGGGTTAAAGAAGGACTTCTCCCGCTCGTGGACTTAATAGACCTCGCCGAGCCTCCCGAAAAAAAACTTGCTGACTTCCTCCCTATTTCCGTTGTTGCCGGGTGAACTTTTGATTTTGAGGTGCTCGCTCTATCCAAATCTACACTTCCTTCGACCGCAACAACCTACCCGGTGTCACAGCTCCCACGGACGGAGTAACCGCTTCACCAGTTGAGCTAGCTGCCTGCAAGGGATTAAGAACACTAACTAGAGGCCTTATCCCTTGCTTATATTCATGAGCACCTTGCAGCTAGCTCTATTTTGCTCATCAGAGCATGACGATAGCACACTTTGGTTGGATGTCACAATACCATCACCATGTTCTTGTTCCTCTGTAAATGGAAACTGAAAAACTCGAATTATCCTGTGGTGAGAGTTCCAGCATAGGAACCTCACCACCAACAACGTACCGTGACACCCGTCTCCAACGTCTGTCAACCCAATGTACACAAGTAGGACAAGAATTCGTAGGAGTGCATCGACTACAGGCAAGGCAACAAGCATGTAAATCTGAGGAAGACCTCCTCGCCTTGCAATTAGAGCAGTTTGCTTTCATGATTCAATCAAAAACAGTCGATAGCACTCCTACAAACTCCACAATAAAATATATGATAAAGATACATGAATAATTGCAATCAAAACCAAATTCGAAAAATTCAATCCAAAAATTTTTCGAATTTTTTTTGAAAAAGCCTAAGTTCCCAAAGGGAACATGATGAGCCCAAGGGCATCCCCCAATAGAGCCTAAGTATGGACAAAATCCAATATTTTTTAGCTACACTACCGGAATCATAATCAATGCATCCTACAATAATCCTACAGTAATATAATACCAAATACTAAATACTACATATATTTGAAGACGTTGCCAATGTAAACAACGTCAAAGGAAAAAAAACGGAAACATGACATCAGGCACACAAAAAGGCTCAAAGTCAGTAACAGATTTTAATGCTACCAGATGTAAAGCTAGATCTTCATACGAAGAAAAAATGATACATCGGATAGAAGATGCAAGACTAAAATGACCTAACACTCCTAGGGTGAAGACGTAACCATGGGGATAAACAGAATAAACATTCTGTAAAACACATTCAACTCCCAAGAAATTTAATAAAAAATTTCAATAAAAATAGCCAAAAAGCTTAGGAGTTTAACTCTTAGCACTCTGCCCACGCCTTCAATTGCTGCAATGTCTGCCACTGGGCAAAATGGAGAAATTTGGTAATTTTCATAGTGGGTGTTTTCAAACATTGTAACTTTTTTGTTTTTAAAGGTACAGAAATAAATTGTGTATAAAAGTTGTTTAGTAAACAACAAGGAATAAATAATGTGCAATTGTTTTTACTATATATGTCCACAATAAACAATACTGCCACCTGGAGCCAATTTTTTCTGAAAAATTCTAGAAAAATTTCTACGACACAAGAAATGTCCTATGCTAAGATTTTTCTTATTTTGAAAATAACCCCAAACATATAGTGTATTATTTGTGCAGAATTGAATTGGACACATTTTAGTGTAAAAATGTTTTTTCTAGGGTAGGTAGTTTTCTTTCAGCGGTAGATTACATATGACTATGCATCTTTGAGAAAACACAACAATTTTTAGAGTGCACACTGTCACTGTAACTGACTGATACATTTGTAGTTCCTAGCTGTATGTGCAGAGTGTATTGAACTACAACACTCACAGAGTGTATTTTCCACCCAGCAAATGAACCACCAACAAACTGTCAGTTAATGGTCCATTAACTGAAAATGATCGGTGGTTCTTGTGCATTTTCATGGAAATGTCCAAGTTTTTGTGGAAAATCATTCCTTTGAGGTCTTCATAAAAATACACTGTAAATATACATAAAAAAGTTGCCGACTTACTGTTATACTGTTGTTTACTCTTTCCAGCATATAATCCACTGCACAGAAAATTCCAAAGAACACTGAAGATTTGTTTACAATTTGTAAAAAATTGTTTTTGGTTTTTGTAACAATGTGACTTATTTTTACATGTGCAGTCTTGATTTTCTTTTTGAAATAAAATTTTGAAACACTTATTACAACTGTTTTGTTTTGTTTTTACACTGGATGCAGTTGCAATTCATTCTTTATGCAGTGACTTTGAGCAGGTTGTTTTATAGTCCTGCAAGGTGTGATATCGTTCGAAACACGGAACGGGGCACAACGGTTTGTTACAACCTTTGCAAATATACTGTGTCTGATGTCGGCAGCCCGGTTTCCATTCAGAATAAACAATGCAGTTGGGATACACTTGTTTTCCCCCTTTTGATTTGTTTTTAGTGAGTTCAAGAAAATGTTGTGCAACTAGTCTGTTTGGCGTGTCAAATAGATCAGATGATTGGCTGCTTTGTCCAGATTTTGGAATTGATCCTGTGGGGCTTTCATAATCTTCTACAAGTTGGTGTATAAGGTGGAGGTGCAGTTTGTACTTATTTATGCGTTTGCCAGGATGAATTTTTTGCCAAAGTATTGTGAAATTTACAAATGTTAGCTCCATGAGGTACACAAATACTTTTTTCCACCACTTGACTGTCTTATGTACTGATATATAGGTCCAAAGTTTTTGATCCAAAAGATCAACCCCTCCCATGTATTGGCTGTATGCTTCGACTGCCTTCGGTTTTTGTATAGTGAGCTGGTGATTTTCATGCTGTCTTGATCTCACAGTCTTTTCCATAATTTTTGTGTTGTGCAGTGTGGTGAGAAGAGTAAGAGGCTTTTTGTCCACCCACGAAATAAAAAGCATAATGTCATCCCTTTCAAAGATGGGGGGGATCATTTTTTTCAAAATTTTGCCTGCCTGTTTTATATTATTTGGCGTACCCTTGCGGTTAGCCTGAAGTGTGCCATATACTCCGATACCGAATGCTGCCAACTCATCAAATAAATCAGGAGAAGAAAAAAAGTTATCCACGTATACGTGATGACCCCTTTCCCTTATTGGTACGCAGAGTTCAGAAACCACATCCCGAGTTTTGGTTGATTCACTGCAAATTTTCCCAGTGTACAAAAGCCAGTGGTAACAATAACTGGCTTTGAATTCGCACCAAGTCCAAGCCTTGATACCCCATTTATGGATTTTTTTAGGCATGTACTGCACAAATGCTGCTCTTCCTTTATATGCTATAAGTGACTCGTCCACTGCCATTTCCAGTTCAAGGGTGTATAATTTTTTTAATTTTTCTATCAAAAAATCAATAACTGGACGAATTATCCCTGCCCTGTCAAAATCAATATCATCCCTGGGGAGTAATTCAGTGTTATCCGCAACATGAAAAAACATCCATATCTGTAACCACCAGTCATGACTCATTATCATTCTGAAACCCTTTAATTCTGTTAATTTGTCAGTTGACTAGTATGAGTCATATGTGGGTAATTTTATCAGTCGCATAAATAATAATATTCCGATGAAAGCCCTCATTTCAGCCACATCTGTATCCACCAAAGATCGGGGAAGTGCGAATGGCTTCATGTTTGGGTTTTTTTCCAAGTATTGTTTGGCATATAAATTTGTTTGTGAAGTGCACAGTTCAATAAAATCATTGTCAAAAAATTTACTGAAAATGTCCAACTCACGCTCGCTGCCATCCACAGAAAACTGAATACCTGTGGGCTGGTCAAATGTTTTCAACCATGGGTGGTGGAACGAGTCCCCCAAATCCAATGTTTTGTCAACATGAACACACCAAGCTCGATTGATCAGCTGATTCGCCGATATTTACATTTTCTTCCAAATCGCTTTCACATGACTCAAATTCATCTGACAAGTCTTCATTGATATTTCTTATGAAAGAATATCCAGGAAAATTGTCATCATCCGATTCAGAATCCCCAAGAATGTCATAGAAAGTCGATAGATTTTTTTCATTTGATGATGCCATTTTAAAAACAATGTCAAACTGGGACGTTTTGTCCCCCTGTTGGACAAAAAATTGGAACATGTGCATTACTTTATATGGAAACTCATGACGATTGAGGTGGAAATCAAAAGGTTTTTATTGGTTGTAATACATAATTCAACCTGGGAAGCCCCCTCTGTGCTAATAAACATAAGCCGACCGACTTATTATGGGATGTGGAAATGTCTGATTTACCCGACAACAGTGTCTCAGGTTTGTGTTACAAATGTCAGATTTTCTCGACAACCGAGTGCTAAGAGTTAACAGGAGGGCTTCAAGGAGGGATAGGGAAGGAACACTTAACAAACAGTGGATAAATCCTTAGCAAGAATGATGACGTCAGGCGTATGTCCCAAAAATGGGAAACATGAAATAATTTTATAATTATTATAAAGTTACAGCCCTGAATGTTTTCAACCACTGTAGTTCACTTCCATCATCCATTTACAGCTTTGGATCCACCAATTTTATCATTTATTTGTGTCTGGCATCCTCAAAAAAGGAGATTTAAAAGCACAGATGTCAGTACATTGTTGCTGACTTTAGGGCCAAACAAAGAATGATGTTATCACCAATTCAGGTCTCTTCCTGACCACTGCGCATGCGCAGATGGTAAAAATATGGAGGGCCAGATAGGACTTTTAATTTTTGGTTTTGTATGCAAATTTTGGGGATTGGGGGGTTCAAAATTTGTGTTTGGCCCTTGATAATATCAAGTTTGCACCAGCTTGTCTGGGACATTGGTTATCAGTATAAAAATATTCCTGGTTTGCAAATTATCTGAATTTGAGAAACCAGTATGTATTGTTCGCTAATACTAAATCTGACTCTTGGGACATAACAATGGGCATACCACAAGGACTAAATTAAAAGATGAACCAATTGACTTATATTGAAAAAACTTGAATCTGACTCTTTCCCCAGCCCCCTCCACCCAAAGGATGCTGTATACCAAATATTAAGATTGTGAGAGAAGATATGTTTATAATTTTTAATAACATTTTAGGGGTCCTAACAGAGTTATGTGGTTCCCTGTGTGCCCCAGTGACAGATAAGGAGCATGTATATTAAATTTGGTTAAATTTGGTCCAGTAGTTTTTTAGAAAAAGTCGATAAAAGTAAAGTTTATGCTGGACAGACAAATGGATGGATGCCTATATGGATGGACAACAGGCAGCATGTGCTCACTAAAGTTCCCAACTGAGCTTTGCTCAAGTGAGCTCAAAATTCATTGTCAGTATCTCCAGGTTACATACCCTAACCAAGCTACTTCATAAATAACAAGAGCACCGCCTAGTCATAACTGGAACATGCACAAGTTTCTCTGGGGTAAAGTTTGAAATTTTTGTTGACTCGACTATGTCTGTCCCCACCCCCCTCCAATCATTGCCCATTCCCCTGCCCTGTCTGGGGTAAAGGGTAATTCACCTGTTTTCACATTTTCATATTAATCGATCTGAGGTCTTCACAAAATAAAAACAAGGCTGCTGTAGAAAGTTAAAAAATTTATAGTAATTTATATATTTTTTATACTTACCAATGACCCAGACATAGCTGGTGCTAACTCTTAAAATATAGGGCCAAACACAAATTTTGCCCCCCAATCCCCAAAATTTGCATCTAAAACTAAAGAAAACATGTCCTGAAAGGCCCTCCACACCTCGCCCCCACTGCGCATGCGCAGTGTCAAGGACGTTCCGAAATTGGCGCCATTTATCATTCTAATAACCAGTGCCTGGTAAGCGCTATGTACTCAGCGGGGAGGCAAGAGTTCCCAACTCCAGGGAGGGCCATCCCCGTCTGGGTCATTGGTAAGTATAAAAAATATATAAATTACTATAAATTTTTTAACATTTTTATACTGTACCAATGACCCAGACATAGCTGAATAGTAAAAAGGCTGGAGGGCCAAGGACATAGAGCAAAATGGAATACGCTCAATAAAATAAAATAGAGTCATCCCCTGTAGGGAAAAGAAGTAATAGGCCTTACATGTATCTTTCTTATTTATGATAAATTAGAAAGATACAACACCTTCCAAAAATTGAGCTTCATACATCCATGTACTCTATTAATATCCAATAATCCTTATACTAATAATTTTTAAAGTAAGCCAATAATAAAGTAAGTCTAGAGAATAGAGACTCTTATACTCCTAAAAGTGTGTGAGAATTGCATAATCATGTCCGTTGACATATGCAATATTCAAAAGCTATACTTTAAAAACTAAGACTTGAATGAATTTTATAAACTTAAACTTCTCACTAAACAACCATCCCAATAACAGCTCAGAATTACTAACTCCGGAGGAGGTATCCCCTTGTTTTCATAGTAAAAACAGGTGACCCAAGGGAACACCCTCCCCCCCCCCCCTTTTCTTGCCCTGGGTCAAATAGCCCAGAGCGAAGAGGGCAGCCGAACGGAGACACTGCCGAAACAGACAGCCTACCTAGCTATAGTAGCAACTGTTAAGTGAATGACATTCTGAGCAGTAGATAATAGACCTAACAATAGAGGCCTCCAGAAATGGACTCGATATTTCTGAGATAAAATTCATGAATGGATGGCTGAGCGCAATGAGCAGCCTTCAAAAATCTATAATAGCAACACTATTAATGTAAGCCCAAGAAGTAGAACTCTTACTTCATGAGCCGAAATCTTAAGCACAACTGCTAAGCCAATGATATACCATAAGCAGTACGCTAGTTAATAGAATCCATTAACAATAAAATGGAGCGTAACGTCCTTCTACTAGACATCAAAGACAGAAGAAGCTTACGCCCTTGTAATAAACAGATATCTGTTTATAAATACATAAACTGTACCCGGAAAGAGTAAAGGCCTATGCCCATACGAAGACGGAAGGACCTTAAAATAATAGGTTCCGGATAATAGGAGCCTAACTCTTATGCAACAATCCAACCTAAATAGTAACGGAAGTATTGATTCCGAAACTATGAAAGTGAAAATCATCCATCGATAGTGCATGAAACTCACTGACTCTACAGTAAAAGAGAAACCAACAGAATTACTGTCTAAAAGGTCAGAATTTGAAAACTACTGTTTCCAGAGGCTCAAATGATTACTTAGCTAAAAAAGAACCGAAGTTAAAATCCGTATAGGAATTTAATCTAAAGATTCTAAGTCTATTTATCAAAAAGTTACTAACTGACTTAGATAAAGAGACAAAAGACTCAATTGTAAACTATCGTAGAGTGCATAGGTATGAGGTAACATAAACCTATAACCTAAATAACAACAGGCTGCAGTAGATCTTGTGAAACAAGTATACTAAAAACTAGCAATGCGTAGTATGGAGGGATCAACCATATGAACATAATGATCCCTACACCACGACGGAAGAGCCTCCACTTTAGTCGCATAGAATAGCGAAGAAGAGGATCTCCTATAGTAAGAAATCGCGTCCAAAGCTCGTCCAGTACAGTGCTTACAATGCAATACGGACCACACAACGGAATACATGAAGGTTGCGACCTTGCTGGTTGTGATAAAGATGACACGATTTACCCAGTGAAAAAAGATCCTCACATAGAGGAAGATTTCACGTTAAGATCCACAGTAGACAAGAGAGTAAATTACTCATGATCTCTGTGAAGATAGAGATGCTATCAACAGAAATGTATTGTGGTTGTTTATCTTAGCAATACCTGCTAAAACAGCGCCGGAGGATACGCGTATCCTATCATTCCGTCCTATAGATCAATAGAGCGTTAACAGTATTAGCTCAGAGATCTGGACAAGCCAACACATACGTCTGCAATTGATTAGCAAGCTGTGTCATAAATAAAACATCATTGGGCGCTCCCATAGATAGCAAATCTGATTAAATACTTGTTTGTTGAGAGTCCATTCTGACAGCAACAAGCGACCCGTAAGAGAACGGGAGTGCGATAAAACAATCAGACGACCCAGAATATGACGGACCAAAACTGAACTTGGTGTACTATAACCAACAGACGGATTCTTTCCATTAAATTGAATAACGGAAACGAAAGAGTGCCTCCCTGGTTCCGGAGATACGCCACTACTGTCGAATTAAAGGACAGGAATTTGGGCATGCGTTTCTGAATAATGTTCATGCAATGACATAAAGCAAGCCTAAAAAACATTATTCCGCGGAAGTTAAACTGATAGCTAAAAGACTGCGGAACCCAAAGACCCTGGCACTTCGAATCCGTAGGGATCAGTATATATCCCAATCTGTTTGACTGGCAACCGTCATAACAGCCACACTAGGGTCCGGCAACTGCGGCGGCACTCTCTGAGTCAACCACCGAATGTTTGCCCCAGTCTGAATCTCTTGTAACACTAGATAGACAAGAGAATGTATAAATCAAGCAATTCATGGATTGCCGGTAAGTTGCCGTCGAAGAGAAGCTCCTCCGAGAACGAAGCGACTCTGAGAGAGTTCTTAACCTACTATCCACGCGTGGATGTAGCTAGGGCTGCATCACGTCTAACCAACTCCAATCAGCCACTGAAGGGCGGAGTTATACGTGAACAAACTACTGCCCTCAAAAGAAATTACATTGAGAATAATATCCCGTAAATCTTTTCTTGAAGACGTAATGATAACGCCTCAGTAAGGCGGATTACGTATAATAAAGCGTCTAAGTTAAGTCTACTATACATAATGTCGTTCCCAACATTGAAACTGGAAAAGACATAAACGGCGAAAAAGAATATATGCAGTCTTTAATCACACCGTCTAGACGCATATGAACTCTCTGTATGCCCTGCTCTGCCAAAATAAACTATATGTAAAAAAGATAAAATGGCAGAAATGAGCCACGCGGACAAGAAACTAAACTATCATGCTTAGTAGCAGGCTTGTATATATATATATAATATATAGCGTCGAAAAATAAAACACATGTTGTAATGACAATATTGGACTGCGTCGGTAAGTCAGGGACAAAGTCCCTGTACCGATCGAAAAATCCGAGTCCAATGACGCTATAAGTCTCTTATCCAAGATCGCAGCAAATGAAGTCCGAAAAATAATCACTGGAAGAAATGCCAGAAGATATGAAAGGCATCTTCCGATACTACTAAAGGGAAAACTCGAAATCTTTCGAATCCCTTTCGCCATCCTGTCGGACCCTATAAAGCGTTCGGTCGTCCGTAGCTTGATGCAACCGCGGACCGCACCGACCCAGCGCCGTCGGATAATTCCTGATTCGACCGAGAAACCGTCAATTGCTGGGATGCTGCGAAACAACTGTGCTAACTCGGATAGCACGTCCGTCACTGAGGCCTGAGGAGCAGCGGTCTTACGATGCATTGCCGCAGGAAGCTCCGAGATCGTTACCCCGTGCATACTTCCAATATGCGAGCGAACGGAGTGTATAGGCCTCGTGTCCCTTGGCTACCGGATGGCGCGACCTATTCGCTGTGGAATCACTGAATGCCGAAACTGATCGGATACTCGAGGTCACGTAGCCAATGTGCGGTCGTGTGCCCTGCTGTGAGGATGAGGAAGCATTAAAGACAGTCTCTCGGACTGTCAATATAACGGAGCGTCCCGAGCAACGGACATATGCTCCGAATGTAAAATATCTGAACCACAACATGCGGTCCCCTATGTTGTTGGCTTCCTCCGATCTGTCCTCAATCTGCCATCACTGGGTGAGTACTAAAGTAAATAAAGTGCTCGCATCACCCAAATCTCCTTCCTAGACCGCAACGGACGAACCCGGCAGCCGAACCATTCGATGAATGTACGCTACACCGGGTGAGCTAGCGAATGTCACTCCGTAAGCGATAGACATATTCCATGAGCACTTATTGCCGCTAACTCTTCATTAACTATGACGACAGAGGCACACTTTTGAAAGACATCTCCATAACTCTTCGAACAAGAAACCAGAAATGCTTGGATAGCAAGCATAAAATAATAATATATATAGCGTCGTTCAATAATTCGAAAGTTTGTGTGACATTATTGGACTATGTCGGAACTGAGGGACGATGTCCCTGAACCGAACCAAAAATTTCTAAGTCCACCGACGCTATCAGTTTCTTATCCGGCATCGCAGCATATGTTGTTCCGAAAGGGAAAGCTTGAAATCCACCGGATCCCTTTCGGTATCCCGTCGGACCGGATGAAACTTTCGGACGTCCGTACCCGCTTCCGCGGAGCGTCCCGACCCAGCATCGTCGGATAAAATATATGCGACAGATTCAGTTGATGCTGGGATGCTGCGATAAACTGTGCTATTAAGGAAAGCACGTCCGTTCCCGAGGCCTGTGCAGTAGCGGACTTACGATGCATTGCCGCTGGAAGCTCCGTGTACGTTGACTCCCGCACACTTCCTATGCGAACGTCCGGAGTCTGCAGGCCTCGAGTCCCCGGCTACCGACCCAGCGCTGTCGGATAATTCTCGATCCGACACCGTTTCTGTCGGCTGCTGGGATGCTGCGATAAGCTGTGCTATGTGCACAAGAATGTCCGGCGTCGAGACCTGCGGAGGCGCAGTCTATCGGTGCTTCGCCGAGGGCAGCTCCGCATCAGATGGCTCCCGCATACTTCCTATGCGAACGTCCGGAGTCCATCGGTCTCGAATCCCTGGCTGCCGGATGGTGTGACCTGGTCGCCGAAGAATCCTTGATCGGCGAAGCTGGTAATATATCGGCGGTCACGCAGCCAAGGTGCGGTCGTGTGCGCTGACGAGAAGAGGAAGCCTTAGCAGTCTCAGCGGACTGCCTATACAACGGAGCGTCCCGAGCGACGGACGTATGCTCCGCTAACGACACATTTGTACCACAACATCTGGGGCCAGATGTTGTTGAACGAGAGAGGGGCCTCTCTCGCTTGCCGTCCGGATGGACCGGAACGAGCTATGAACCGGACTAAAAGGCTTCCTCCGTTCTCCCTCCGATCCGCCGTCACTGGGTGTGCATTAAGTTAATTTTATAGTGCTCGCATCACCCCAAAATTCCTTCTAGACCGCAACGGACGAACCCGGCTGCCGAACCATTCGGTGAATGGACGCTACACCGGGCGAGCTAGCGGACGTCAAAGGCCGTCGAACCTACTAGGGTCCTCTTAGGCAATTGGCGTATTACATGAGCACTTTTCCGCTAGCCCTTCATTAATTGTGACGACGGAGGCACACTGTTGGAAGACATCACAGATACATCACCCTAATCTTGATCGTCTGAAATAGAAATTGATAAAGTAGAGTGACCCTGCGGGGAAAGGACCGGAGTGTCCAAATCCCCAACAACATACCGTGACATACGCTTCCCATATTGTCATCGAAATCATACGATACAGAACAGGAGTTAATGCGAGTACACTGACCACATATAGAATGATAATAAGGTCAGAGGAAGACTTCCTCTTAAAACAATTGATCAATATCCTTTCAATGTGAAAAGAAAACAAGTCCTGGTACTCGCACTAACCCCTGGCAATCAAAATACATAATAATAATATGATCCATTAATATAGAAAAAATAATTGAAATCAAAATATTTTGAAAAAATATTTTTTCAGAACAGCCCAAGTTTCTGAAAAGTAACGTTGAGCCCCAATGGATCCCAAGCCTAAGTGTGGACAAAAATTTTAAAAATATTTTAAACAATTTATTCAACACTTACGAACAATAATAATGTATCTAGTTATGATTAAAATAACATAAAGATATTATTATTTAGAAATCCCCCCCTCACACAGAGGGCTGTTGTAAATGTAAACAATGAGTGTAAAAACACTAAAATAAGACTCCAGGCACCCAGGCCCGAAATCAGTTACCAAAAATACACCATCTGATGCAAAACAGAGACTTCCAGGGAAGAAACTGCAGAACATCAGATGGTAGATGCAGAACACAACGCCTAACCACCCGTAGGTGAAGACGTAAACATGGGGAAAGAACAGAATTCATTCTGTTATTAAGCTAAAACTCCCAAGAAATTTTAGTAATAATAATTACAGAAACTATGCCAAAAGCATGGGAGAATAGCAAGGGGGAACTTAAAGGACAGGGAGAGAGGAAAAACACTTGAAACAACAGTGTAACTAAATAATCAGAATGACAACAAAATGGCTGCTGCCTTGAAAATAGGTAACTTAACATAATTTCATTAAAAAATTTTAAGTTACAGCCCTGATAATATTCTGTCACACATTCTTTTCCTCTCCTCCTTTTCTATCCTCCTTAGAATCACCATTTCACTAATATTTATGTGTCTGGCATCATTTAAACTGAGATTTAAAAGCACAAAGATCAGTCAGATGTTAACTGATGAAGGGCCAAACTTAGAATGATAAATGGCGCCAATTTCGGAACGTCCTTGACACTGCGCATGCGCAGTGGGGGCGAGGTGTGGAGGGCCTTTCAGGACATGTTTTCTTTAGTTTTAGATGCAAATTTTGGGGATTGGGGGGCAAAATTTGTGTTTGGCCCTATATTTTAAGAGTTAGCACCAGCTATGTCTGGGTCATTGGTACAGTATAAAAATATTCTCCTCGCTGTTTACAATGGTAGCATCCATTCATTGACAGGTTAACTTCATTGATAACGACTGACGATAGGTGGCGCCAAGGAAAAGGACATTTTGAGGATCATAACAGCTATAAACGGCGAGGATTCTCGTCGTTTAAAAATAAAATGGTATTATCTGCTCCTGTCACATGCACAACGACAATTGATGATCAACATGGGTGCAAAGTTTGAACAATAAAGCAATAAACACAATAGTGTAATGTTTCAAGTACTAAAAGGGGGTATAACTCTGGAAATACAAAACAGAGTTACCTGCTCTTGTAACATGCACAATGGCAATTGGTGATGAACATTTGGGGAAAGTCTGAACAATATAGCATGTAAAATGTTGAAGGAGAAGGCGACACAATACTGTAATGTTTTAATTACTAAAAGGGGCATAACTCCGGAAATACAAAATGGAGTTACGTGGCAAAGATTGAACAATATAGCATGTAAAATGTTGAAGGAGCAGGCGACACTATACTGTAATGTTTTAAGTACTAAAAGGGGGCATAACTCTGGAAATACTAAACAGGGTTACCTGCTCTTGTCACATTGGTGTTCAACATTTGTGCAAAGTCTGAACAATATAGCATGTAAAATGTTGAAGAAGGCGACACAATACTGTAATGTTTCAAGTACAAAAAGGGGCATAACTATGGAAATACAAATGGAGTTACCTGCTCTTGTCACATGCATAACGGCAATTACTGATCAACATGTGTGCAAAGTTTGAACAATGTAGCATGTAAACTTATGGAGGAGTAGGCGACACAAAAATTGTTTATGGGCAGACAGCCAGACAAAAAGACAGACGGACAACGCCATAACATAATACATTGGTAAGTATAAAAAATATATAAATTACTATAAATTTTTTAACATTTTTATACTGTACCAATGACCCAGACTTAGCTGAATAGAAAAAAGGCTGGAGGGCCTAGGATATAAAGGAAAATCCAACAGACTCAATTACATGTAAACAGAATTATCTCCTCCAGGAGAAGAGAACAGGCTTTACATTTACCTTTCTTTGTTTATACCAAAAAAGAAAGACACAATACCATTCCGTAATTGAGCACAATAACATCAATGATCTCTATTAACATCCAGTATAACCCATTATACTAATCTTTTTAAAGGAAAGCCAATAAATAAAGATAGTCCAGAGAATGAGACTCTTTATACTCATTTAAAAGTGTCCGAGGATTGTATATTAGTGCTCGTATGACACGTGACATATACAAATGCTTCACACCGAGCTACACTTTAAAAATATTACATAAATGAGATAGACATTAGCTTTACACTTTGAAACCATCCCAGAACCGACTCGGAGTTACTGACTCCAGAGGAGGTATTCCCTTGGTTTTCACTATAAAGCAGGTGATATAAGGGAACACCATCCCATAGCAATGTCTGGAATGGAGGGATCATAAATATCAATAGAATGATCCTTACACCACCAATAGAAAACCATCCACTTAGCAGCATAATTTAGGGAAGAGGAGGTCCTCCTACAGTTAGAAATTGTGTCCACTGCTCATCCTGTAAAATGTTTGCCGTGCAAGAAGGACCGCACAACGGAAATACGTGAAGGTTGAGACCTTGCGGGTTGTGATGCAGTGTGAGCGATTTCCCCTACGAAAGGTCCTCCTGTGGAGGAAGCTTCCGCGGAATGTCCCGCAACAAACAACTGAGTAGATTTATCCATGGTCTCTGGGGTGACAGACATGCTACCAACATAATCTTGCAGTGAGATTGCTTGATTTTTAGCAATATCTGTTGAATCAACGGAGCTGGAGGATACGCGTATCCTATCATTCCGTCCCAAGAGATCGAGAGGGCATCTACTGCAAACGCTCGAGGATCTGGGCATGGCGACACATATGTCTGCAACTGATTGTTGAGATGCGCCGCAAATAAGTCTATCATAGAACGATCCCATTGGTAGCAAATCTGATTGAATACTCGTTTGTTGAGAGTCCATTCTGATGGCAACATGCGACCTTTCCGAGAAAGGGAGTCTGCTAGAACGTTCAGACAACCTGGTATATGACGGACTGATAGGAGAACTTGATGCTCTAGGACAAACAGAAGGATCCTTTCCGTTAAATTGAACAACGAAATGCAATGAGTGCCTCCCTGGTTCTAAATATACGCTACTACTGTTGAATTGTCGGACAGAATTTGAACATGCGAATTCTGAATAATGTTCATCCACTGACGTAGCTCAAGCCAAATTGACATCATCTCTTTGATGTTTATGTGCTTGTTTAGGAACTGCGGATCCCAAAGACCCTGGTACCTCGAATCTGTTGGGCTCAAAGTTGCGCACCAACCTGTTTGACACACTGAAAATCTGCACAAGTCTGAATCTTTTGTTTCACCTGATTCGACAAGACGATGTTCGTTTCGAGCAAATGAGTCTTCACACTCCAATTCTGAGTAAAAAATATCTGGAGTGGACGAGTGTGTAGCCGCCCCATCGGAATAAGATCCGCAGTGGCTCCGCACAAACCTGTCAGTCTCATGAATTCTCTCGCTGTTACTACATCTGAGTGAAGACAAAAGCGAGCATAACAACTGACTAATTTCGCTCTGGTTAACGGCAGACGAACGAGATTCTTGTGCATCTCGAAGCTCATTCCCAGGTGGGTGAATGACTTGAACGGCACTAGATCCGACTTCTTTTCGTTTACTATGAAACCGAGACGTCGGAGCAATTGAAGCAGACTCTGAACATCGTTCTGAAGTGTTAACTTGTTGCCGTACCTCTGAAGAATGTCGTCCAAGTAGATCTATGCTCGCAGCATAATCGTTCACTCGAATGCTCGCTCTGACCAATCGGATGGTCTCCATATAAAATTTCAGAGACACGATCAGCTTGTTATCCAGCTCAGATCTATAACTGGATGAAACGAGCCGTCTGGTTTTGGAACCATAAACAGGTGACTGTAGAAACCTGGAGATTCCTGGTTTTCTATAACCTCTATAGCGTTCTTGTCCAGAAGAGATTGAACTTCTGATAGAAGCGATTCTCTCTTCTGAACGTTTGACGGAAGCTGAGTCCAACGTGGACTTCGAGTTAACAGAGGTTTTTCCTTGAAGGACAGCTAGACCTTCGGAAATAACCCCTTGCACCCATGGGTCATCCGTAATTGACAACCAATTGGTTAAGAATCTCGACAGCCTTCCGCCGACTGGAACGCAATACAGGTTTAGACCATCACCTCCTGGCCCTGCGAGGCTTGCTGGAGGAAAAACCACGTCCTCCACGAACCGCACCTCGTCCAGTTGACCTAGGGGCGTCTGACCGGTTATCTCGGCCAGCATAACGGCCTCTACCTGAGTCGCTACTCTGACAGTCTCTGGAGTAAGATGTGGAGGCTTTCTTAGATCCTCCATAGGAACTTCCCTTGGATGTATTCGCCCCAGAAGTGCCTGCCTTACTCCTCTCTGCTGAGTCCGACTTTTTTGAAGCGAATTTAAAAAGCAGAGAATCCGAAACTTTCTTAGTAATCTGATCACAGAATATAGAAAGCTTTCCGTCGAAGAGAAGCTCTCCGGAGACCGGAGTGACTCGAAGAGATTTTTTCACCTTACTATCCACTCTAGTGGATGCAGCCAGGGCAGCATCACGTCTGACTAACTCCAGATTTGCCACTGAAAGGGCGGAGTTATACGTAGAATATGCTATAGCCCTCGCAAGAACTCTTAAGGAAGTTTGAACATCCTGGAATTCTTTCCCTTCGAGACATAATGATAATGCTCTGGTAAGGTGATCTGCATAAGAGAATGCGTCTAAATTAATTTTATTAGACGAGATTGTCGTCTCCAGCATACTGGAGTTAATAGACATGGACGCCGGCAATGACAAGTCCCAGTCTTCTGCCTGGTCGTCCAAACGCAGAGGAACTCTCGGCACGCCCTGTCCTGCCTGTCTCTTATCCGGTAATGCAGCATTTTGGTTTGGAGGAACAACTTCTGGAAGGTGCTGCCGGATGAAATCTACGGCCACCTTAAGTTGTTCGGAAAGGGAAAATTCCAGCTCCGCCGATTCCCTTTCACCATCCAACTGGACCACATGAGATTCTCGGTTGTCCCTTTCTGACTCTGCAGGGGAGCAAACCGACCCAGCTTCCTCAGACAGCTCCTGTTCTGAAAAGGTTTCTGATGGCTGCTGGGATGGTGCAATGAGTTGAGCTATCTGTGATAGCAAGTCCGCCACGGAGGCCTGTGGAGGCGTGGTCTTACGTGATTTAGCCGCTGGGAGCTCCTGGGACGTTAATTCCTGCATACTTCTTTTATGCAAATGTCCCGACTGGTAAGGCCTTGTGTCCTTGGCTACCGGATGGCATGACCTGATCGACATGGAATCCCTGGTCGGTGAAGCAGGCTGGATATCAGAAGTCACGTAGCCAAGTTGCGGTCGTGTGTGCTGCCGTGAGGATGAGGAAGCCAATAGACTAGTTACGGTCGGACTGACTATACGATGGAGCGTCCCGAGGAGTGGACATATGCTCCGACTGACGAACGTTACGTACAACATCTGGTCCCAGATGTTGTTGCAAGAGAGAGGGGCCTCTCTCGCTCGCGATCCGGGCAGACCTGGACGAGCTAGGTACCGGACTGACTGGCTTCCTCCGTTCCATCCTTGGATCCGTCGTCGCCGGGTGTGCACAATCCATGTTTATAGTGCTTGCAACACCCGATCTCCTTTCCTGGACCGCAGCGGACAAACCCGGCATCACAATCATTTCGTGAATGATTACTTCACCAGGCAAGCTAACAGGCGACAATGCAGTCGATCCTACTAGGGACCTCTTAGGCATTTGCCGAATTTCACTGAGCACTTTTGCTGCTAGCTCTTCATTTGTCTGCGACGACGGAGGCACACTTCGTGAAGACATCACGGAAACATCATGTTCTTGTTCCGCTGAAAAAGAGACTGAAAAACTAGAGTGACCCTGTGGCGAGAGGACCGGCATGGACCTCTCACCACTAACAATATACCGTGACACACGTCTCCAACGTTTGTCATTCCAAATGTCACACACAGAGCAAGAATTAGTGCGAGTACACTGACTACAAGAAATACACTGAGAATGGGAATCAGAGGAAGACTTCCTCGAATTACAATTTGAACAAACTTCTTTCATTTTGACAGTCATCGTACTCGCATTAACCCTTGAAAACAAGATACATGATAATAATATAATCCATTACCAACATTTCGAAAAATAATTCAAAAGAAAAAAAAATTTTCGAAAAAATTTTCAAGATGAGCCCAAGTTCCCAATGGGAACGATGAGCCCAATGGATCCCAAAAAAGCCTAAGTGTGGACAAAAATTTTAAAACATGTCTAAAAATTAATGTTACACTTACGGACAATATAATGTATCTGGCTATGAGCAGAACTAAATAGAAGACAAAGAATCACTGTCAGAAGTAACCGTTGTCAACGTAAACAAAAGTGAATAAAAACTAGAAACAAGACTCCAGACACTGAAAATATGGCCCGAAATCAGTAACCAATTTTAACACTATCCGATGTAAAACAGAGGCTTCCTGAGAAGAAACTGCAGTACATCTGATGGTAGACGCATGACTGAAACGCCTAACCACCCTAGAGTGAGGACGTAACCATGGGGAAAAACAGAATAAATATTCTGTTACCAAGCCAAAACTCCCAAGAAATTTTAGTAAAAATAATTACAAATATTATGCCAAAAGCATGGGAGAATAGCAAGGGGGGTATTAAGAAAAGGGAGAGAGGAAACACTGAACAAACAATGGAAATTTCATAGCAAGAATGAAAATATCATGCCCATGCCCCGAAATTAGGGAACATGAAATAATTTTGCATAAAAAGTTAAAAAATTTATAGTAATTTATATATTTTTTATACTTACCAATGACCCAGACTTAGCTAGCTGGTGCTAACTCTAACAAAACCAGGGCCAAACACAAATTTTGCCCCCCAATCCCCAAAATTTGCATCCAAAACAAAAAGAAATCATGTCCTAAAGGACCTCCATACTACGCCTCTACTGCGCATGCGCAGTGACGCAGACGTCCCGAAATTGGCGCCAATTATCATTCTTACTGGCAGTGCCTGGTCAGCGCTATGTACTCAGCGGGGAGGCAAGAGTTCCCAACTCCAGGGAGGGCCATCCCCGTCTGGGTCATTGGTAAGTATAAAAAATATATAAATTACTATAAATTTTTTAACATTTTTATACTGTACCAATGACCCAGACTTAGCTGAATAGTAAACAGGCTGGAGGGCCTAGGACATAGAGGAAAATCCAATAAGCTCAAATATAGAGTAAAGAGGTAACCCCTTAAGGAGAAAAGGAGTATTAGGCTTTACATGTATCTTTCTTATTTAATATTAAATTAGAAAGATACACTACCCTTAATAATTGAGCACAATAACATTCATGTTCTCTATTAACATCCAGTATAACCCTTATACTAATTATTTTTAAAGCAAGCCAATAAATAAAGTAGTCCAGAGAATTGAGACTCTTTATAGTCATTTAAAAGTGTCCGAGTATTGTATATTAAAGCCCGTTTGACACTTGACATATACAAATGCTTCACACCGAGCTACACTTTAAAAATAAGACATGAATGAATTTAAACATTAATATTACACTTTAAAACCATCCCGGAAGCGACTCAGAAATACTGACTTGGAGGAGGCATTCCCTTGCTTTTCACTATAAAGCAGGTGACCTAAGGGAACACCCCCCCCCCCCCCCCTTCCCCTTGCCCTGGGTCAAATAGCCCAGAGCGAAGAGGGCAGCCGGACGAAGTCACTGCCGGAACAGAAAGCCTGCATAACTATAGTTGCAACTGTTTAGTGGACGACATTCTGAGCAACAGATAACGGACCTAAACAATGCAGGTCTCCAGAAATGGACTCAATATTTCTGAGATAAAAATTCGTAAATGTGGATGGCTGAGACCAATAAGCAGCCTTCATCAAATCTGTAATAGCAACACTATTAGCATAAGCCCAGGAAGTAGAAAGAGCTCTTACTTCATGAGCAGAAATCTTAAGCACAGACTGCTGAGAAGAAGATAAATCTTCATAAGCAGTACGGATAGTTAACTGAATCCATCTAGCAATAGAATGGACTGAAATGTCCTTTCTATTAGGCATCAAAGACAGAAAGAAACGTTTCCGTCCCTTTCTGATAAACTGAGATCTCTGTTTATAGATACGTAGTGCTCTAACAGGACAGAGTAAAGGCCTACGCCCGTCTGAAGACGGAAGAGCCTTAATAACAATAGGTTCTGGATATTTATTAGGAGCCTGATTCTTAGCTAAAAAACCTACATTAGTAGTGAAGGTGATAGTGTTCCCAACACTACGATAATGAGAATCATCCACCGATAGTGCATGAAGCTCACTGACTCTTCTGGCAGAAGAGAAAGCTAAGAGAAAAGCTGTCTTATAAGATAAGAATTGAAATCTACTGTCCCAAGAGGTTCAAATGGCTTTTCCTTCAATTTAAGGAGAACCCAAGCTAAATTCCACTTAGGAATTAATCTAAGAGTTCTGGGTCTATTTATCGAAAAGTTTCTAACCAACTTCGATAAAGAGACATTAGATCCAATTTGTAAACTATCATGATGTGCATAGGTATCAGATAACATAGATCTATAACCCTTTATAGTAACAGGCTGCAGTTTGATTTCGTCAAACAAGTATACTAGAAAGTTTGCAATGTCTGGTATAGAGGGATCGAATATATCTACAGAATGCTCCCTACACCAACGACGAAAAACCTTCCACTTAGCCGCATAGTTTAGCGAAGAGGAGGTCCTCCTACAGTTAGAAATCGCGTCCACTGCTCGTCCTGTAAAGTGCTTGCCATGCAAGAAGGACCGCACAACGGAAAAACGTGAAGGTTGAGACCTTGCGGGTTGTGATGGAGTTGGCGCGATTTCCCCTGCGAAAGAAGATCCTCCCGTGGAGGAAGCTTCCGCGGTAGGTCCCACAACAGACACCTGAGTAGATTTATCCATGGTCTCTGTGGCGACAGAGATGCTACCAACAGAATCTTGCATTGAGATTGTTTTATCTTTAGCAATACTTGTTGAATTAACGGCGCTGGAGGATACGCATATCCTATCATTCCGTCCCAAGGGATCGACAGAGCGTCTACTGCAAAAGCTCTTGGATCCGGACACGGAGACACATACGTCTGCAACTGATTGTTGAGATGTGTCGCAAATAAGTCTATCATTGGCCGTTCCCATTGGTAGCAAATCTGATTGAATACTTGTTTGTTGAGAGTCCACTCCAACGGCAACAAGCGACCCTTTCGTGAAAGGGAGTCTGCTAGCACATTCAGACGACCCGGTATGTGACGGACCGAAAGAAGAACGTGATGTTCTAACGCAAACAGAAGGATTCTTTCCGTTAGATTGAACAACGGAACTGAATGAGTGCCTCCCTGATTCCGTATATACGCCACTACTGTCGTATTGTCGGATAGGATTTGGACATGAGCATCGTGAATAATGTCCATCCAGTGACGTAACACAAGCCAAATTGACATCATTTCCTTGATGTTTATGTGCTTGCACAGGAATTGCGGATCCCAAAGACCCTGGCATCTCGAATCCGTTGGGATTAATGATGCACCCCAACCTGTTTGACTGGCATCCGTCATAACGGTAAAACTCGGATCCGGCAACTGCAGCGGAACTCCTTGAGTTAACCACTGAATGTTTGCCCAAGTCTGTATCTCCTGTTTCACTTGATCTGACAAGAGAACGTCTACATCGAGCGAATGAATTTTCACACTCCAATTCTGAGTCAGGAAAATTTGAAGAGGACGTGTGCGTAACCGCCCCATCGCAATGAGATCCGCGGCGGCTCCGCACAGACCTATCAGTCTCATAAATTCTCTCGCCGTGACTTTGTCTGCGTGCAGACAATAGCGAGCGTAACAACTGACTAATTTCGCTCTGGTTAACGGCAGACGAACGAGATTGTTGTGCGTCTCGAAGCTCATTCCCAGATGAGTGAATGACTTGGACGGCACCAGATCCGACTTCTCCTCGTTTACTATAAAACCGAGACGTCGGAGCAATAGAAGAAGATTCTGAACATCGTTCTGAAGCGTTAACTCGTTGCCGTACCTCTGAAGAATGTCGTCCAAGTAGGCCGACTTTACCGCAGACGAATGAGCTCGGAAGTAGATCATTACCGAGTTCATTACCCGAGTGAAAGCCCAGGGTGCTAGATTCAATCCGAAGCACATCGCCCGGAATTGATACACCACTCCTAGGACTGCGAAGCGTAGATACTTTCGGAATGTCGGATGTACCATGACGTGAAAGTACGCATCTTTGAGATCTATGCTCGTTGCATAATCGTTCACACGAATACTCGCTCTGACCGATCGAATCGTCTCCATATAAAACTTCGGAGCGACGATCAGCTTGTTTATCCAGCTCAAATCTATGACTGGACGGAACGAGCCGTCTGGTTTCGGAACCAGAAACAGATGGCTGTAGAATCCCGGAGATTCCTGGTTTTCTACGACCTCTACCGCGTTCTTCATTAAAAGAGACTGCACCTCTGATAACAGAGCGTCTCTTTTCTGTGGATTTGACGGAAGATGAGTCCACTTTGGACTTCGAGTTAATGGAGGCTTTCGTTTGAAGGATAAAGCTCGACAACCTTCCGCCAACCAGAACGCGATAGAGGTTTAAGCCATCACCTCCTGGACCTGCGAGGCCTGCGGTAGGAGAAACCACGTCTTCCACGACCCGCACCTCGCCTCGTCGACCTCGGGGCGTCCGACCGATTGTCCCGGCCTGAAGGACATCCCGAACGAGAGTCGCTATCCTGACGGTCTCTCGAATAAGACCAAGAGGACGCACCGGAACCTCTATAGGAACCTCTCTTGGGCGCATTAGACCCAGAAGTGCCTGTCTTATTCGTGTCTGCTGTATCCGACTTCTTAGGAGCAGATCTGAACAACAGAGAATCATTAGCTTTCTTTTTAATTTTATCATAAATAGCGGAAAGCTTGCCGTCAAAGAGAAGTTCTCCTGAGACCGAAGCGACTCTAAGAGAGTTCTTCACCTTAGAATCCACTAGTGTGGATGTAGCTAGGGCTGCGTCACGTCTAACCAACTCCAGATTTGCCACTGAAAGGGCGGAGTTACACGTGGAATAAGCTACTGCCCTTGAAAGAAGTCTTAAAGAGGATTGTATATCCTGAAACTCTTTCCCCTGAAGGCGCAGTGATAATGCCTTAGTAAGGTGATCTGCGTAAGATAAGGCATCTAAATTGGCTCTGTTAGACGCAATAGCTGTTTCCAACATCGCGGTTGGAATAGAAGCTGACGACGGTAATGATAGCTCTAAGTCTTCCGCCTCGTCGTCCATATGCAGAGGAACTCTCGGTATACCCTGTCCTGCCGTATCAAATTTATTCCTTGCATTAATGAAAGGCAGGTTGAGAGTATTAGCGGACAAGAAACCTGCTTTCCCCGTCCTGGAAGCAAGTTTAAATATAGCGTCGTTCAATAATTCAAATGTTCTTGCAACATTATTGGACTGCGACGGAAACTCGGGAGCGATGTCCCTGAACCGCTCAAAAAATTCAGAGTCCAATGACGCTATAATTCTCTTGTCCGGAAGCGCAGCAGTCTGGCCCGACGGAACAACTTGAGGGAGAAAGTGCCGGATGAAGTCCACGGCAGCTTTATGTTGTTCCGAAAGGGATAGCTCCAAGTCATCTGTATCCCTTTCACCATCCGGTCGGACCTCATGATGTTCCCGGTCGTCCGCCCCCGATGCTTTGGCTGAGCGTACCGACCCAGCGCCGTCGGATAATTCTCGATCCGACACCGTTTCTGTCGGCTGCTGGGATGCTGCGATAAGCTGTGCTATCTGCACAAGAATGTCCGGCGTCGAGACCTGCGGAGGCGCAGTCTTTCGCTGCTTCGCCGAGGGCAGCTCCGCATCAGATGGCTCCCGCATACTTTTCCTATGCGAACGTCCAGAGTCCATCGGTCTCGAATCCCTGGCTGCCGGATGGTGTGACCTGGTCGCCGAAGAATCCTTCATCGGCGAAGCTGGTAATATATCGGCGGTCACGCAGCCAAGGTGCGGTCGTGTGCGCTGACGAGAAGAGGAAGCCTTAACAGTCTCTGCGGACTGCTTATACAACGGAGCGTCCCGAGCGACGGACGTATGCTCCGCTAAAGACACATTTTGTACCACAACATCTGGTCCCAGATGTTGTTGTACGAGAGAGGGGCCTCTCTCGCTCGCGGCCCGGCTGGACCTGGACGAGCTAGGAACCGGACTCAAAGGCTTCCTCCGTTCTCGCTTACTATCCGCCGTCACTGGGTATGCATCTATTATGTTTATAGTGCTCGCATCACCCAAAATTTCCTCTTGGACCGCATTGGACGAACCCGGCTGCCAAACCATTCGGAGAATGGACGCTACACCGGGCGAGCTAGCAGACGACATTTGTCTAATCTCCATGAGCACTTTTGCCGCTAGCTCTGAATTCATTTGTGACGACGGACGCACACTTGAAGAAGATAACATGGAAACATCACCCTGTTCTGGTTCCTCTGAAATAGAAACTGAGAGAGTAGAGTGACCTTGCGGAGAAAGAGCCGGAATCGCTCTTTCTCCAGAAACAACATATCGTGACACACGTTTCCAATGTTTCTCATCCCAATGTTCACATATAGGACAGGGATTAATGCGAGAACACTGACTACAATTAATACAATGATCATGAAAGTCAGAGGAAGATTTCTTCCTATTACAATTTGAACAATGTCCCTTCATTGTGAAAGAACAACAATAAGTCCTAGTTACTCGCAAAAACCCCTGACACAAAGATACATAATGACATGATCCATTAATAAATGAAAAAACAATTGCAAAACAAAATAATTTTGAAAAAATATTTTTTCAGCGAAGCCCAAGTTGCTGAAAAGTAATGTTGAGCCCCGATGGATCCGATGGCAAAGTGTGGTCAAAAATTTTAAATTTATATTAAATAATTAATGAGACACTTTCGGATAATATAAATGTATCTTATAGTGAGATAAACTACAGCAAAGGCAAACAGCCCCCCTCAAAAAAGGCTGTTGCCAATGAAAACAAACAGTGTAAAAACACCAGAAAACATGACTCCAGGCACTGAAAAAACTGGCCCGGAATCAGTCATCAATTACACTCTATCTGATGCAAAACAGAGACTCCCAGGGGAGAATCTGTAGAACATCAGATGGAAGATGCAGAACACAAACGTTATACACCCATGGGTGAAAACGTAACTATGGGGAAAATAATATAAAACATTCTGTAACCAAGCAACTCTCCCAGGAAATTTTAGAAATGAAATTTCTCAAAAATATGCCAAAAGCATGGGAGAATTGCAAGGGGGGACTTTAGAAGGCTAGGGGAGAGGAAACACTGAATAAGCAGTGCAACAATTAGCAAGAATGACAACAAGAGGCCCATGCCTCGAAAATAGGCAACTTAACATAATTTCATCAAAAAATTTTAAGTACAGCCCTGATTATTTTTTGTCACTTCTTTTTCCTCTCCTCCTTCTATCCTCCTTAGAATCACATTTTCTCCAAAAATTACGTGTCTGGCATCCTTTAAACTGAGATTTACAAGCACAAAGATCAGTGAGATGTTGACTGATGAAGGGCCAAACAGAGAATGATAATTGGCGCCAATTTCGGGACGTTTGCGTCACTGCGCATGCGCAGTAGAGGCGTAGTATGGAGGTCCTTTAGGACATGATTTCTTTTTGTTTTGGATGCAAATTTTGGGGATTGGGGGGCAAAATTTGTGTTTGGCCCTGGTTTTGTTAGAGTTAGCACCAGCTAGCTAAGTCTGGGTCATTGGTACAGTATAAAAATTTATAAGTTACAGCGTTGAACACATCTTTCCACTGTTCCTTCCTCTCATCCTTTTATTTCATCCTTAGATCCACCATTTCTTTCATGATTATGTGTCTGGCATTATTTAAACTGAGATTTTAAGCACAGATATCAGTGTGATGTTACTGATTGTAGGACCAAACAAAGAATGAGGATTTGGCTCCAATTTTGGACTTCCTTGACACTGCGCATGCGCAGTGGATAAAAGTATCAAGGACCACATAGGACATCTAATTTTTGGATTTTGATGCAAATTTGGGGGATTGGGGGGGGGGGGGGGCAAAATTTGTGTTTGGCCCTAGAATTTAAGAGTTAGCACCAGCTAAGTCTGGGTCATTGGTACAGTATAAAAAAATATACAAATTATTTAAAATTTATAATATTTTTATACAACAATCAATGGCCCAGACTAGCTGAATCGTAAAAAGGCTGGAGGGCCTAGGACATAAAGGAAAATCCAATCTCTCAATTACTTCAGTGAAGGATATCTCCTACAGGAGAATAGGAGAAGATAGGAATTATATATGTCTTTCTCCTTTACGAGAAACGAGAAAGACATAACACCAACAATGTAATTGAGTATTACATAATATATAATTCTCCATTTAATGCCAGCATAACCCGTTATACTAATTCGGTGAAGGAAAGCCAATATATAAAGATAGACCAGAGAATAAGATAACAGTTCTTTAGTCTGTGCAGTTGGTGAAATATTGGCATTAGCAGGAAAGAGATGCACAGTGTGTTGTAATAATATCCAACTAGAGCGTGCAAGGAGATAATGGTTAAAAATAGTTTCCTCCTGCAAAGGTCTGAACGAAGTGCACCAGAGCTGTGCTTCAAATTTCTAGTCGAATTGAGTCCTTGTCACCTGATGTCATGTTATAGGTGCTTTCTACTTTCTTGTTCTCAATAAGGCTTATTTAGTGCTCTGAATATTTCTTTTTACTCAATATCCTCTAATTAAGCTACTTCAAGACGATTTGGCACCTTTTTTTTATTTTTTTATAAAATATTGCAGTTGTTTTGAATCTGGAAATGTTTTTCCCAGGGGTTAGGGCCAGGATTTAGATATCTGGTATAACTATTTTCAGTATTTTTATGCAACAACCAATGGCCCTGACTAGCTGGCGCCAACTCAAAAATTAATCCAGTTCCAAACACAAATTTGGCCCCCCAATCCCCAAAATTTGCATGCAAAACCGAAAATTTAATGTCCTATCTGGGCCTCCATACTTCTTGGATCTGCGCATGTGCAGTATCCAAGAAGACACTAAAATTGGCGCAAACCATCCTTATTTGTTTGGCCTTGAAATCAGCAACAATGAACTGACATCTGTGCTTTTAAATCTCATTTTTGAGAATGCCAGACACAAATCAATGGTAAAATTGGTGGATCCAAGGGTATAATTGGATGATGGAAGTGAACAACGGTGGTTTGGAGCGTTCAGGGCTGTAACTTTATAGTTTTTATCACAATTATTTCATGTTTCCCAATTTTGGGACATGAGCCTAACGTCATCAATTTTTCTAATGCTTTATCCACTGTTTGTTAAGTGTTCCTTCCCTATCCTTCCTTGAAGCCCTCCTGTTAAACTCCTAAGCTTTTTGGTTTATTTTTATGAAATTTTTTATTAAATTTCTTGGGAGTTTAATGTGTATTACAGAATGTTTGTTCTGTATATTCCCAAGGTTACGTCTTCACCCTAGGGGTGTTTGGGTCATGCATCTTCTGTCCGATGTATCGTTTTTTCTTCCTCTGAAGATCTTGCTTTAAATCGGGTAGCTTTAAAATCTGTTACTGACTTCGGGCCTTTTTTATTCAGTGCCTGGGGTCTTGTTAGAGCTAGCTGCCAAGGTGCTCATGAATATTAGGCAGGGGATAAAGCCACTAGCCGGTGGGTTTAATCCCTTTTCTGCGGCTAGCTCGACCGGTGAAGCGGTTACTCCATCCGTAGATACCGTGACGCCAGGTATGTCCGGTGCAGTCGAAGGAAGTGTAGTGAGTAGAGCGAGCACCTCAAAATCCAAACATGCTCACCCAGCGATGACGGAACTAGGGAAGAAGCCAGCAAGTGTTTTGGGAAGCTCGGCGCGGTCTGAAAGGGCTGTGAGCGGGAGAGGTCCCTCTCTACTACAACAACATCTGGGACCAGATGTTGTGGTGAAGAACTTGCGCGGGCCGGAGCATACGTCCACACCTTCCGCTCGGGACGCTCCGTATAGATTGCCTCGGCTACAGTCATGGCTTCTTCTGTTTCAACTACTAAGCACATACGACCGCATTCTAGCTACCCATCTTCGGATATCCAGCCTGCTACGCGAAGAAGGGACCATGCTTCGCCCATGAAGTCGGACCATCTGGTAGCTAGGGAGACGAGGCCTCGATCATCGGGACGTGCGGAGAAGAGAGTCATCTCCAACATACCGTCCCAGGAGCAGCAAGCGGCCAAGAAACAGAAGACTGCTGCTCCTCAGGCCTCGGTGACGGACTTGCTGTCGCAGATTGCGCAGCTGATCGCAGCATCCCAGCAAGTGCAAGAGCAGCCTCCCTCAGACTCAGAACCTGTGCTGTCGGACGGTGCTGGGTCGGTCCAGTCGTCTGTTCACGCAGATGCAATGGACTGAGATTCACAACTGATTCTCTCGGATGGTGAAATGGATAAGGAAGAGGATTACCCTTCCCTTTCGGAACAGCACATAGTTGCGATGGATTTCATCCATCAATACTACCCTGAATTTGTTCCGTCGAATCAGAAAGCTGCGACGACAAGGAAGAAACCGCTGGCGTCGTTGAATGCAGACTTTATCCGGACAAAGGAGGAAGTCCTTTCTTTTCCGGTCCAGTCTAGGCAGGTGTCGCAGGCTTTCGGCCATATAGACAACGCCATATTTTACCTCTCGTTTCTTAACTTCATCATCCATAAACATACCGTTTCTTGGACCATGTTCAGTTAAAACGGTCGGGAAAGATGTTCAGAGAGTTCCCCTGTGTTTGGTTGAGCAGGCCGAGGATCTAGAGGTAACCTTACCTGATTAATTCACAATTCGCTCAAACATAATTGAGACAGCAATTTCTTCAAATAGAGCGAATCTGGAGGCTATGTCTTATGCAAATCACCTTACAAGAGCTATGGTGCAACGTCTCAACGGGAAGGAATTTGAGGACATTCGTACCTCTCTTAGGGTTCTTTCCAGGGCAATTATGTATACCACTTATAATTTCGCCCTAACAGTGGCTAATCTGGAGTTAATCAGACATGATGCTGCCCTTGCATCGCCATCACTGATAGATGACAAGGTGAAAAGCTCTCTCGGAGTCGCTCCAGTCTCCGGACATACTATTTTTGACGACAAGCTTTCGTTAGTATATTTAAGTCGCGGGTACAGTGAATAAATATATACTTACTAGTGATGAAAACTTCATGCTTCCTGAAACAGCTGTCACATTATTCTGTCTGTACTGGTTTCCTCCACTAAGAGAAAGTAATACACCAGATAAAGGAATCTTTGTTTCATCATTTACCTGAAATCAAAGTAAAATCACAGGTGCTCTTTACTCCAGTGATGCTTGTGGCATATCAATGAAAAGCTTTATGACCTCTATCTGAGACCTTCACCTTTGTGGATTATGGGTCACAACATACAGTATCAGTCCAGAGGATGTGCGAGTTTCATTGTAATAGCTTCTTTTCTTATAAAGTTATAGCCAGAACACGAAAAAGTTGATATGCATACTGATTCAACGTGTTGCCCTCTACCTATGACCTTGAACATGGTGAGCTGATTGTAAATTTTGTATGTGACACCCTGTCTAGTGGTGACACATATGTTGTGTAAAAAGTTTCATCGTGATATCTCCTTAAACTAAAAACTTGTGACACCCTATCCATGACCTTAGTGGGTCACTCATGAATTTGGCATGCAACCCCTGTATAGACCTCAAATATGAACCAATGGACTTGATTTGAACTAAGTTTAATCTGCCCCCCATCCCCCCAAGGGGAGCTGTATACCAAACATTAAAAGATTCTGACTGGTTGTTTTGGAGGAGATGATTTTAAAAGGTTATTGTTCATATTGCACTAAGTTAAAATTCATAGTCCCCTAGGGAGTCTAAATATGAACCCAGGGGCTTCAAAAAACTTAAATCTAAGGGTGATTCCTACTAAATAACAGTTCTTTAGTCTGTGCAGTTAGTGAAATATTGGCATTAGCAGGAAAGAGATGCACAGTGTGTTGTAATAATATCCCACTAGAGCGTGCAAGGAGATAATGGTTAAAAATAGTTTCCTCCTGCCTGAGACCAGGAGATCTGAGAACATTTTGGTGTCACAGATAGTTTTAAATAGTTTGCATGAATGAAACTGAATTGTTTGATTAAAATATTTTTAAGACAAACAAAAAATGGAAGTGTCAATGACACTGTAGCTTAACATGTCTGTGTGTTATGTTTGATGAAAAGGATAATGTTCAATGTTTATGAAAGGATTATGAAATAAGACAAGAATTGAGATAATTGGGAATATGTTAATTTCTGTTCCCTGTATGCTAAGTTTTCAATAAAAATGATAAATTCATAGTAATTTGTATACATTTATACTTACCAATGGCCCAGACATAGCTGGTGCTAACTCTAAAATATCTAGGGCCAAACACAAATTTTGCCCCCCAATCCCCCAAATTTGCATTCAAAACCAAAAATTAGAAGCCCTAACTGGTCCTCCATACATTTACCCTCTCTGCGCATGTGTAGACGTCAGGAAGTGACCAGAATTGGCGCCAACACCATTCTTTGTAAAAGAGAGTATTACATAATAATTCAGCGGGGAGGTATGAGTGTCCACTCATGGGAGGGCCCTTCCCATCTGGGCCATTGGTAAGTATAAAAGTTAAAAAATTTATAGTATTTTATATATACTTACCAATGACCCAGACTTAGCTGGTGCTAACTCTTTAAATTATAGGGCCAAACACAAATTTTGCCCCCAATCCCCCAAATTTGCATCAAAAAACCGAAATTTCAATGTCCTATGTGGTCCTCCATACTTTCTATCCACTGTGCATGTGCAGTGTCAAGGAGCTCTCGAAATTGGCGCAAATGTCATTCTTCCAACCAGTGCCTGGTAAGCGTTATGTAATCAGCGGGGAGGTATGAGTTCCCAACTCCTGGTAGGGCCATCCCCGTCTGGGTCATTGGTAAGTATAAAAAATATATAAATTACTATAAATTTTTTAACATTTTTATACTGTACCAATGACCCAGACTTAGCTGAATAGAAAAAAGGCTGGAGGGCCTAGGACATAAAGGAAAATCCAATAGGCTCAATTACATGTAAACAGAATAATCCCCTCAAGGAGAAGAGGAGTACAGGTTTTACATGTATCTTTCTTGTTTGTATCAAAAAAGAAAGGCAGAATACCATTCCGTAATTGAGCACAATAATCATCAATGATCTCTATTAACATCCAGTATAATCCCTTATACTAATCTTATTAAAGGAAAGCCAATAATTAAAGATAGTCCAGATAATGAGACTCTTTATACTCATTAAAATGTGTTTGAGGATTGTATATTAGCGCTCGTATGATCCGTGACATATACAAATGTTTCACACCGAGCTACACTTTTAAAAATATTATATGAATTAGCTTTACACTTTAAAACCATCCCGGCACCGACTCGGAATTACTGACTCCAGAGGAGGTATTCCCTTGCTTTTCACTATAAAGCAGGTGATATAAGGGAACACCATCCCCCCTCCTTTCCCTAGCCGTGGGTCAAATACCCCAGAGCGAAGAGGTCATCAGGACAGATATGCTGCCGGAACAGATACTTCATGCGCCGAAATCTTAAGCACAGACTGCTGAGTTGAAGATAATTTTTCATAAACAGTACGGATAGTTAATTGAATCCACCTTGCAATAGAATGGACCATAATGTCCATACTATTAGGCAGCAGAGACAGAAAGAGACGTTTATGTCCCTATCTGATAAACTCAGATCTACGTTTGTAAAAAAACGTATAGCACTAACAGGACAAATTAAAGGCCTATGCCCGTCTGAAGACGGAAGAGCCTTAATAACAATAGGTTCTGGATACTTATAGGAGCCTGATTCTAGCCAAAAATCAAACCTTAGTAGTCAAGGTAATAGTATTACCTACACTACGAAAGTGAGAATCATCAACATATAGTGCCTGAGACTCACTAACTCTTCTAGCCAAAGAGAAGGCTAAGAGAAACCTGTCTTATAACATAAGAATTTGAAGTCCACTGTATCAAGAGGCTCAAACGGCGCTTCTTTAAGCTTAAGAAGAACCCAAGCTAAATTCCACTTAGGACTTAATCTAAGGGTTCTAAGTCTATTTATCGAAAAGTTTTCCGTAACTTAGATAAAGAGACATTAGATCCAATCTGTAAGCTATCATGATGTGCATAGGTATCAACAGAATGATCCCTACCTCACCGTGAGAAAACCTTCCACTTACCAGCATAATTTAGTGAAGAGGAGGTCCTCCTACAGTTAGAAATTACATCCACTGCTCGTCCTGTAAATTGCAAACCGTGCAAGAAGGACCACACAACGAAAATACATGAAGGTTGAGACCTTGCGGGTTGTGATGCAGTGTGCGCAATTTCCCCTGCGAAAGAAGATCCTCTCGTGGAGGAAGCTTCCGCGGCATGTCCCACAGCAGACACCTGAGAAGATTTATCCATGGTCTCTGGGGTGACAGAGATGCTACCAACAGAATTTGCAGTGAGATTGCTTTATCTTGAGCAATATCTGCTGAATCAATGGCGCTGGAGGATATGCATATCCTATCATTCCTTCCCAAGAGATTGAGAAAGCGTCTACTGCAAAGGCTCGAGGATCTGGACAAGGCGACACATACGTCTGCAACTGATAGTTGAGATGCGTCGCAAAAAAGTCTACCCTTGGACGATCCCATTAGTGGCAAATCTGATTGAAAAATCATTGTTGAGAGTCCATTCTGACGTCAACATACAAACTATTCGAGAAAGGGAGTCTGCTAGAATGTTCAGACGACCCAGAATATGACGGACCGATAGAAGAACTTGATGCACTAGGACAAACAGAAGGATCCTTTCCGTTAAACTGAATAACGGAATGGAATGAGTGCCTCCCTGGTTCCGAATATACGCTACTACTGTCGAATTGTCGGACAGAATTTGAACATACAAATTCTGAAGAATGTTCATTCATTGACGTAGCGCAAGCCATATTAACATCATTTCTTGATGTTTATGTACTTGTTAGGAACTGCGGATCCTAAAGACCCTGGCACCCTGAATCTGTTGGGCTCAGAGTTATGCCGCAACCTGTTTGATTCGCATCCGTCATTATCGTTAAACTCGGATCCGGCAGTTGCAGTGGTACTCCTTGAGTTAACCACTGAAAATCTACCCAAGTCTGAAACTCTTGTTCACTTGATTTGACAAGACAATGTTCGATTCGAGCGAATGAGTCTTCACACTCAAATTCTGAGATAAAATATCTGTGGCGTGGACGAGTGCGTATCCGCTTCATCAGAATAAAATTCGCAGCGGGTCTGCACAAACCTCTCAGTCTGATGAATTCTCTCGCTGTTACTACATCTGAGTGAAGGCAAAAGCAAGCGTAACAACTGACTAATATCGCTCTGGTTAACGGCAGATGAACGAGATTGTTGTGCGTCTCTAAGCTCATTCCCACGTGGGTGAATGAATAGGACAGCACTAGATCCGACTTCTTTTCATTTACTAAGAAACCGAGATGTCGGAGCAATTGAAACAGACTCTGAACATTGCTCTGAAGCATTAACTTGCTGCCATAACCCTGAAGAATGCCGGCCAAGTTCTTCTTGGTAAGGTGATCTGCGTGAGATAATGCATCTAAATTCTATTAGACAATATTGTCGTCTCCAGTATACTGGAGTAAAAGACATGGATACCGGCAATTACAATTCCAGGTCTTCAGCCTAGTCGTCCAAACGCAGAGAAACTCTTGGCATGCCTAGTCCTGCCGTTTCAAAATTATGTCTTGCATTGATGAAAGGCCGCTGAATGGCGCTAGGCGATAAGAAACCTAATTTGCCCGTCTTTGAGGCTAGTTTGAATATAGCGTCATTCAAAAGTTCAAATGTTCATGACATTTCTGGACTAGGTCGGAAACTCAGGGAGGGTGTCCCTAATCCAGCATGGAAACTCAGGGAGGGTGTCCCTAATCCGGCCGAAAAAGTCTGTGTCCAGTGACGCTTTCAGTTTATTATAAGGTAACGCAGCATTTGTCCAGAGAAACAACTTCTAAAAGGTGATGCCGGATAAAATCTACGGCCACCTTAAGTTGTTCGGAAAGGAAAAATTTCAGCTGTGCTGATTCCCTTTTACCATCCGCCTGGACCACATAATAATTTCGGTACTGATTCTGCAGGGGAACGAACTGACCCAGCTTGCTCAGATAGTTCTTTACTGAAAAAGTTTCTGCTGGGATGCTGCGATGAATTGAGCTATCTGCGATAGCAAGTCCGTCACGGAGGCCTGTGGAGCCGCGATCTTACGTAATTTGCCACAGGAACCTCCAGGGACGTTAATTCCTGCATTTATATAATATGCGAACGTCCCAACTGGAAAGGCCTCGTGTCCTTGGCCAGTGGATAGCTCGACCTGGTCGACGTGGAATCACCTCCTGGTCCTGCGAGGATTGCGGAAGGAGAGAACACATTCTCCATGACCCGCATCTCACCCAGTCGACCTAGGGGCATCTGACCCGATATCTCAGGCCAGCATTACGACCCCTATGTGAGTCGCTACTCTGATGGTCTCCGGAGTAAGACGTAGAGGCTTTGATCCTCTATAGGAACTTCCTTTGGACGTATTCGCCCCCGAAGAAATGGCCTTACTCCTCCCTGCTGAGTCCGACTTTTTCAAAGCGGAATAATGCAGAGAATCCGGAGCTTTCTTAGTAATCTAATATAGACTGTAGAAAGCTTAGCAATGAAAAGAAGCTCTCCTGAGACCGGAGCGAATGGAAGAGTTTTTTCACCTTACTATCCACTCTTGTGGATGCATCCAGGGCACCATCACGTCTGACTAACTCCATATTGCCACTGAAAGGGCAGAGTTATACGGAGAATATGCTATAGCCCTCGAAAGAACTCTTAAGGAAGATTGAAGATCCTGAAATTCTTTCGCTTCGAGACATAGTGATAACGCTCTGGTAAGGTGATCTGCATGAGAAAATGTGTCTAAATTGTGTTCTCCAGTATACTGGAGAAAATAGACATGGACGCTGGCAATGACCGTTCCAGGTCTTCAGCCTAGTCGTCCAAATGCTGAGGAACTCTAGGCACGCCTTGTCCTGCCGTTTCAAATTTATGTCTAGCATTGATGAAAGGCAGCTGTATAGCGCATAGGCAATAAGAAACCGGATTTGCCAGTCTTCGAGGCTAGCTTGAATATAGCGTCATTCAAAAGTTCAAATGTCAATGACATTTCTGGACTGGGTCGGAAACTCAGTGACAATGTCCCTAATTCGGCCGAAAAAGTCTGTGTCCTGTGACACTTACAGTTTCTTATCAGGTAACGCAGCATTTTTGTCCAGAGAAACAACTTATAAAGGTGATGCCGGATGAAATCTACGGCCACCTTAAGTTGTTCGGAAAGGGAAAATTTCAGCCATGCTGTTTCCCTTTTACCATCCGCCTGGACCACATAATAATCTTGGTCGTCCCTACTGACTCTGCAGGGGAGCGAATCGACCCAGCTTGCTCAGATAGTTCTTTATTGAAAAAGTTTTTGATAGCTGCTGGGATGCTGCAATGAATTGAGCTATCTGTGATAGCTAGTCTGTCACAGAGACCTGTGGAGCCACAGTCTTACGTAATTAGCCGCTGGAAGCTCCAGGGACGTTCATTCCTGCATTTATATAATATGTGAACATCCCAACTGGAAAGGCCTCGTGTCCTTGGCTAGCAGATGGCGTGACCTGGTCGACGTGGATTCCCTGGTCGGCAAAGCAGGAGCTCCTGGGACGTTCATTCCTGCATTTATATAATATGCGAACTCCCCTGGAAATCTGTGGTCACATAGCCAAGGTGCGGTCGTGTGTGCTGACGTGAGGATGAGGAAGCCAATAGACAAGCCGCGTCGGACTGTCTATGCGACGGAGTGTCCTGAGCAGGAGGAGTGGACGTATGCTCCGACTAATGAACGAACATACAACAACATCGCGGCCCAGATGTTGTTGTAAGAGAGAGGGGACCTCTCTCGCTCGTGGTCCAGATAGACCTGGACGAGCTAGCTACCGGACTGACAGGCTTTCTCTGTACTATCCTCGGATCCGTCGTCGCTGGGTGTGCACGTTCAATGTTTATAGTGCTCGCATCACCCAAACTGCTTCCCTGGACTGCAACGGACGAACCCGAATGGTTGCTACACTGGGTGAGCTAGCGGACGATCAACGCCGTCGACCTCTGGGGACCTCTTAGGCAATTGTCGTATTTCCATGAGCACTTAGCCGCTAGCTCTTATATACTGCAAAGACGGAGACACACTTGTTGAAGACATCACGGAAACATCACCCTGTTCTTGTTCTTCTGAAAAAGAGACTGATAAACTAGAGTGACCTTGCGGAGAGAGGACCAGCATGGACCCCTCACAGCTAACAATATACCGTGACACACATCTCCAACGTTGTCATTCCAATTAGCACAACGTGAGCATGAATTAGTGCAAGTACACTGACTACAAGAAACACAACGAACATGAGAATCAGAGGAAGTATTTCCTCGCATTACAATTTGAACAATATTCTTTCATCATGAAAAAATATAAACAGTCATAGTACTCACACTAACCCTTGAAACAAAGATACATAATATAATATAATCCATTATAACATTTCGAAAAAATAATTTCAAAAAAAAAAAAATTTTTGAAAAATTTTCAGAAGAGCCCAAGTTCCCATTGGGAACAGTGAGCCCAAATGGATCCCCAAAAAACCTAAGTGTGTACAAAAATTTTAAAACATTTTTAAAAAATAATGTAACACTTACGGACAATATTAATGTATCTGGCTATGAGCAGAACTAAACAGAAGACAAGTAATCACTATCAGAAGAAACCGTTGTCAACATAATCAAAAGTGTACAAAAACCGGAAACATGACTCCAGGCACTGTAAACATGGCCCAAAATCAGTCACCAATTTAAACACTATCTAATGTAAAACAGAGACTTCCTGAGAAGAAACTGCAGTACATCGGATGGTAGATGCAGATAACAACGCCTAATCACCCAAGGGTGAGGACGTGAAAATGGGGAAAAAACAGAATAATCATTCTGTTACCAAGCCAAAACTCCCAAGAAATTTTAGTAAAAAAAAAAAAAATCCAAAATTATGCCAAAAGCATGGGAGAATAGCAAGGGGGGTATTAAGAAAAGGGAGAGAGGAAACACTGAACAAACAATGGTAAGTTCATAGCCAGAATGACAACATCAGGCTCATGCCCCGAAATTAGGGAACATGAAATAATTTCGTAAAAAAATTATAAGTTACAGCCCTGAACACATCCTGCCACTGTTTCTTCCTCTCATCCTTTTATTTCCTCCTTAGATCCACCACTTCTTTCATAAATATGTGTCTGGCATCATTTAAACTGAGATTTACAAGCACGAATATCAGTGACATGTTACTGATTTTAGGGCCAAACAAAGAATGACATTTGCACCAATTTCGAGAGCTCCTTGACAGTGCGCATGCGCAGTGGATAGAAAGTATGGAGGACCATATAGGATATTGAAATTTCGGTTTTTGATGCAAATTTTGGGGATGGGGGGGGGGTGCAAAATTTGTGTTTGGCCCTATAATTTAAGGAGTTAGCACCAGCTAAGTCTGGGTCATTGGTACAGTATAAAAATATATACAAATTACTATGAATTTATCATATTTTTACACAGTATACCAATGGCCCAGACATAGCTGAATCGTAAATAGGCGGAGGGCCTAAGACTTCTGATTCCAATCCTGCAATCCATAATGAATGGTCTTACATGTAGAACAGTTAGGAATTACATGTATGTCTCTCTATACAGTAATAGAGGAGACATATTCTAAACAAGGAGACGAATGAAGTAATTCCTTAATGTAAGTATGAAGACAAGTTCCTAATTTTTCAAGGCTAGCCCTGACTAAGCCCCAAAAATTAGGATGGCGTATCTGAGAATAAGAGAGAATCTCCCACAAACATACACCTTACAATAACATTTCAGCTGTATGCAGGATATAAATACGGATAAAACAGCATCCTTCAAAGATACATACATTTTAAGCCAGATTATGGGTAAAAACACCCGCCCCCCTTTTTGAAGAAACCTTCAAAATAAAAAAGGGGGAGAGCTCTGGAAACAATAAAAGCGGTACCCAACAATAATATAATTAATCGTCGAACACGCACACAGGTATTAATTCATGATTAATAAATGGTGCTTAATGTTACTTCAGAAGTCACAGCTATAGCGACGATCCTGGAAATTAATATTGCATAGTAAATAGCAGACAACGTACACAGATATGTCGAAAACCGGTGATATAAAATAAAACATACACATATCTAATCAAGCCACACTGAATGAATACTGAAGAGAAAGCACACTTCCTACATGATCCATTGGCGGCCACTGTACAATAAATTCCAGTAACAACACTCTGCAACGTGAATAATCCGATATCTATGATCGTAAAAGCATGTGTAATATGAGTACCAAACAAAATAGAAACTTGGATCTAGAGATGTACAAAGGTATGATTAACAGGCTCCTACACGGACCGCCCCCAAAATGAATTATTATTTCAAGGTCCACCGAATACAATAAAGCATTAGCCTAATAATAATAATGCGCAATCGTATATATATTAGCATGTAATCATCTGAATACCAGTTAACTGGTTATGCAGTCTGCGAGGTACTCAAGAGTAGCAATTTAATTGTGATGATTAATAAATAAACGCTTGTAAATAACAAATCAACCAAAATAATAGGGCATTAATTCAGCTAAAAAGCGGATGAGCCCATGAGGTCGCCACAGGACACTACATAAATGCATAAAATGCATTTATTACAACGGTAATTGCTTATCTTATAACACCTAAGGAAGTGTCTGAGTAGGGGGGTGGGGGGGGGGGGATTCGAAGTCATAACGAAATCTCCTCACCTGCATCATTCAATCGTACTTGTGTCAGTTAACAGAATATAGGAACCGCAATGGTTCTCTCACGGTGGGGAGGGGGGGGGAATTCGAAGTCATAGCGAAATCCCCTCACCCGTATTATTTAATCGTACCCGTGTCAGTTACGATAAAAATATAGGAACCAATTGGTTCCCTCACGTCTAACCGACTCCATATGCCACTATGGACGGAGAGGAACGTGAAGAATAAAACGTCCCCTGAAAGAAGACCCTCTCTGGGAGAAAGCTTCTGGGGAGCGTCACATAACCGACACTTGAGAATATTGATCCAAGATTCTTGTGACAACAGAGGTGCTACCAGTAGGATTCACTGTTTAAACTTAAACATAAGCTACTGAATCAAATGAATAGGGGGATACGCATATCCTAATATTCCTCTCCATGAATTTGCAGAGCGTCTACTACCTGCGCTCAATAATCTGGGCGTGGCGACACAAATGACGGTAACAATTGTTCCGGTGCGTCGAAAACTAAAGAATCCCACTGGTAGCAAAACTGTACAAATAAACGCATGTTAAGCTTCCCTACATATGAAACAGGCGACCTTTCCGAGAAGCGAGTCTGCTAGTACGTTCAGACGACCCGGTATATTACGGATAGAGAGACATGAAAATGATTCTCCGTTAGGTATTATAACAGAAGTGAATGGGTGCCGCCCTGGTTCCTGATGTATGCTACCACTATTGAATTGTTCAACAAACTCTGAACAAGTGTGAATGCAGTGATATAGCGCTAACAATATTGACATCATTCTTGATGGTTATGGGTTTCTACAGGAACCGAGGGTCTCAGACCCCTGCAATTATAGTCTGTAGGACTCAGGGCCGTGCCCCAAACTGTAGACTCATACCTGTCATAATCATGAAAGCCGGATCTGGCAGTTGCAGCGGAAGTAATGAGTTAACCACTGAAAATCTGCCTCAATATGGACCTTTTTGCTTACTATATCTGTTAAAACAATACTGGTCCTGAGCGAATGCGTTGTCACACTCCAGTTCTGTGTAAGAATAACTGGAGGGGGCGTGTGCTTAAGCGACCCATCTATACAAGATGCGTAGCCGCTGAGCACATCTCCATCAGTCGCATAAAACTAATTTGTTCTGGATATGACAGACGAACCAGATTGTTATGAGACATTACCAAGTTAATATTCGAGTGACAGAGCAGGGCGCTATCTCCAGACCAAAGCTATCCTTAGATCTATGCTTATAGCATAGTCAATCACTCAAACACTCATTTTAACCGACTAAATGATTACCATAAATAAACTTTTAGAGCTTTGATAAACTTGTTAACAAGCTCCAGTCTATTATCTGTCGGAACGAGCTCTTAGGCTTTGGTACGAGTAACAGGTGGCTACAGAATTCCAGAGAATCTTGATTCTCGACGACCTCTATTAACATCATTAAGAGAACCTTTACCTCCGATTGGAGAGACTCTTATGCAAGGATTAGACGAAATCATTGTCCATCAGACATTAAAAGAGTTGTGGTTCTCTGGGAAAGATAGTCGCAGGCCTTCCGAAACCACACTTCTGAACTACTAGCCTCCGTAACAGTTATCCAGATTGATGCTCATCTTGATAACCATCCATCAACCACAAAGCAATAGAGGTCCTAACTTACAACTGTAGCACCTGCGGGACTACGGAAGGAGGAACTGCGCCTCATTCGCGAAGAGCCTCGACCCAGCAGTTTAGGGGCGTCTGACCGGAAGTCTCGATCAGACGTTAGCCCCATATTCGAGTCGCTATATGATGATCCCTAGAGTAATTATATGAGAGTAAACTATACCCTCACGAGGAGCCCTTATAGGCGACCTTCTGTCTAGGACGTCCTCTCTTTCTCCTTTCTGCTAATGCGTGTCGAATATACGTCAACATAAGGAGCAGAGTATTGATGCTTTCTTTGTAGCTTGTTCATAAACCAATGAAAGCTTATCGTCAAAAACTTAGTGTCCGGAAACTGGAGCGACTCGAAGAGAGTTTTTCACCTTGTCATCTATTAAAGATGACGGCGCAAGGGCTCTGTCACGTCTATTTAATTCCGAATTAGTAGCTTGTTAAGACAGAGTTATATGTGATAAATATATAGCCCTGGAAAGGACTCTAAATGAGGTACAAACGTCCTCCAATTCCTTTCCGTTGAGATGTAGCGTCATAGCTCTTAAAGGTGATCTGCGTAATACACTGAGTCTAAATTCGCTCTGAATGAATAAATGTCATCTCAATTATGACCAGGCGAATAACGAATGATGAAGGTAAGGCCATAGCTAGGTCCTTAGCCTACTCATTCAAACACAGAGGAACTCTCAATACATCTTCACTGTTTTCTGACCAGCGGAACTACAGAAGAAGATGACAAGAAACCGCCTTACTTCTTTCCACTGAAAAGTTGAATGTGGAGTCATCTAAAAGGCCAAAAGCCTGCGACACCTGTCTATACTTAACTGCAAAAGACATTCCTTCTCTTTTTCAGGATAATTTAGCGTGCAACAACGTTAGCGGTTTCTTGTAAATAGACGCAGCATTCTGATTCGTTGGAACACATTCAGGGTAGTGTTGATGGAATAATCCTCTCAAGCCTGTATTGTTCCAAATGTGGAGGGTAAATTTCCTCCATATCCCGTCATCATTCGTCTGAATCAGTTGAAATCACGGTCAACGGCATCTGAATGTGCAGATAACTGGACCGACCCAGCACCATGTGACAGCCCCGATTTTGAGACTGCCGTCGATTGCTACTGCACTTGCTGGGATGCTGCGAGGAGCTGCGCATCTGCGTCAGCAAAACCATAACGGAGGCCTAAGGAGCCACGGCGGCTCCTGGGACAGTATGTCTGAGACGGCACTTTCTCCGGACGTCCTGATATATGAGGCCTCGTCTAAGCTATTGAATAGTGCTACTTTCAAGCTGTTGCAGCATTCTGATTCTTAGGAACAAACTCAGGGAAGTATAGATGCATAAGCGCTATCGCCACCCTGTTGTTCCGAAAGGGAAGTCTAATTCTCCTCCAAATCCCTTTCATCCTCCAACTGAATCATATTATACTCACGGTCATCGGCATCTGGACGCGCAGAGATGACTGGACCAACCGAGCACCTTCCGACAGCTCAAGTTCTGAGACGGCCGTCGTCTGCTTCTTCATTTGCTGGGATGCTGGGATGAGCTGCGCAATCTGCAACAGCAAGTCCGTTACAGAGACCTAAGGAGCAGCAGTCTTCTGTTGCATGGCCGCCGGCTGCTCCTGGGACAGTGTGTCCGAGATGTCTCTTCTCTGTGGACGTCCCTATAAATGTCTCTTTGGCTACTGTATGGTGTGACTTCTCTGACGAAGAGTGACTTTCTCGGCGATGCAGTCTGGATATCAGAAGTCACGTAGCCAAGGTGCAGTCGTGTGTGCTTGGTAGACGTTGAAGAAGCCATAATTATAGCCGACCCCGGCTATAAACTGAACGGAGCTCCGTCTGACGCAAGTTCCAATCCATAACATCTGGCCCCAGATGTTATAATAAAAGAGAGAGAGGGGGGCCTCTCTCGCTCGCGGTCCTTCAGACCTCGCCGAGCTTCTTGCTGAACTTGCCGGCTTCTTCCTTTCCGTCGTCGCAGGGTGAGCCTTATATTGATATTATATTATAGTGCTCGCTCTACCCGGACACACCCGGCGTCACGGTACCCTCAGGCGGTGTACCGCTTCATCGGTCCACCTAGCTGGCGACAGGGATTTGAAACCACACTGTGGTTTATTGCCCTGTCTAATATTCATGAGCACTTTTGCTGCTAGTTCTGATTGACTAATCAATGTGACGATGGAAGCACACTATCTGACGGCGTCACGTAAACGTCACCATGTTCTTGTTCCTCTGTAAATATAAACTAATAAACTAGAGCGACCTAGGGCGAGAGGACCGGTGGCAGCCTCTCATTATGGGAGGACTGGCAGTGGTCCCTCACTACCAACGTACCGTGACACCCGTCAGCAACGTTGTCATCCCATGCGACACATATGAACAAGAATTAGTAGAAGTACATCGACTACAAGCAAGGCAACCTACAAGAAAATAAGAGGAACAACTTCCTTGCCTTGCTTAAAGAGCAATATGTTTACATAATGAAGCAGACTAAGTCGATTGTACTCCCAACAATTCCACAGTAAATACAAATAAAAAGATACATAACAAAAACATTCAAAATATAAATCGAAAAATAGTTTACACCAAAAAAATTTTCGAAAAATTTTGACAAGAGCCCAAGTTCCCAAAGGGAATGAAGTGCCCAAATGTATCCCAAAAGAGCCCAAGTGTGGACAAAATTAATTTTTTCCTCCCCAAAATTAACTGCCACACTACAGGACTGTATAATGTATCTTACAATAGACCTACCATATCAGAAATAGGAACCTACACATAAATAACAAACGTTGTTAATGTAAACATCGTCCAACTGAAAACAGGAAACGAGACCCCAGGCAACACGGTCCGAAGTCAGTAACAGATTTTTGAACTATCCGATGTAAGGCAAGATCATCAGAAGAAAAAACGATACATTGGAAGTATGATGCATGGCTAAGAATGCCTAAACACCCTAAGGGTGAGGACGTAACCCTGGGGAAATACAGAAAAAACTTTCTGTATAACATGTTAAACTCACAAGAAATTTTACATAAAAAATTAAAAAAAACAAGCCAAAAAGCTTGGGAGATTAACAGGGGAGATCAAGGGAGGTTAGGGAAGGAATACTTAACCAACAGTGGAAAAATCATTATCAACAATGATGACGTCGGGCTCATGTCCCGAAATTAGGGAACATGAACTGATTTTTATAAATATTATAAAATTACAGCCCTGAACGTTTTCAAACCACCGTTTCTTCCTTCCTTCATCTAATTGTGTCCTTGGATCCACCAATTTAACCATTGATCTGTGTCTGGCATAATTATTGAGATTTAAAAAGCACAAAAGTCAGTTTGTTGTTAGTGACAAAGAATGGTGTTGGTGCCAATTCCGGTCACTTCCTGACGTCTGCGCAGAGGGTAAATGTATAGAGGACCAGTTAGGACTTCTAATTTTCGGTTTTGCATGCAAATTTGGGGAATTGGGGGGCAAAATTTGTGTTTGGCCCTAGATATTTTAGAGTTGGCACCAGCTATGTCTGGGCAATTGGTATACTGTGTAAAAATATAATATGAGGTGTAGACTGTACTAAAGAATTGAGGGGTGGGTTAATGTGGCCCTCACAGATAATGTATGTGGCCCTCACAGTTAATGTATATCAACGAAAGTTACCAATTTATAGTGAAATTATTCCAAAACGAGTCATCCTATCAAGTTACAATGAAATCTCTTCATAAGTACGGCCTGTAGACTGTGCTAAAGGTTTTGGGGCTTCGGGACTGTGAAACCATCATGGTTAACAGATCGCAACCAAAAGGGGACGTTCTCATCTAGATATTATACAGAGGCATCCTACCAAGTTACAATGAAATTCCTTCATAAATGCAACATGTAGACTGTGCTAATGGTTTTCGGGTTTTGGGCCCAGGCAGCCATCACGGTTGACCAATCGTGACCAAAAGGGATGTTCTCATCTAGACATAACCTTAAACCTGTATATAAAATTTTGTGATAATCGGATAAGAACTACGGGGTGTAGAATGTGCTGAAAGGAAAATGTGAACAGACTCACAGACTTCCGCACGCATGATGGCAATAGCTTATCTTGACTTTGTCAAGTTAAGCTAAAAATCATATTCTTTGAATTTGTTATTCAAAAACAATGATTTTCCTTGAAATTCAATACATTTCCTTGAAGTTAAAAAAAAAAACATTGTAAGCAAATTTAATGATGGCTTCAGTATAAGACCATAAAAAAAAGAACCTCTGTTTCTCAGGCCCGCACACATGGTCATTTTTGCTGCGCATGCAACCTTTTTATGACACCAAAAAATCTTTAAAAATTGTTTTTAAATATTGTGCTCATTTCGGTAAATCGATATTGATACGCTGGCGAATTTTAAATTAACACACTTCAAGCTTTTTCTACATCACACTTTAATAAAGTGGGTGGGTTTTAGCAATATTCACGACAGAAAGTGTTTTATTCTGTAAAAGGTAAGTCATAATGACAGCAAGAAGGAAGGTGTCTCAGTCTGACAACAAACAGTCACAAAGGGGAATGGTCGATTCGCACCACATTTCATTCGCACCAACCCTCAGAAAGTTTACAAAGTCAGGTGCTATGTTGAATGGAACACAGTCTCCTGGCATTTATTTTTAGTAACATTTGTATTGTAAATGGCCGTCATTGGGAATTTGTGTACTGTTATTTGAAACCGTTATGAGTTTCCCAGTTAATTTAAATAAATGCATTTGAGATGCAGGATAATTGGATAACTAATAGTAACCGTTGCTTGATATAAAAGTAACAGTCTTAGTTGAAAATAAATCGCATATTGGCAGGTATGTGCGGTCGAATTGGTTAATAAAAACACGCAAACATTCGTTTTGTATTTCATTTTCAGATTTCCGAAAAATATGATTTATGGATGAACTGCCCGTTCAAATGGGTTGTGATAATTTTGAATATAATGGGGAAAAATTGCGATTCAAGATTTTATTAAACAGGTTGTGAAAGGATTTTTTGTTTTTTTTGGTAAAATAAATCTGTGAAAGTTGGCACTTCGACATCTGATTTGTCCCAGAGACGTTTCACCCACGAGGCGTTTCGTCCTGTGTCATAATTTTCAGGCTTCACTGAAAAAACAAACATTCAAACCCCACTTCATTTATGACCCAACACCCCTACGGTGAATAACCAATATATTTGCGAAATTTTGCATGGTCCACCAGGCGTTTGGGTGGGGGTCGAATTACCACAAACAACCTCTCGGGGAGAAAGTAAAAAGAAAAAAAAAGGACCGACCACCCGCCCGCCCGCCCGCCCGCATGCTTTTTTGGAAAAAAATGTCCTGAGAAACAGACAATCAACTTTGTATGGCCTAAGCAATCAGACTTAATTTGTCAACAAATTTGAGAATTGCTGTGTAAAATCTCCTGGAAAGGGAAAAAATTTTATTTCCAAGAATGTTTGATCAAGTCACTAAAATTATTTTAGTAATTAATGGTCATATATGTTACTGGTTTCAATTCATATCTCATCTACTGTCCATGTAGAGAACAATTTTTTGTTGGTAAAAGCAACTGAATGGTATGAAATACTTGTCAGCCCTTTATCCCATAATCACATTTTTCTACAACAAAACAGGTGCCCCAACATGAAGTTTTGGGGTGAGCTTGCAAGTTACATTCAAAGTGACATGGCAGTTGTTTCTAAGCAAATCTTGGCTGCCTACACTTGAATTATTCAAGTTATCATGCTAGTGAGCTGAAAACAGGCAAAAATTAACTAATTAAGGGCCATAACTCTGCCCAGTATAGCTAAACCGTACCAGTTTTCAAACTCACTCAATATATTGTTAAGAAAGTCTCATATACCATATACTGACCAAATCCATTGATATTTGTTCAAGTTAAACTCCCAATGAGCAGAAAACCAGCACAAAATTAACAAATTAAGGGGCATAACTCCACCCAATATGGTCAAATGGCACCCATTCAAGACATTGTTAAAAAAGCCTCACATACCAATTATTGACCAAATCCGATGATATTTGTTCAAGTTACTGTGCTAATGAGAAAGGTGATGTCAAACCTGCCCATCTCGCTTTCCACTGACTTCATCAAACTATTAGTCGAAGTTTTGAAAAACACTCTATCAGCTGAAAGAACTGAATACTTTTAACCGAGACAAATGAAAGACAGTATTTTTAGCATGTTTTCTTTCTTTGCCACAGCTTTTACCACCTTGCATTTGGGGGTAAACTAAAGGCTTAATACCTGCACTTCCACTTCACCAAGTTTTAGAGCTCTAAATATTACATTGTCACCAGCCTCACGAGTAAATACATAACCACTCTTTTCTGCAAAAACTTCGTACTGTATGCCTGCATGTAAAGGTCCAATTCTGAAAAACAAAGTTAAGACAATACACAAAATAGAAAATATAATGTGTTTTCATTTTTAGAATTCACAAAAAAAAACAATGAGGGTGCCTTAAGCTGAGTTTGAATAGTTAATGGAAAGTCGGAAGTGTGTATCAGGATGAGTTTCAATTGTACTGGCTGGTTTGGGCCATTATGTTGGCTAAAAGAGTTGATTTAGATGAGATTTACACTAAGGCTGTACAGTGCACATGGTTAGTTACTCAGTGAAAATAAAAAAAAATGGTGACCATAAAGTGTGACTAAACCTGTGCATTTACTACAGCTGTATAAATTCACAGGGTCAGTTGGTTACAGGATTCAAGGAACTAATGGAAATATTTATACAGGATTGTGAAAATCTTTTTCAAGTGACTTCCAAAAATGAAAACGTATTTTATTTTCAATTAATAGCTTTTTATATATGTAAATTATTACCATTAGGGGTATTTCCAGATATTTTTATTAGATTTGAGGTCTGGACTAAAATCAATAATAATAACACAAGTTTCCTCTTGAAGACATTATCAAAACTAGAGTGATGCCACTCATGCAGCCCGACTGTCCCAGCAATGGCAATGCTTAGACACAAAATAGTCTGAGCCATTTTTTGTTAACCATTTACCTAAGGAATCTGCCATATCTGCTTTCCCGAAATAAAAGAATTGCTATTCAAATTTTATTTTTTTATTTCTCTATCCCAAAACATACCTCATGACCTATTAATGGAACAAGCTTGATGAAGAATTAAAGGTGTAACTCTGCAAATAAAAAAACTTTAATCTGGGAGTTCTAAGTTAAATTGACTGCAAAAAAGGGCTAACTATGTCCCAAAATAACATAAAACATAATGAGAATGATACAATCAATAGTAATTAATATTAATTAAAAAGAAAAAAAAACCTCCACTAAAAAACTTTAACCATAAACTTTAACCCTAACTCTAAATGTTAATAGACGAACAGATGGATGGATGTCATAACTATAACCCTGACTGTACTGTAAACAGTGGGGCTAAAGATGCCTAATTGGCACCCCAAGGAGGGGGGGGGGGGGGGGGTTTGCGGGAGGTTATAGGAGTCAAAATTTTTTTCTGCAAATAGTCACTCTAAATCCTTCAAAATGCATTTTGGGACCAAAGGAAAAAAAGTTCCTAATTGGCATGATTGGGGTGGGGGGAGGGGGGGGGTGGGGGGTGGGGGGGGGGGGTTAATGGAGTTAAAAAAAAGTTCTGTAGTAATCACTCTAACTCATGTACTGACAAGAATTGAAATCCGTTAACTATTGTTCAAGTTATGCCAAAGTTCGGACAGACAAATAGACGGACTGACAGATGGACAGAGCTCTATGCTATATCCCTTCATGTGGGGGGTTTAAAAGGTAACAAAGTATGTGGTAAAAGCCTAATTTCAAATTTAGAGAAACTGAGTTCAAAAACCGTTTTGAAAAGGGTTAAATTAATGCCAATATTATTTGAAACCACCGTATACAGGTTCTGTAGACCTTGCCCCAAATGAAAAACAATGACGTTGTAACACAGTGTTTGAAGATTGAAAGGTACAACCCTGAAAAGCAAAACTTTAATCTGAAACTTTAAGCTGGGAATACTAAGTAAAACTGACTGCCAAAAAAGGGTTAAATATTTCCAAAAACCGATAAAAGAAATCATTGATGTAAATGCAATCATTAAGTTGTATTGACTATTCAGGAATTAAAGTAAGAAAGTATGTGGCAAAGCCCAATTTAAAATACAAAGAAACTAAGTCTGAAAACATGTTTAAAAGGGGTTAAAATCATGCCGATATTAATGAATATCACTGTAGAAATGTTCAGTGGATAGTAGACATTGTCCCAAATGAGAACAGTGACATTCCGCTAAACTGTTTGAAGAATAAAAGGTGTAACTCTGAAAATAAAAAACTTTAACCAAAAACTTTAACCTGGAAGTTCTAAGTTAAATCGACTGCAAAAAAGGGTTAAATAGGTCCCAAAATAACATAAAACATAATGAGACTTGATACAATCAATAGTAATTAATAAAAAGAAAAAAACTGTAACCTTCACTAAAAAACTTTAACCACAAACTCTAAACCAAACTCTAAATGTTAACAGACAGACAGACGGATGGATGGACGAACGAACGAAAGTCATGACTATAGCCCTGACTGCAAACAGTCGGGTTACAAATGTCTAAATGGCACCCCAAGGGGGGTGGGTAGGGGTGTTATAGGAGTAAAAAAAATGTTTGCATGATGCTGAAACACACTGTTTGAAGAATGAAAGGTACAGCCTTGAAAAACAAAACTTTAATCCAAAACTTTAAGCTGGGAATACTAATTAAAACTGACTGCAAAAAGGGTTAAATATTTCCTAAAACCGATTAAAAAAAATCTTTGATGTAAATGCAATCATTGAGTTGTACTGACTATGCAAGAATTAAAGCAAGAAAGTATGCGGCAAAGCCTAATTTCAAATAGAAAGAAATTAAGTCTGAAAACATGTTTAAAAGGGGTTAAAATAATGCCAATATTAATGAAAATCACTGTAGAAAGGTTCAGTAGACAGTAGACATTGTCCCAAATGAGAAACAGGGACACTGCACAAAACTGTTTGAAGAATTAAAGGTGTAACTTTGTAAACAAAAAAACTTTAATCTGGAAGTTGGAAGTTAAATTGCCATACAGAAAAGGGTTAAATATTTTCCAAAATAACATGAAACATAATGAGAATGATACAATCAATAGTAATTAATATTAATTTACAAGAAAAAAAAATTTAACCTTGACTAAAAAACTTTAACCACAAACTTTAACCAAAACTTTAAATGTTAAGAGACGAACAGACGATGGACGGACAGACATCATAACTATAGCCCTCACTGTAAACATTTTGGGCTAAAAATGACGCAAATCCCTACACATGCACCTAAGGGTAACAAAACAATTATCAAGCAAATAACTAAAGTTGAAGTGTCTTTGTTGATTACCTCATAAACAGGTAGAGTGCTGGAATATTTGGGCATTAATCTGAAGTGCCGGTAACCCAACTTAAAAGACTTCATATTCAGTGGACGTACTCCATATTATCTTTGAAGTGAATTTATTTAGTCTTTGAGGAATTTCCTTGTTGCAATTTATGAGAGAGTGCCCGTGGGTACTCTCCCATAAATTTCAGCAAGGGCAATGCAAAGTGTGTGCTACTACCCCCGACCCACAGGCATGTTCAAAGTAGCCTAAAAGGTATTGTAGGACATAAAAATTTCCTTTCTAAGTCGAAAGAGTAAAGAAGGGCCATAACTCTGGGGAAAATTATTGACGGAACCAGTTCCTTGTGCATATCCATTCCCCAGTGCAGGTCTATCAGCATACCAAAGGAGATCCATATCCGACTGATGGCTTTGGAATTACAATGCAAAATGTTTGTATAGACAGATGGATGGATGGACAGAGAGGGCTTCACTAGATATCCCCCGAATCCTGCTTCGGAGGTTGGAGGCATAACAAGGCAAAGACATATCAACATATTTTGAGGACCAAAAATAATTAGGCACTCTACCAGTTAAATGAGGGAAGGAATGAGTGAACAGTGAATGAGGGCACTTCTTGTTTTCAGGGGCAAGTATGATAAATTTATTTATCACATAATCACACCATTCTATAGTGTATTAAAGCCATGTAATAAATTTTCATATTACACTGGTGTAATAAAGGTAAAGAGTCTCCAAATGGAATGTCAGCATCTGAGTGAATCACATGCTGACATTCCATTTGGAGACTTTTTACATCAGTGACTGTATTACTACACTACTAATGTGTTCAAAACAAACATGGCCGCTGCAGTAAACGTTCCAGAAAACTGTATTGTAAAAATTGATGGAAAGGGCCAGGGGAAGAGTACTTGGGCAAACAAATCATGGTGCTGATGTTTACATCACAGTGAAAATTGAAGGAATTGACTTTATTGTAGATATTCAACCTGAAAGGTTAACTCTCATTCATAACCCATGTACTAAAGCCGAGTCGATACAGCAGACGTCAAGTAACAATGTCAATGTTGAGACCAGTGAAAATAATAGATTTGCTGCTGCTGAAAGTAATATTGATGAATTTATATCAATGCAGATTAATAGGAACACTGCTTCAAAAACATTTTATGACTTGAAACTGTTCTATGCTTACCTTGAGCATTCAAACAACAATGATAAACGTGTAATCCATGAAATTCCTCCCAGTGAACTTTCTGAATTGTTGTGTAAATTTCTCATCAGTATTCGTAAAGCTGACGGTTCTGAGTATGAGCCCACTACTCTCGGGGGGTTTATCTCCAGTTTTGATCGCCAACTTCGGAGGCAAAGGTATGGGTACAGCATAATTAACAGTGTGGAATTTTGCCAGGTCCGAGATGTCTTAAAATGTAAACAAATTGCCTTGAAGCGCGATGGGAAAGGGAATCTACCAAATAAAGCTCAGCCAATATCCGATGATGAAATAAAAATTCTCTGGGAAACTGGTCAGTTTGGATCGTTAACACCACAAAGCATTATAAATACCCTGTGGTTTTATTTCACAATTCACTTTGGTCTGCATGGTACATCTGAACATCATGAAATGTGCTGGGGTGATATTAAACTTTGTGAAGAGTTCAACCAAGGTGCATATCTTGAATTCAATGAACGCCAAACAAAAACTAGAACTGGGTCAAATCCAAGAGATGTGCGTCGCGTGAAACCTAAGTTGTGGGCAAATACAGCTGAGCCCGAAAAATGTATAGTAGAAATTTATAAAACATTTTCAAGTAAGCGACCAAAAGACTTCTGTGATGTAGATCGTCCCTTTTATATTGCAACACACACTGGAATTCCTAAATCTGGTGAATGTTGGTTCAAGCGGCAACCAATTGGTGTGAACAAACTTGGCTCTTTGATGAGAAGAATGACGACAGCAGCTGGTATCGCAACCACTGACAAATGAAAGTGTCAATGACACTGTAGCTCAACTTGTCAAGACAAAGACATGCACATGTATAGTATGTGACACAGCAATGACAAACATCTAGGTAATGACCTGATAACAAAGGTACATATAAAGTATTGTAATGGTCTGTACATAAATACTGACCGTTGCCTGTAACAAATGTATAGGTAAAGTATTGTAAAGGTGGGTGACAGTCAGATGCTAAACTAGAAAAGAAAACTTTGCGTCCCAGAGTGGGTCTGACTGAACCCCAAAATATTTGTTCTCATAGCACAGTGATAACAAAGGCACCCCAAAACACACTCGTTCCTGTCCCAAGGTGAAAACAAAGGTACCCAAGAAGTTTCGTGAAGATCAATTCATAAATACGAGCTGTATAGAACTTGTGACAAAAAACTGATTGGACCAAATTTTGGTACAAAATGGCCACTGGCAGCCATCTTGAATTTTGGACCGTACCCAGAAACACTCATTCTCGTCCCAAGGTGATAACAAAGGTACCCAAGAAGTTTTGTGAAGATCGGTTCATAAATACAGCCTCTACCCTGAGCCGTATTGACATGTGTGCTCACATTGTGCAAGTAGCACTGAATAAGTCAAAGTTCATCTAATTTGCATAATTTCTGCACGAAAAAAAACCCCTTAGAATATGTGATGTATTCCATGTTACTAAACATTCATACAAAAATTTATTCAAATCAGAACTTTCATACAGAAGTTCTGTACAAAAGACTGATTGCACTAATTTTGGTACAAAATGGCTGCTGGTGGCCATCTTGAATTTCGGACCACACCCAAAAACACTCGCTCTCATCCCACGGTGATAACAAAGGTACCCAACAAGGTTCGTAAAGATTGGTTCATAAATATGGCCTCTAGTCTGAGCTGTATAGAAGTTGTGTACAAAAAACTGATTAGACCTAATTTCGGTACAAAATGGCCACTGGCAGCCATCTTGAATTTTAGACCGCACCCAGAAACACTCGTTCTCGTCCCAAGGTGATAACAAAGGTACCCAAGACATTTCGTGAAGATCAGTTCATAAATACAGACTCAAGTCTGAGCCGTATTGACATGTGTACTTAATGTGTGTAAGTCGCACTGAAATATCAAAGTTCATCTAATTTGCATAATTTCTGCACGAGAAAAAAACCCGTATTATATGTGATGTATCCCATGGTACTAAACATTCACACAAAAAATTATTCAAATCAGCGCTTTCATATGGAAGTTCTGTGCAAAAATCTGATTGCACCTAATTTTGTACAAAATGGCTGTCATCGGCCATCTTGAATTTCGGACCGGACCCCAAAACACTCGTTCTTGTCCCACGGTGATACCAAAGGTACCCAAGAAGTTTCGTAAAGATCGGTTCATAAATACGGCCTCTAGCCCGAGCCGTATTGGCATTTGCACTTACAGTGCTGAAATTAACACCAAAAAACATCAAAATTAGTCTAATTTGCACAATTTACGCACGAGAAAAAAACCCGTATTATATGTGATGTACCCCATGGTACTAAACATTCATACAAAAAATTATTCAAATCAGAGCTTTCATATGGAAGTTCTGTACAAAAAACAGATTTCTGCATCATCGGTACAAAATGGCGGCTGGCAGCCATCTTGAATTTCGGACCCCACCCAAAAACACTCGTTCTCGTTCCACGGTCATAACAAAGGTACCCAAGAAGTTTCGTAAAGATCGGTTCATAAATACGACCTCTAGCCCGAGCCATAGCCAATTGTTGACGTACGGACAGATGGACGGACGGACGGACGGACAGACAGACGACGGGCCATGACAATAGCTCAAATTTGACTTCGTCAAAGTTGAGCTAAAAATTGTCAAACCATAGTGCCAGAAAGCACATGATACAAAAGTTGAATGATAGAAATATATCAACAAACCACATTGTTCAAATCAGCAGACATCGCAATATTCAAACAGTGAACAATTATTCCACCCTAAATGAATTTCAACATCAGAAAATATCATGTGTTCTCTCCAGTTCAAAGGTACCTGAAGTTCCACCAGTTTTGAATTATCCTCCCTCAGAAAGCACATGTTTAAACCAAATTCCAGTATTGTCAGTGAATAATAACAATAGTTCCAATGATAACAAATGCTCAATGCAGCTCCACGGTACAATAAACTCAATCTTTTCTAACAACAACATACACGGTGGTCATTTTGAAGTCCACGTACACCATGCATGTGAGTGAAAATTCCCGACTGAATCAGCTGAATTACCAAACTTCGCAAAGCGTCGACGAGTTGTTATAGAAACAGATTCTGACAGCGATTGACACAAAAGGATTTTTATGAAATATTGTTGCATTAAAAGGTGTTATTTATTGTTATTAAATCCATATGTGGTGGAATATTGAAATTTTATATTTTCGTGATGAAAGCATGCTGCAAATTTGAATAATGTAGTGAGTTTATTAGGAACTATTTTCTGCAGCGTACACAATATGGGAGCACAGCGTCACAGCCAGAATCGCAACAAGAAGGCTGTACAGAATTATTTGTTCGTTTTTAGTAGTTAACACCGGCAAAAAATGACAATATCGGATTATGTGATAAAAAGAATCTCAAACTCGTTCCCGTTTAATATTGAAATTTAGGAAACTCGTCAAGTAGATTTCATTTGCAACTCGCTAAAGCTCGTTGCAAATGAAATCTACTTGACGAGTTTCCTAAATTTCAATATTAAACGGGAACGAGTTTGAGATCCTCTATTTATTAATCTATTTATTGGGATTTAATGATACTTTCGACAGCCCGGGTCACCTTGTGTTGGACAGTTTTACAGGTGGATGAAGCCGGAGTACTTGAAGAGAACCACCGAGCAACTGTCAGCCTCCCCAACGTGTTAACTCCACACAGGCAGGGTTTAGCATTGGTTGAAGACAAGTGCACGATTGACAAGCAGTACACCTTAGTACACAGCACCACCATATATCCACATGGGCAGTTGGGATGAAGTGCCTTGCCAAGGATACAATGCACTTACCCATGGTGGGGATTGGACCATGGACCTTTTGGTTTGAAGTCCAATGCCGTAACCACTGAGCTACTGCACTCCATGGTATGATAAATACAGAAATTAATATAATTATTTCATATTTATCCACTATTTCAATTGACTCAAGCATGGCTTGAATAGCAAGGGTGGTGGTAAAAAATGGCAAGTGCAGGACTGAAGAAACAGATAAGAATAACTGCAAACTGAAAAATAAATCACTAGCTGACAAACATATGCCATATTTATTTATTTATTTGGGTTTACTGACACATTTGACAGCCAGCATCACCTTGTGTCAGGCAGTTTTACTGGTGGAGGAAGCTTGAGTACTCGGAGAGAATCAATGAGCAACAGTGAGCAACTGTCAAGACTCCCCAATATACGAACTCTACACAAGCAGGGTTAGCATTGGTTGAAGACAATTGATGTGATTTGGGCTCCCATAATCCTGAAACTCATCCACATAGGGATGGTGTATACGAAATATCGAAAGATTCTGACTAGTGGTTCTGGAGATTTTTAAAGAATATTCCTCATACTGCACTAAGTTAAAAGTAGGGCTCCTGTTTGGAGCCGAAATATAAACCGAGGGGCTTGATTTGAACAAACTTGAATCTAATCCCCCTTCAAACAATATATCAAAATACTCTCATTGGTGGTTCTGGAGAGGATTTTGATCATTTTTTAAACTAAGCTAAGCATCGACAGTACCCCCTATGATAGCATTCTTTTTACCATTTGATTCTACTGGTCCTCTGGATGCTTCATACCAAATAACAATTCTCTGTTCTGTGTGATTTGCGAAAAGTTGACCTTTGAAAATATTTCTATTTTAAGCTTCTTGGATTCCCAAGCATAAATTGTTTTTTTTAATAAATCCTGTACTAATGACACACCAGAACCACAAATTTGGTTCAAAGCAGCCCATGAGTTCAGAAAATAAAAATTTTGGGTGGGCCAATAATCTTGCCATCAGAAGGGCAAATAAACTTAATGCTATACCTCAAAAGGAAGCCCAGTACCAAATATCAAGTCATTGTACCAAACGTTTCATGAGAAAATTTTTGGTACAAGATTGAGGGAATTTTGTTCCACCCCCTACCTTGGAGAAGTAAGAATAACATGTTCACGGATGCTGAATGCCTGACAATGGATGAAGGTGTCAGTGACCAAGTGTGTATGACTTACCATGACTTTTCCATTAGGTGAGTTAAAAAAAATTTCACCCAATGGATCCCTCCCCACACGCCACTATAATTATCTAGCCCCTCCCTCTCTCCCAGGCATCATGCAGCCTGGTTGACCCCATATGAACATACGTTAATCTCATCCACCCACATATATATCTGACTAAATTTGACCACAATTGTCCCTGTCATTTGGGGCAGAATTCATTTACATGAATAAATAGTAAATTCTCCATTGGGTTCTTCCCTTAATTTAAATTACCTCTGAAAATCAGTTCAGTGTTTGTCAATGAACAAACCTTAATCCAGGAGTCATGATAATGCTATATACCAAATATATAAAGATTCTGCCTGGTGGGTTTAAAGAAAATCAAAAAATATTCCTCATATTGCATCAAGTTAAAATGTGGCCTCCTATAGGGATTCAATTATGAATCCATGGACGTTATTTGAACAATCTGGATCTGCCCCCCCCCCTCCACACCCCTATATATTTATTTTTTAAATTTTTTATGTGTTTAAGGTCACATATTTCTGCACAATGGCTAACTGTAACCACAACACAGATATAAAGACTAGTCCAGCCAATCCTCTATACACAAGTTCCCCCCCCCTGCCCCCCCCCCCTGCCCCCCCCCCCCCCCCACCTCCACATCTAACATTGAAAGTCTTAACATTTTCTTTTCATGCAAACTATTATTTTGAAGAGAATTTCATCGATATATTCCATTTACAAGATTCATATGTATAAGTCATGAAAAAAATTTTTTTTCGTGGGGATAAGGATACCCTGATCAGGTTATCTTACCCCCCCCCCCGATATTCAAAGTCGTAAATTTTTTTTTTTTTTTTATATTTACTGAAACCACTATTTGAAGGCAATTTCATCAATGTATTCCATTTGCAAGATTTATGTGCATAATGGGGAGGAAGATAGCATGATCAGATTCTCTTCTCCCTACCTAACGACTGAAGTCTCAATATTTTCTTTTTTTTATTCAAACCAATATTTTGATATTAAATATCCTAAATATTTTCAATTTTCAATCTTCATATGCATAAAACTGTGAATTTTTTTTTTTTTAGGTTTGGTAGGGGTGGGGGTGGGGGGGGAGGGAAAGAGAGGTAGATACCCATATTTAGGTTATCTTCTACCTCACCTGACATTCGAAGTCTCAACATTTGTTTTTTTTTACTAGAACCACTATTCTGAAGCAAATTTCATCCATATGTTCCATTTTCAAGATTCACATGCATAGATTGAAAAAAAAAAAGAAAGATTTTCAGCATTTCGACCTTGAAGGAATAAAATCATCTGGATGAATCATCTTTCAAATGGTACAAAAATGTTGATTGCCACATAAGAAACTCAATATTTCAAGAATTTTGGAGAGTTTTGTGTGTGAATTTGTAGCTCCTCTCCAACCTTGACTGTCGAGTTTTCATATGTGCTCTAGTTGTTTTTTAATATAACAAAGATGTACCAAAACAAATTCTTTGAAAGGTTCTGTTGCTAAATGCAGTAGAAAAAAAAATGAAAAAATTTAAAGTAATTTATATATTTTTTATACTTACCAATGGCCCAGACTTAGCTGGTGCTAACTCAAAATTATCTAGGGCCAAACACAAATATTGTCCCCCAATCCCCAAAATTTGCATGCAAAACCAAAAATTAGAAGTCCTATCTGGCCCTCCATACATTTACTCTCCACGCATGCGCAGATGCCAGGAAGTCACCGAAACTGGCGCCGACATCATTCTTTGTAAAAAAGATTATAATATAATAATTCAGTGGGGAGGTATGAGTGCCCAGTACTGCCCACTCATGGGAGGGCCATTCCTGTCTGGGCCATTGGTAAGTATAAAAAATATATAAATTACTTTAAATTTTTTCATATTTTTATACTAAAACCAATAGCCCAGACTTAGCTGAATCGTAAAAAAGTGGAGGGCCTAGAACTTTCGAAATAGTTGATCAACATAGATCAAATCCTTCAATCCATGATGATGGAATTAGAATAATTAGAATGTTAAAAAATTTATAGTAATTTATATATTTTTTATACTTACCAATGACCCAGACATAGCTGGTGCTAACTCTTAAAATATAGGGCCAAACACAAATTTTGCCCCCCAATCCCCAAAATTTGCATCTAAAACTAAAGAAAACATGTCCTGAAAGGCCCTCCACACTTCGCCCCTACTGCGCATGCGCAGTGTCAAGGACGTTCCGAAATTGGCGCCATTAATCATTCTAATAACCAGTGCCTGGTAAGCGCTATGTACTCAGCGGGGAGGCAAGAGTTCCCAACTCCTGGGAGGGCCATCCCCGTCTGGGTCATTGGTAAGTATAAAAAATATATAAATTACTATAAATTTTTTAACATTTTTATACTGTACCAATGACCCAGACATAGCTGAATAGTAAAAAGGCTGGAGGGCCAAGGACATAGAGCAAAATGGAATACGCTCAATAAAATAAAATAGAGTCATCCCCTGTAGGGAAAAAGAAGTAATAGGCCTTACATGTATCTTTCTTATTTATGATAAATTAGAAAGATACAACACCTTCCAAAATTGAGCTTCATACATCCATGTACTCTATTAATATCCAATATAATCCTTATACTAATAATTTTTAAAGTAAGCCAATAAATAAAGTAAATCTAGAGAATAGAGACTCTTATACTCCTAAAAGTGTCTGAGGATTGCATAATCATGTCCGTTGACATATGCAATATTCAAAAGCTATACTTTAAAAACTAAGACTTGAATGAATTTTAAAAACCTAAACTTCTCACTAAACAACCATCCCAATAACAGCTCAGAATTACTAACTCCGGAGGAGGTATCCCCTTGTTTTCATAGTAAAACAGGTGACCCAAGGGAACACCCTCCCCCCCCTTTTTCTTGCCCTGGGTCAAATAGCCCAGAGCGAAGAGGGCAGCCGAACGGAGACACTGCCGAAACAGACAGCCTACCTAGCTATAGTAGCAACTGTTAAGTGAATGACATTCTGAGCAGTAGATAATAGACCTAACAATAGAGGCCTCCAGAAATGGACTCGATATTTCTAAGATAAAATTCATGAATGTGGATGGCTGAGCGCAATGAGCGGCCTTCAAAAATCTATAATAGCGACACTATTAATGTAAGCCCAAGAAGTAGAAGAACTCTTACTTCATGAGCCGAAATCTTAAGCACAACTGCTAAGTCAATGATATACCATAAGCAGTACCGATAGTTAATAGAATCCATCAACAATAAAATGGAGCGTAACGTCCTTCTACTAGACATCAAAGACAGAAGAAGCTTACGCCCTTTGTAATAAACAGATATCTGTTTATAAATACATAAACTGTACCCGGAAAGAGTAAAGGCCTATGCCCATACGAAGACGGAAGGACCTTAAAATAATAGGTTCTGGATAATAGGAGCCTAACTCTTATGCAACAATCCAACCTAAATAGTAACGGAAGTATTGATTCCGAAACTATGAAAGTGAAAATCATCCATCGATAGTGCATGAAACTCACTGACTCTACAGTAAAAGAGAAACCAACAGAATTACTGTCTAAAAGGTCAGAATTTGAAAACTACTGTTTCCAGAGGCTCAAATGATTACTTAGCTAAACAAGAACCGAAGTTAAAATCCGTATAGGAATTTAATCTAAAGATTCTAAGTCTATTTATCAAAAAGTTACTAACTGACTTAGATAAAGAGACAAAAGACTCAATTGTAAACTATCGTAGAGTGCATAGGTATGAGGTAACATAAACCTATAACCTAAATAATAACAGGCTGCAGTAGATCTTGTGAAACAAGTATACTAAAAAATAGCAATGAGTAGTATGGAGGGATCAACAATATGAACATAATGATCCCTACACCACGACGGAAGAGCCTCCACTTTAGCCGCATAGAATAGCGAAGAAGAGGATCTCCTATAGTAAGAAATCGCGTCCAAAGCTCGTCCAGTACAGTGCTTACAATGCAATACGGACCACACAACAGAATACATGAAGGTTGCGACCTTGCTGGTTGTGATAAAGATGACACGATTTACCCAGTGAAAAAGATCCTCACATAGAGGAAGATTTCACGTTAAGACCCACAGTAGACAAGAGAGTAAATTACTCATGATCTCTGTGAAGATAGAGATGCTATCAACAGAAATGTATTGTGGTTGTTTATCTTAGCAATACCTGCTAAAACAACAGCGCCGGAGGATACGCGTATCCTATCATTCCGTCCTATAGATCAATAGAGCATTAACAATATTAGCTCAGAGATCTGGACAAGCCAACACATACGTCTGCAATTGATTAGCAAGCTGTGTCATAAATAAATCATCATTGGGCGCTCCCATAGATAGCAAATCTGATTGAATACTTGTTTGTTGAGAGTCCATTCTGACAGCAACAAGCGACCCGTAAGAGAACGGGAGTCCGATAAAACAATCAGACGACCCGGAATATGACGGAACAAAACTGAACTTGGTGTACTATAACCAACAGACGGATTCTTTCCATTAAATTGAATAACGGAAACGAAAGAGTGCCTCCCTGGTTCCGGAGATACGCCACTACTGTCGAATTAAAGGACAGGAATTTGGGCATGCGTTTCTGAATAATGTTCATGCAATGACATAAAGCAAGCCTAAAAAACATTATTCCGCGGAAGTTAAACTGATTGCTAAAAGACTGCGGAACCCAAAGACCCTGGCACTTCGAATCCGTAGGGATCAGTATTATATCCCAATCTGTTTGACTGGCAACCGTCATAACAGCCACACTCGGGTCCGGCAACTGCGGCGGCACTCTCTGAGTCAACCACCGAATGTTTGCCCCAGTCTGAATCTCTTGTAACACTAGATAGACAAGAGAACGTATAAATCGAGCAATTCATGGATTGCCGAAAAGTTGCCGTCGAAGAGAAGCTCCTCCGAGAACGAAGCGACTCTGAGAGAGTTCTTAACCTTACTATCCACGCGTGTGGATGTAGCTAGGGCTGCGTCACGTCTGACTAACTCCAATCAGCCACTGAAGGGCGGAGTTATACGTGAACAAACTACTGCCCTCAAAAGAAATTACATTGAGAATAATATCCCGTAAATCTTTTCTTGAAGACGTAATGATAACGCCTCAGTAAGGCGGATTACGTATAATAAAGCGTCTAAGTTAAGTCTACTATACATAATGTCGTTCCCAACATTGAAATTGGAAAAGACATAAACGGCGAAAAAGAATATATGCAGTCTTTAATCACACCGTCTAGACGCATATGAACTCTCGGTATGCCCTGCTCTGCCAAAATAAACTATTTGTATAAATGATAAAATGGCAGAAATGAGCAACGCGGACAAGAAACTAAACTATCATGCTTAGTAGCAGGCTTGTATATATATATATATATAGCGTCGAAAAATAAAACACATGTTGTAATGACAATATTGGACTGCGTCGGTAAGTCAGGGACAATGTCCCTGAACCGATCGAAAAATCCGAGTTCAATGACGCTATAAGTCTCTTATTCAAGATCGCAGCAATGAAGTCCGAAATAATAATCACTGGAAGATAATGCCAGAAGATATGAAAGGCATCTTCCGATACTACTAAAGGGAAAACTCGAAATCTTTCGAATCCCTTTCGCCATCCTGTCGGACCCTATAAAGCGTTCGGTCGTCCGTAGCTGATGCAACCGCGGACCGCACCGACCCAGCGCCGTCGGATAATTCCTGATTCGACCGAGAAACTGTCAATTGCTGGGATGCTGCGAAACAACTGTGCTAACTCGGATAGCACGTCCGTCACTGAGGCCTGAGGAGAAGCGGTCTTACGATGCATTGCTGCTGGAAGCTCCATGATCGTTACCCCGAGCATACTACCAATATGAGAGCAAACGGAGTGTATAGGCCTCGTGTCCCTTGGCTACCGGATGGCGCGACCTATTCGCCGTGTAATCACTGAATGCCGAAACTGATCGGATACTCGAGGTCACGTAGCCAATGTGCGGTCGTGTGCCCTGCTGTGAGGATGAGGAAGCATTAAAGACAGTCTCTCGGACTGTCAATATAACGGAGCGTCCCGACCAACGGACATATGCTCCGAATGTAAAATATCTGAACCACAACATGCGGACCCCTATGTTGTTGGGCGAGAGAGGGACCTCTCTCGCTCACAGCCCGGACGGACCTGGACAAGCCAGGAACCGGACTAACAGGCTTCCTCCGATCTGTCCTCAATCTGCCGTCACTGGGTGAGTACTAAAGTAATTAAAGTGCTCGCATCACCCAAATCTCCTTCCTAGACCGCAACGGACGAACCCGGCAGCCGAACCATTCGATGAATGTACGCTACACCGGGTGAGCTAGCGAATGTCACTCCGTAGGCGATAGACATATTCCATGAGCACTTATTGCCGCTAACTCTTCATTAACTATGACGACAGAGGCACACTTTTGAAAGACATCTCCATAACTCTTCGAACAAGAAACCAGAAATGCTTGGATAGCAAGCATAAAATAATAATATATATAGCGTCGTTCAATAATTCTAAAGTTTGTGTGACATTATTGGACTATGTCGGAACTGAGGGACGATGTCCCTGAACCGAACCAAAAATTTCTAAGTCCACCGACGCTATCAGTTTCTTATCCGGCATCGCAGCATTCTGGTCCGACGAAAGAAGCTGTAGAAGACCAAGTCAGATGACATACACAACAGCATATGTTGTTCCGAAAGGGAAAGCTCGAAATCCTCCGAATCCCTTTCGGTATTCCGTCGGACCGGATGAAACTTTCGGACGTCCGTACCCGCTTCCGCGGAGCGTCCTGACCCAGCATCGTCGGATAAAATATATGCGACAGATTCAGTTGATGCTGGGATGCTGCGATAAACTGTGCTATTAAGGAAAGCACGTCCGTTCCCGAGGCCTGTGCAGTAGCGGTCTTACGATGCATTGCCGCCGGAAGCTCCGTGTACGTTGACTCCCGCACACTTCCTATGCGAACGTCCGGAGTCTGCAGGCCTCGTGTCCCTGGCTACTGGATGGTGTGACCTGGTCGCCGAAGAATCCTTGATCGGCGAAGCTGGTAATATATCGGCGGTCACGCAGCCAAGGTGCGGTCGTGTGCGCTGACGAGAAGAGGAAGCCTTAGCAGTCTCAGCGGACTGCCTATACAACGGAGCGTCCCGAGCGACGGACGTATGCTCCGCTTGCGACACATTTTGTACCACAACATCTGGGGCCAGATGTTGTTGAACGAGAGAGGGGCCTCTCTCGCTTGCCGTCCGGATGGACCGGAACGAGCTATGAACCGGACCAAAAGGCTTCCTGCGTTCTCCCTCCGATCCGCCGTCACTGGGTGTGCATTAAGTTGATTTATAGTGCTCGCATCACCCCAAAATTCCTTCTAGACCGCAACGGACGAACCCGGCTGCCGAACCATTCGGTGAATGGACGCTACACCGGGCGAGCTAGCGGACGTCAAAGGCCGTCGAACCTACTAGGGTCCTCTTAGGCAATTGGCGTATTTACATGAGCACTTTTCCGCTAGCCCTTCATTAATTGTGACGACGGAGGCACACTGTTGGAAGACATCACAGATACATCACCCTAATCTTGATCGTCTGAAATAGAAATTGATAAAGTAGAGTGACCCTGCGGGGAAAGGACCGGAGTGTCCAAATCCCCAACAACATACCGTGACATACGCTTCCCATATTGTCATCGAAATCATACGATACAGAACAGGAGTTAATGCGAGTACACTGACCACATATAGAATGATAATAAAGTCAGAGGAAGACTTCCTCTTAAAACAATTGATCAATATCCTTTCAATGTGAAAAGAAAACAAGTCCTGGTACTCGCACTAACCCCTGGCAATCAAAATACATAATAATAATATGATCCATTAATATAGAAAAAATAATTGAAATCAAAATATTTTGAAAAAATATTTTTTCAGAACAGCCCAAGTTTCTGAAAAGTAACGTTGAGCCCCAATGGATCCCAAGCCTAAGTGTGGACAAAAATTTTAAAAATATTTTAAACAATTTATTCAACACTTACGAACAATAATAATGTATCTAGTTATGATTAAAATAACATAAAGACATTATTTTTTAGAAATCCCCCCCTCACACAGAGGGCTGTTGTAAATGTAAACAATGAGTGTAAAAACACTAAAATAAGACTCCAGGCACCCAGGCCCGAAATCAGTTACCAAAAATACACTATCTGATGCAAAACAGAGACTTCCAGGGAAGAAACTGCAGAACATCAGATGGTAGATGCAGAACACAACGCCTAACCACCCGTAGGTGAAGACGTAAACATGGGGAAAGAACAGAATTCATTCTGTTATTCAGCTAAAACTCCCAAGAAATTTTAGTAATAATAATTACAGAAACTATGCCAAAAGCATGGGAGAATAGCAAGGGGGAACTTAAAGGACAGGGAGAGAAGAAAACACTGAAAAATCAGTGTAACTAAATAATCAGAATGACAACAAAATGGCTGCTGCCTTGAAAATAGGTAACTTAACATAATTTCATTAAAAAATTTTAAGTTACAGCCCTGATAATATTCTGTCACACATTCTTTTCCTCTCCTCCTTCTCTATCCTCCTTAGAATCACCATTTCACTAATATTTATGTGTCTGGCATCATTTAAACTGAGATTTATAAGCACAAAGATCAGTCAGATGTTAACTGATGAAGGGCCAAACTTAGAATGATTAATGGCGCCAATTTCGGAACGTCCTTGACACTGCGCATGCGCAGTAGGGGCGAAGTGTGGAGGGCCTTTCAGGACATGTTTTCTTTAGTTTTGGATGCAAATTTTGGGGATTGGGGGGCAAAATTTGTGTTTGGCCCTATATTTTAAGAGTTAGCACCAGCTATGTCTGGGTCATTGGTACAGTATAAAAATTTACATGTATGTCTCTCTATACCATAATAGAGGAGACATATCCTAATATGGATCTCAATTATGTAAATCCTAAATCTGAGCATGAAACCATGCTAATTAGAATGTAACGAGTTCCCAATTTTTAAGGCTAGTCTGGACTAAGCCCCAAAAATTAGGATGGCATATTTGAGAATGAGAAAAAATTGCCCATAAACCTACGCCATACAATAACACTACAGCTGTATGCCGAATATAGATACGGATAAAACAGCTTCCTTCATAGTTACATACCCAATAAGCCAGAGAAGTGGAGAAAATTCCCCCCTTTTTTTTAACATATCTTCAAAACCGAAAATTAGAAGTCCTATCTGGCCCTCCATACATTTACTCTCCACTCATGCGCAGATGCCAGGAAGTCACCGAAACTGGTGCCAACATCATTCTTTGTAAAAAGGATTATAATATAATAATTCAGCGGGGGGAGGGGGGGGGGGGGGGGTATGAGTGCCCAGTACTGTCCACTCATGGGAAGGCCATTCCTGCCTGGGCCATTGGTAAGTATAAAAAATATATAAATTACTTTAAATTTTTTCATATTTTTATACTAAAACCAATGGCCCAGACTTAGCTGAATCGTAAAAAGGTGGAGGGCCTACTTCACAAGCCAAGGCTATAGCGACGATTCTGGTAAATAATATTGTCCGCTACAAAATATGCACCAGACGGCGTACCCAGGTACGACGAAATCAGTGATATAAAATATAACATACACCTATTAAATCGAGATACACTGAACAATCTCTGCAGAGAAAACACACTTCCAAGATCATCAACAGGCGGCTTCTGTACAATAAAATCAGGTAAGAACACTCTCCAACGTGTACTATCTGATATCTACAACCATAAACACGCGATTTGAGAACTGACAAAATAGAGACAAGGATCTAGAAATGGAGGTAGGTATGATTGACAGGCTCCAACACGGACCGCCCCCGAAATATATATAATTTCAAGATCCACCAAAGCGATAGCCTAATAAAATATTGCGTGAGTGCATTAAAATCCAGCATGTAATCATCTAAAAACCAATAACTGGTTATGCAGCGACCGATGAACTCAAATAGCAGCAACTATGATGTTTTTAATAAACGCTTGTATATCAAAAATCAAAAAATAATCACCAGAAACTAATGCAACAAAACTGTGTATATGCCTTTGAGGGCACCATCCAACACGACCCAAATGCATAGTATGTATGTATTAAGATATAAATACAAGACAGAGTGTGAGTGTGTGGGGGGGGGGGGGGGGGGGGGATTCCAAGTCATGTTGAAACTTCCTTACCCACATAACTTAATCATTGCTGGTCCAGACAGCAAAAATATAGGAACCCCAAAGGCTCCCTCACGCCTAACAGACTCCCTTATGCCACTATGGGCGGAGAATGACGTGAAGAATAAAACTTCCCCTGAAGAAGGCCCTCTCGTGGAGGAAGCTTCTGGCGAATGTTCAATAACAGGCACTTGAGAAAATTGATAGGATATTGTGATGACAGATATGTTATTAGTAGGAATCACACTCAGATTGTTTAATCTTAACGTAATCTACTGAATCAAATGAATTGAAGGATACGCGTATCCTATCATTCATTCCCATGAATATGGATGAGCATCAACTGTATGCGCTCAAATGTCTAACACTGGCGACACAAATGATGGAAACTAATGTTCATACGCGTCACAAACTTAACTATCCTGGAGCGAACCCACATGCATGTTCGCTAATAATATAAATCCAATGATGTAGCGTAAACAATAAGACATCATTTCTGATGAATATGTGATATCCAAGAACTGAGGGTCCCAAGAACCCAGCATATCGAGTCTGTCGGACTCAGGGTTGTAACCCAATTTATGAACTCACGTCTGTCATAATTGAGAAAACCGAATCTGGCAGCTGTAAAACCAATGAATATCTGCCCAAACTTGACCTTATGTTAACTAGATCCGCTAAAACAAAACAGGTCTAGAGCGAAAAAGAATAACTGGAAGGGTCGTGTGCGTAAGCGATCCATCGAAATAACATTCGTAGCTGCTCCGCACAATCCCATCCGACGCATAAAATCTTTCGCTGTTAATGTGTCTGATAGAAGACAAAAGCGAGCCTAACAACTGGCTAATTCGTTCTGTAAAACAACAAATGACCAGCTTGTTGAAAATGAATTGTAGGATACATGTATCCTATCATTCATCCCATGAGACATTATCTAGTTCATTTTTCAAGTGATCTTAAGAACTATAATTGCCACACAGTCGATCATTCGAACGCTCGCTTATTCGACTGAATGACTATCCTAAATAATCCTTTAAGAGCCATGATAAACACGTTATCCAGTTGCAGTTAATTATTGGTGGGACCGAGCTCTAGAAGAGACTCGAGCCACTGGCTCAGGGGTGTCTGATCAGTAAACTCGAACAGACGTAAACCCCCTATCCAAGTGGCTGTATAGACGATCCCTAAAGTAATTATAGGAGGGATAGCTATACCTTCGCTGAGTCCTTATAGACGATCTGAGTCTAGGACATCCTCTCCTACTTTTTACTGCTGTTGTTGGTCGATTAGACCCCAACTTAAAGAGCAGAGTATTGATGCTTTCTTGTAGCTTAATCCTACATTAATGAAAACTACTGTCAAAGACTTAGCGTCTGGAAAACTAGAGCGACTTGTAGAGCGTTTTCCACTTGTCATATATTAAAGATGACGATGCAAGGCTTCGTCACATCAGAATAACTCCCACCTAACAACTGTTAAGACAGAGATATATGTGATAAATAGGCCTGGAAAGAATTTTTAAAGAGGTACAAACGTCCACAAAATTCCTTTCCATATAGACGTTGCATAACAGTACTTAAAAGTGAAGTACACAAGACTGTGAGTCTAAATTCGCTCTGAATAAGAAATTATCTTCTCATTTGTGTCCGAGCGAAGTGCGAAATGATGAAGGTAAGGTCACAACTAAGACCTTAGCCTGCTCATTCAAATGCAGAGAAACTCTCAACACATCTTCCCTCGTCGTTTATAAATAAATGTGTCCAAAAAACGGATAAAAATACAAAAGATGATGATAAGAGACCGTATCCCTTTCATCATCCGTCTAAATCAGTTTTAGAATCACGGTCAACGGCATCTGAACATGCAGATGACTGGACCGACCAAGCACCATCCGACAGCTCAAGTTTTGAGACTGACATTGAGTGTTTCTACATTTGCAGGAATATTGCGATGAGCTGCGCAATCTGCATTTAGCAAGTCTGTTGCGGAGGTCTGAGGAGCAGCGGTCATATATTGCTTGTCCGCCGGCTGCTCCTGGGACAGTGTGTCCAAGATGGCTCTTAACTGCAGATGTCCAGATTAATGGGGTCTCGTGTACTTGGCTACTAGATGGTGCGACTTCCTTAACAAAGAGTGGACCTATTGGTGATGCAGACTAGATATCCGAAGTCACGTAGCTAAGGTGCGGTTGTGAGTGCTTAGTAGACGCTGAAGAAGCCGAATTGTAGCCAACCCCGGCGGAGAATTAAACGAAGCATCCCGGACAATAGGCATGTACGTAAGCTCCAAATGACACAAGTTCCTACCAACAGCATCTGGCCCCAGATGTTGTTAAAAGAGTGAGGGGTCTCCCTCTTACTCGTGGTCCTGGGAGACCTAGCCAAGCGTACCTCAGAACTTGCTGGCTTCCTCCTTTCCATCGTCGCAGGGTGAGCATGATTGGATTTTATAGTGCTCGCTAGACCCTTGTTTCTCTCCTCGACCGCTACAGACATACCCGGCGTCACACTACCCATATTCTGAGTAACGATCTGCCGGTTGAGCTAGTTGGAGACAAGGTCGTAAACCCTCTATTCTAAGGTCTAGGCCCTTGTCTTATATCACTGAGCACTTTTGCCGCTAGCTCTGATTTACTATGTAAATGCGACACACCCGGTGTCATGGCCCTCATATTCAAGAGTAACTGCTTCACTGGCGACAGGGAACTGAAACCACTTATCGTGGTTTATAGCCCTGTACAATATTAAGAGCACTTTAGCCGTCATGTAGAGGAAGCCGTAAGACTAGCTGGCCCCGGTTGCCTATTAGACGGGACGTCCCGGACAGGAGGCATGGACGTAAACTCAGACTGACACAAGTTCCTACCAACAACATCTGGTCCCAGATTATGCTGTAAGAGAGATAGGCCTCTCTCTTGCTTGTGGTCCTGGATGAAAAACACATGATCTGTGATCTGGGGCCTTGTCTGTTTTCATTGAGTACTTTTGCCGCTAGCTCTAATTGTATATTGCGACGATGGAATTACACTCTCTGACAGCATCACATAACCTCACCATGTTCTTGTTCCTCTGTAAATAAAAACTAAAAAACTAGAGTGACTTTTTGGAGAGAGGACCAGCAGTGTTCCCTCGCCGCAAAAAGACCGGCGCCACAAACAACCAACCATGACACCCGTCTCCAACATTGACTAAATCTGACTCATGTTGTGCAAGAATTAGTGGGTGGCAGTACATCGACTACAAGCAAGACAACGACCATGAAAACAGAGGAAAGGTTTCCTCTTATTTGCCTTGCTATTTGAGAAATATTATTACATAAAAGCTAAAATAAGTCGATTGTACTACCACCAAATCTACATAAATATAAGAAAACATTAAAATATATAATTGATGAAATAATTACACCCAAAAGAAAAAATATTCAAAAAAAAAAAAATTTTTTTTGGAAATTTTTTTTCTTATATAAGAGCCAAAGTTCCCAAAGGGAACGATGAGCCCAAAAGAGCCTAAGTGTGGACAAAATTATAATAAAATCCCCAAAAATAATTGCCACACTACCGGAATATTTTATGTTACTTACAACCGTCGTTTCCCTAAAATAATAGGAAACTACCTACCGTATTTCATCTAAATTTTCGGACACCATTTTTTCATCAAAAAATAATTTTTTTTAAGCCTCAAAATTTTCGGACACCCACTCAAAGATCGTCCCGGACTGGTGTGGTGAAAAATCCCAGTGAAACATAAATCCAAAATGACAATGATTTTCTTTTCAGTTGAATATTTCATCTTTCTTTCTTTGTTTAAAAACATGTATTGTTTGTACAATTTTTTGTACAATGGAAATAGAATTATTAAAACATTATTTGCAAACTTGTTCTTTATTTATTGACAGGTATGTATTGTTTTCCTTCTCAAAGTGACATGTCTGACGAACTGACCAATCAAATTTTTGTTTTCAAAACGTGTTCTTTCATTAGACTCCTTCGTGATTTGGAAAGAGAAAAACCCACAAATGTTATGTTGAACTGACCTTAAATGACGACAGTAATGAAAGGGTCCGATAAATAAATCCATATAATGCAGTATAAACCATGCACCAGCAACACAACGGTGTAATTATTGCTTCTAATAAACATATTCAGTGCACTGAACACCAACAAAATTTTCCAATATTAAAAATAGAACAAACGACAATGAGGTCAACACGTGCTGCTTCAGGGTTTCACAAAAATGAACACATGGACCCAAACACTGTCAAAGCATACCGGTTTTCAATATTATTTTTCGATAAACATCGGCAGTGTATGTGGGAAGGGCATGCTTCCAAAAACAAAAATAGAAAATACGGGAGGAACTGTGGAGCTAATACCAGTCATAATTTTTTAAAAATTAATTTTGTATTCGCTTTTATAAAATGTAGCATTTTGCGTTGCACATCTGGTGGTGGGGGGGGGGGGGGGGAGGGGGGGGGCATGGGGATATTTCTAAATCAATAATTTAAACTTGTATGTCAATAATTCGTATTCGTCCTTCTAAATAATAGCAACTGGTTTGGGGGGTGGGCCGTACAGGCTTGGAGCCAATATACACACCACTCAAAAATTGTTTGCATTTCATCGCCTTTAAATGGCTACATTGGTCTGTTTTGGAAACACTGAAGCCAGCTCAGGTTTTTTTTATCTAACAGTAACAACACAAGCACATGGCTTGATTACTGTTCAACATAATTTGTGGAAACATCAAAACTTTTCAAGTACTGGTAGATGAAAAGTGATTTCTTCTCAGGGATTTATTGGGAAAGTAAATAAAAACAGAACAATCGGAAACTTTTCATTTCATTCATTCGGTATGTTCATTTTATTCATTTATGCTGATGATTAAAGTCTCCATATTGAACAGCTATTTTATCTTTCCCATTTCCGAGGTACCCCCACCGTTCGTGTACAATAAATTTATTAACCGGTGCAGCGTGTTTTTCAAAATTTCCACCCACATTTGCTGTCCACGTGTATTTTGGCTATTTTTGAAGTTTTCGGACACTCGAAAATTTAATTATTTTTTGGCGTCCAAAAATTTAGATGAAATACAGTATATAAATAAAGCATTGTAAATGTAAACAACTTCCGAATGAAAACCGGAAACAAGACCCCAGCAACACAGCCCGAAGTCAGTAACAGAAATAAAACTTTCCGATGTAAAGCAAAATCTTCAACAGAAGAAAAAACGATACATCGGATGTATGATGCATGACCAAAATGCAAAACCAAGGGTGAAGACGTAACCTTGGGGATGAACAGAATAATCTTCTGTATAAAACGTTAAACTCCCAAGAAATTTAATAATTTTTTTTTTAATAAAACAAGCCAAAAAGCTTGAGAGTTTAACTGGGGGGGGGGGGGAATCAAGGTAGGGTAGGGAAGGAATACTTAACAAAACAGTGGAAAAATCATTATCAACAATGATAAATATTATAAAATTACAGCCCTGAACGGTTCAAACCACCGTTTCTTCCTTCCTTCATCCAGTTGTGTCCTTGGATCCACCGAATTACCCATTGATTTGTGTCTGGCATCATTAAAACTGAGATTTAAAAGCACAGAAGTCAGTTTGCTGTTATTTGACTGAAGGGCAAAACAAAGAATGATGTTGGTGCCAGTTTCGGTGACTTCCTAGCGTCTGCGCATGCGTGGAGAGCAAATATAGAGGGCCAGATACGACTTCTAATTTTCAGTTTTGCATGCAAATTTTGGGGATTGGGGGGAAAATTTGTGTTTGGCCCTAGATAATTTTGAGTTAGCACCAGCTAAGTCTGGGCCATTGGTTTAAGTGTAAAAATATGAAAGTGTCAATGACACTGTAGCTTAACTTGTCTGTGTGTTATGTTTGATGAAAAGGATAATGTTCAATGTTAATGAAAGGATTATGAAATAAGACAAGAATTGTGATAATTGGGAATATGTTAATTTCTGTTCCCTGTATGCTATGTTTTCAATAAAAATAATATGAGGTGTAGACTAAAGGGATGGGTTAATGTGGCTCTCACAGTTATTGTATGAGGCCCTCACAGTTAATGTATATCAACGAAAGTTACCAATTTACAGTAAAATTATTCCAAAACGAGTCAACCGATCAAGTTACAATGAAATCCCTTCAAAAATTTGACCTGTAGTCTGTGCTCAACTTTTAGGGTTTTGGGCTCGGGCCGCCGTCATGGTCGAATGATCGTGACCAAACGGGGACGTTCTTATCTAGGCATTATCTGGAGTCATCCTACCAAGTTACAATGAAAGCCCTTCATAAATATGACCTGTAGACTGTGCTAAAAGTTTTTGGGTTTCGGGCTTGGGCAGTCGTCACGGTTGACAGATCATGTCCAAAAGGTGACATTCTCATCTAGATATTATACAGAGGCATCCTACCAAGTTACAATGAAATTCCTTCATAAATACGACCTGTAGACTGTGCTGATGATTTTTGGGCTTGGGCAGCCATGACAGTTGACCGATTGTGACCAAAAGGGGACATTCTCATCTAGACATGACCTCAAACCTGAATAAGAAATTTTGTGATTATCAGATAAAAACTAGGGGGTGTAGCCTGTGCTAAAAGAAAATGTGAACAGACTCACAGACGTCTGCATGCGTGATGGCAATAGCTTATCTTGACTTTGTCAAGTTAAGCTAAAACTGAAAAAATTTATAGTAATTTATATATTTTTTATACTTACCAATGACCCAGACATAGCTGGTGCTAACTCTTAAAATATAGGGCCAAACACAAATTTTGCCCCCCAATCCCCAAAATTTGCATCTAAAACCAAATAAAACATGTCCTGAATGGCCATCCATACTTCACCTCTACTGCGCATGCGCAGTGTCAAGGACGTCCCGAAATTGGCGCCATTAATCATTCTTATAACCAGTGCCTGGTAAGCGCTATGTACTCAGCGGGGAGGTATGAGTTCCCAACTCCTGGGAGGGCCATCCCCGTCTGGGTCATTGGTAAGTATAAAAAGTATATAAATTACTATAAATTTTTTCAGGTTTTTATACTGTACCAATGACCCAGACATAGCTGAATAGTAAAAAGGCTGGAGGGCCCAGGACATAGAGGAAAATCCAATAAGCTCAACTATATAAATAGAGTCATCTCCTGTAGGAGAAAAGGAGAAATAGGCTTCACATGTATCTTTCTTATTTATGACAAATTAGAAAGACACAATACCTTTTATAACTGAGCATGATAACATCCATGTTCTCTATTAATATCCAGTATAATTCATATACTAATTATATTAAAAGTAAGCCAATAAATAAAGTTAGTCCAAAGAATTAAGACTCTTTATACTCTTTTTAAAAAATGTCCGAGGATAGTATAATAACATCCGTTTGACACATGACATATACAAATGCTATACTTTTAAAACTATGACATGAATGAATTTAAAAACATAACTTTCACTTAAGAAACCATCCCAGTAACAGCTCAGAAATACTAACTCCAGAGGAGGTATCCCCTTGTTTTCATAATAAAAACAGGTGACCCAAGGGAACACCCTCCCCCCCCCCTTTTTTCTTGCCCTGGGTCAAATAGCCCAGAGCAAAGAGGGCAGCAGGACAGAGTCACTGCCGGAACATAGAGCCTACATAGCTATAGTAGCAATTGTTAAGTGATCAACTTTCTGAGCAGCTGATAATGGACCTAAACAATGCAGGTCTCCAGAAATGGATACAATATTTCTGGGATAAAAATTCATGAATGTGGATGGTTGAGACCAAAATGCAGCCTATTAATCTATAATAGCAAAACTATACGTCAGCCCAAGATGTAGAAGAGCTCTTACTTCATGAGCCGAAATCTTAAGCACAGACTGCTGAGTTAAGGATAGATTATCCTAAGCAGTGCCGATAGTTAACTGAATGCATTAAGTAATAGAATGGACCGTAACAACCCTTCTATTAGGCATCAGAGCCAGAAGAAGCTTTATGTCCTACTGATAAACTGAGATCTGTTAATAAATACATAAAGGTCTATCCGGACAGAGTAAAGGCCTATGCCCGCTCGAAGACGGAAGGACCTAAAAAACCATAGGTTCCGGATATCATTAGGAGCCTGATTCTTAACGAAAAATACAACATTAGTAGTAAAGGTAATAGAGTTCCCGATACTACGAAAGTGAGAGTCGTCCACCGATAGTGCATGAAGCTCACTGACTCTTCAGCAGAAGAGAAGGCTAAGAGAATCGCTGCCTTAAAAGACCAGAATTAAAACTGCTGTCTCAAGGATTCAAATGGTTGCTTTAGTTAATAAGAACCCAAGCTAAATTCCGAATAAGAATTAATCTAACGATTCTAGGTCTCTTATCGAAAAGTTTCAAACTAACTTAGATAAAGAGACATTAGGCTCCATTGTAAACTATCATGGTGTGCATAGGTATCAGATAACACAGACCTATAACCTATAACAGTAACTAGCTGCAGTTGATCTCGTCAAACAAGTATACTAGAAAGTTTGCAATATCTGGTATGTAGGAATCAAAAATATCAACATAAAGATCCCTACACCAATGACGGAAGACCCTCCACTTTAGCCGCATAGTATAGCGAAGAGGAGGTCCTTCTACAGTTAGGAATCGCGTCCACTGCTGGTCCTATACAGTGCTTGCTATGCAAGAAGGACCGCACAACAGAATACGTGAAGGTTGAGACCTTGCGGGTTGTGATAGAGTTGACACGATTTCCCCCGCGAAAAAAGATCCTCTCATGGAGGAAGTTTCCGCGGTAAGTCCCACAGTAGACATCTAAGTAAATTTATCCACCGTCTCTGTGGGACTGGGATGCTACCAACACAATTGTATTGTGAATGAATAATTCTAGCAATACTTGCTGAATCAACAGCGATGGAGGATATGCATATCCTATCATAGCGTCCTACTAGATCGATAGAGCCTAAACTACCTAAGCTCAGGGATCCGGACATGGTGACACATACGTCTACAATTGATTGGAGAGTTGTGTCGCAAATAATTATCACTGGGCGCTCCCATTGATAGCAAATCTGATTGAATACTTGTTTGCTGATAGTCCATTCCGATGGCAACAAACGACCCTTACGTGAAAGGGAGTCTGCTAATACGATCCGACGACCAAGAACATGACGAACCGAAACAGAACTTGGTGTTCTATAACAAACAGAAGGATTCTTTCCGTTAAAATTAATAACGGAACCGAATGAGTGCCACCCTGGTTCCGGATATACGCAACTACTGTCGTATTATCGGACAGGATTGAACATGCGTTTCTGAATAAAATTCATCCAATGACGTAGTGCAAGCCAACATAATATTCTTCCTTGGAAGTAAGGAGCTTGCCTAAAAACTGCGGAACCCAAAGACCCTGGCACTTCGAATCCGTTGGGATCAAAATTGTGTCCCAACCTGTTTGACTGACATCCGTCATAATAGAAAAACTCGGATCCGGCAACTACAGTGGAACTCTCTGAGTCAACCACCGAATGTATGCCCACGTCTGAATCTCTTGTTACACTTAATAAACAAGAGAACGTGTATATCGAGCAATTCAAGATTGCTGAAAGGTTGCCGTCGAAGAGAAGCTTCTCGAGACCGAAGCGACTCTGAGAGAGTTCTTCACCTTACTATCCATGCGTGTGGATGTAGCTAGGGCTGCGTCACATCTAACCAACTCCAGGTTGCCACTGAAGGGCGGAGTTAGACGTTGAAAAACTACTGCCCCTGAAAGAAATCTCATTGAGGATCATATCCTGGAATTCTTTCTGTTGAAGACGTAATAATAAACGTCTCAGTAAGGTGGTATACATATGATAAAGCGTCTAAGTAAAGTCTATTATACATCATTGTCGTTTCCAACATCGTGGTTGGAATTGACATAGACGGCGAAAAAGATAATTAGCAGTTTTCAGTCTCGCCGTCTTAGACGCAAAGGAACTCTTGGTAAGCCCAGTTCTGCAATAAACAATTATTTCCTCGAATTCACGAAAGGCAGAATAGAGCATTGCGGACAAGAAACTATACTAGCATGTTGATAGTAAGCTTATATATATATAGCGTCGTTCAATAATTCAAATGTTCTAAGACATTATTGGACTGCGTCGGCAACTCAGGGACAATGTCCCTGAACCGATCCAATGACGCTATAGTCTCTTATCCAGCATCGCAGCAATGTAGTCCGACGGAACAACCTCTCGGAGATAATGCCGGAAGAAATGTATGGCAGCTTCTGTTGTTCCGAAAGGGAAAGCTCGAAATCATCCGAATCCCTTTTGCCATCCTGTCGGACCCTATGAAATATTCGGTCGTCCGTACCTGATGCAACAGCGGAGTGTACCGACCCAGCGCTGTCGGATTATTCCTGATCCGACCGAGAAACTGTCGTTTGCTGGGATGCTATGATAAGCTGTGCTATTTTGGATAGCACGTCCGTCACTGAGACCTGTGGAGAAGCGGTCTTACGATGCATTGCCGCTGGAAGCTCCGTATTCGTTAACCCGTGCATTTTTCTATTATGCGAGCGACCGGAGTGTGCAGGCCTCGTGTTCCTTGGCTACCGGATGGCGTGACCTGTTCGCCATGGAATCACTGAGAGTCGAAGCTGGCCAGATATACAAGGTCACGTAGCCAATGTGCGGTCGAGTGCGCTGCTGTGAGGATGAGGAAGCATTATCGACAGTCACTCGGACTGTCTATATAACGGAGCATCCGGAGAGGCGGACAGACGCTCCGAAGGTGAAATGTCTGTACCACAACATCCGTTCCCATATGTTGTTGCACGAGAGAGGGACCTCTCTCGCTCGCCGCCCGGACGGACCGGACGAGCTAGGAACCGGACTAACAGGCTTCCTCCGATCTCTCCTCTAATCCGTCGCCACTGGGTGTGTACTAAAGTCTATTATAGTGCTCGCATCACCCAAATCTCCATCCTAGACCGCAACGGACGAACCCGACTGCCGAACCATTCGATGAATGGATGCAACACCGGGTGAGCTAGCGAAAGTCAACTCCGTCGATCCTACTAGGGACCTCTTAGGAGATTGACGTAATCCATGGGCACTAATTGCCGCTAGCTCTTCATTAACTATGACGACAGAGGCACACTTTTGAAAAACATCTCAGTAATTTTGCGAACAAGAAACCAGATATGCTTGTACATAGCAAGCATATAACAAATATATATAGCGTCGTTCAATAAATCGAACGTATCTGAGACATTATTGGACTGTGTCGGAACTGAGGGACGATGTCCCTGAACCGAACCAAAAATTTCTAAGTCCACCGCCGCTATCAGTTTCTTATCCGGTATCGCAGCATTCTGGTCCGGCGAAAAACCTCTAGAAGAAGAAGTCGGATGACATATACAGCAGCTTATGTTGTTCCGAAAGGGAAAGCTCGAAAACCTCCGAATCCCTTTCGGCATCCCGTCGGACCGAATGAAATTTCTGGACGTCCGCACCTGATGCTTCCGCGGAGCGTCCCGACCCAGCGCCGTCGGATATTATATTATGCGACAGAGATTCTGTCATTGCTGAGATGCTGCGATAAGTTGTGCTATTTGGGATAACACGTCCGTCACCGAGGCCTGTGCAGAAGCGGTCTTACGATGCTTTGCCGCTGGAAGCTAGCTCCGTGTATGTTGACTCCCGCATACTTCCTTATGCGAACGTCCGGAGTCTGCAGGCCTCGTGTCCCTGGCTATCGGATGGCGTGACCTGGTCGCCGAGGATTCTCTGGTTGGCGAAGTTGACTGGATATCGGAGGTCATGTAGCCAAGGTACAGTCGTGTGCGCTGACATGAGAATGAGGAAGCCTTATTGACAGTCTCTCCGGACTGTCTATATAACGGAGCGTCCCGAGCGGCGGACGTATGCTCCGAATGCGATACATTTTGTACCACAACATCTGGGGCCAGATGTTGATGTACGAGAGAGGGGCCTCTCTCGCTCGCAGCCCGGATGGGCCTGGACGAGCTATGAACCAGACTAAAAGGCTTCCTCCGTTCTCCCCTCTAATCCGCCGTCACTGGGTGTGCACATGGATGTGCACATGGATGTTTATAGTGCTCGCATCACCCAAAACTCCTTTCTAGACCGCAACAGACGAACCCGGCTGCCAAACCATTCGATGAATGGACGCTACACCGGGCGAGTTAGCGGACGTCAAAGGCCGTCGAACCTACTAGGGTCCTCTTAGGCAATTGACGTATTACCTGAGCACTTTTCCGCTAGCTCTACATAATTGTGACGACGGAGGCACACTTTTTGGAAGACATCACGGATACATCACCCTGATCATGATCATCTGAAATAGAGATTGATAAAGTAGAGTGACCCTGTGGGGAAAGGACCGGAATGGCCAATTCCCCACTAATATACCGTGACACACGCTTCCCATGTTGTCATGTTAATCAACACATACAGAACAGGAGTTAGTGCGAGTACGCTGACTACATATACAATGATTATGAAAGTCAGAGGAAGATTTCCTCTTATTACAATTGAACAATATCCTTTCAATGTGAAAAGAAAACAAAGTCCTAGTACTCGCACCAACCCCTGACAATCAAAATACATAATAACAAGATCCATTAACATAGAAAAAATAATTGAATCAAAAAACTTTTGAAAAAATATTTTTTCAGAACAGCCCAAGTTTCTGAAAAGTAACGTTGAGCCCCAATGGATCCCAAGTCAAATTGTGGACAAAAATTCTAAAAATATTTTAAACAATTTATGCAACACTTACGAACAATAATAATGTGTCTAGTTATAATTAAATTAACATCAAGATATTATTTTCAAGAAATCCCCCCTCACACAGAGGGCTGTTGGAAATGTAAACAATAACTGTAAAAACACTAGATCAAGACTCCAGGCACCCTGGCCCGAAATCAGTTACCAATAATACACTATCTGATTCAAAACAGAGACTTCCAGGGAAGAAACTGCAGAACATCAGATGGTAGATGCAGAACACTACGCCTAACCACCCATAGGTGAAGACGTAAACATGGGGAAAAGAACAGAATACATTCTGTTATCCAGCTAAAACTCCCAAGAAATTTTAGTAATAATATTACAGAAAATATGCCAAAAGCATGGGAGAATAGCAAGAGGGGACTTAAAGGAAAGGGAGAGAGGAAAACACTGAATAAGCAGTGTAATCTTGATAACAAGAATGACCACAACAGGCAGTTGCCTCGAAAATAGGTAACTTAACATAATTTGATCAAAACAAAATTTTAAGTTACAGCCCTGATTATTTTCTGTCACTCATTTTTCCTCTCCTCCTTCTATATCCTCCTTGAATCACCATTTCACTAATATTTATGTGTCTGGCATCATTTAAACTGAGATTTACAAGCACAAAGATCAGTCAGATGTTAACTGATGAAGGGCCAAACTAAGAATGATTAATGGAGCCAATTTCGGGACGTCCTTGACACTGCGCATGCACAGTAGAGGTGAAGTATGGAGGGCCATTCAGGACATGTTTTCTTTGGTTTTAGATGCAAATTTGGGGGATTGGGGGGCAAAATTTGTGTTTGGCCCTATATTTTAAGAGTTAGCACCAGCTATGTCTGGGTCATTGGTACAGTATAAAAATATGAAAGTGTCAATGACACTGTAGCTCAACTTGTGTAAGACATGTACATGTATAGTATGTGACACAGCAATGACAAACATCTAGGTAATGACCTGATAACAAAGGTACATATAAAGTATTGTAACGGTCTGTACATAAATACTGACTGTAGTCTGTAACAAATGTATAGGTAAAGTATTGTAAAGGTGGGCGACAGTTAGATGCTAAACTAGAAAAGAAATCTTTGAGTCCCAGAGTGGGTCTGACTGAACCCCAAAATATTTGTTCTCCTAGCACTCATTCTCATCCCAAAGTGATAACAAAGGTACCCAAGACATTTCATGGAGATCGGTTCATAAATACAGCCCCTAGCCCGAGCCGTATTGACATGTGTGCTTACTGTGTGTAAGTCGCAATGAAAAAATCAAAGTTCATCTAATTTGCATACTTTCTGCACGAGAAAGAAATCCGTATTATATGTGATGTATCCCTTGGTACTATTCACACAAAAAATTATTCAAATCAGTGCTTTCATATGGAAGTTCTGCGCAAAAATCTGATTGCACCTAATTTTGTACAAAATGGCTGCCAGTGGCCAGTTGAATTTCGGCCGGACCCAAAAACACTCTTCTCATCCCATGGTGATAACAAAGGTACCCAAGAAGTTTCGTAAAGATCGGTTCATAAATACGGCCTCTAGCCCAGGCCATATTGGCATTTGCACTTACAGTGCTGAAAGTAACACTAAATAAATCTAAGTTAATTTACGAACAAGAAAAAAACCTGTATTATATGTGATGTATCCCATGGTACTAAACATTCATACAAAAAAATTATTCAAATCTGAGCTTTCATATGGAAGTTCTGCGCAAAAAAATCTGATTGCACCTAATTTTGTACAAAATGGCTGCCAGCGGCCATCTTGAATTTCGGACCACACCCAAAAAACACTCGTTCTCGTCTCTCGGTGATAACAAAGGTACCCAAGAAGTTTCGGAAAGATCGATTCATAAATACGGCCTCTAGCCAGAGCCGCGTGTACGGCACAACAGACGGACAACGGGCCATGACAATACCTCAAATTTGGCTTCCCCAAAAGTTGAGCTAATCAGGGATAAAAGCAAGTTGGGGGAGATGAACTAGTTTATCTTCCACCCTACCCCCTGGGGGGAAAAATACACAGGGCAGGGGAGATAAACTGTTACACCGGTATTGAAATCTTCATTGCTTGAATATTGTCCCTGAAAAATGAACAGCCGTATATCATGAGCAACGATGTTTAATTTTGATCACTGAATAACAGGATTTACAGTTATTGAAAGCCTAATGTATTTAATGTGCAGAAATAGGGAAAACACAATTGCAACATCTCCAATTATAAACAGAATTTGTTTTCAAAACTTTATGAATATTACCGAATACCAACTTCTCCAGTAAGATGTAAGATTGATGAGATGGTTAATACCTGTTTAAACAGGAATGACACAAAAAAGTGAGCCAGTCTGTTTACCTTATTATTCATTAACTTAAGATAGAAAACATATGAACGTACGAGTCCAGTTATACAAACAAATAAGCCTGTTCACCTTTATCTCATTCACTAGCTTCTCCTCTTCACAATCTCACATTATATCTGAGTCTTACTGACAAATGTCAGCTGTCAAAAATCTATTATTTCCATATTAACCACGCTTTCAATAGCTAAAAAGTTTGCTATTATAACGGCATATTGTGATATTGTTTTCAATATTGTCACTTGTATTGAAATCTAAATTCTGTGAAGCCCAAATATCAAAAAATAATGCTTGGTAGATCTGAAGAAGATCGCTGAAGAATATTCCTTATACTGAACTAAATTAAACTTTGGGCTCAGAGCCAAATATGAAGCCAGGGACTTGATTTGAACAAATTTGATTGAATCTAATCATAACCCGACCCACCCCACCACGCCTCAAGGATGATGAAAACCACATATCAGAGGCAAAAGATTATGCCTGGGGAATCTGAAGAAGATACCTTCAAAGGATGCTTGTGATACTGCATTAAATTAAAATTCAGGCTCCCATCAGGAGCCCAAATAAAAACCTAGGAACATACTTAAATTTAACCCTTCTAAGGATGCTCTATATCAAATGTCAAACAAATCTAACTGGTGGATGTGAAAAAAAAGATTATTCAAGTTCAGGCCTCAAAGGTACTAAGCTGAAATTTGGGCTTCCAAATCTAACACACACATATGGATGCTGCATATCAAATATCAAACGATTTTGACTGGCAGATATGAAAAAGAATACTTTTGGAGAATTTTCCTCATACTGGCCCATAATATATGAACCCAGGGACTTGATTTGAACTTGAAGAAACTGACTTCTTTTGAAGAATATTTCTTATAATGCATTTCATTTAAATTACGTCTCCAATGGGGAGCCCAAGTATAAACCCAGGGACTCGATTTGACGAAACTTGAATCTGATCCCCATAAGGGTGCCATATATAAATGAAAAGATTCTGAATTGTAGATCTGAAGAAGATTTTATAAGAATATTCCCCATATTACACAACGTTAAAATTGAGGGTCTCATATGGAGCCCAAATAAGAACCAATGGATTTGAACAAAAGATTTTAACTGGTCGATTTAAAGATTTTGAAAGAATTTAAAAATTTGGGTTCATATGATACCAGAGAATTGATTTGAATGTACTTGAAATTGACAACCCTAAGGATGTTATATACCAAATATCAACAGATTCTGATTCATGGTTCTGGATAAGAATATCTTTTGAAATCTTTGAAAAAATACTGACTCCACATTTTCCACGATTCCATCTCCCTCCCTCTCCATACGTTACTGAATGACACAACCGATTATAGTATTTTTGGCCCATTTAATTTTATTGTAACTAGGAATGTTTCATACCAAATAACCGTTATCTCTTCCAGGTAGTTTCTGAAATATAGGTGTTTGAAAATTTTGTATAACAAGCTTCTGGGGTTCCCACCGGTATGCAGAACATTTTTAGTTTTTGAATGGATCTAGTACATGTGACCCAATAATACTGCACACCAAATTTGGTTAAAATCAACCTGTTAGTTCTGAAAAAATAAATTTCAGGCAGAACCAAAATATTGCCCCTCACCTTACAATTGCAAACATTGTGCTACGAACTTCGTTTAACAAACTTTGGTGTACACCTCAGGGCAGTGCAGTGTAAAATCATTACCCATCGTTTCATGAGATTTTTTTTCAAAATCTGAGCCATTTTTGCCCAGCTCCCTGACTATGAGGGCAAAATGATCTGAAGAAAATAAAAACGTTATGTCATAACAAACAAACACCTCAAATTTAACTGAAACCTTTTAGCTTTGTCACGGTAATATTTTGGCCTCCACATATTCAAATACAGGTTAACCCTGTGGGCCTAAATATCAAAATACCATATTATCATCTGCATAGTTTTCTCATAAGGCAATTTGGAATTTACCCAGTCATATCTTCTTTGACATTCCAGATATATCTGGTTAAATTTTTAGTCTTTACAAAGCAATATAAAGTCATCACACACCTTTTTAGCTGACCTAAGTGAGAGTCATGAAGAGCTATAAGTGATTATATTGTACCCGTCATCCATCCATCATCCATTTATCATTCATTCATCATCCCTGAACAAGGTATTCATGACTTCTCCAAACCCTATAAACTGATTTTATGTGAAGGTCAAAGTATCACTGTGGCACAGCTAAAACGTCAAGCAAGAACTTACTTAAAACTTCCAGATTTATCTGTAAATAATGATATTGGCTCAACAGAATTATCCTTCACAATTACTGTGATATTCACTCCATCCAATGCAGGTTTAATAGAGCCAACAATAAACATTCCTTTTCTACCAATGAACCTGGATACTTCCCTTGGGCAAGAGTCTATAAAAAATAAATGTGACATAGGTCATAAATGAATAAAGGAGCGAATTTTGGAACTTCCTATAACTGGTAGAGGGCTAAATTATTTCTGGTCATCTAAATTTGTTCACATGCCTTGCAGTCGTTACACTTTATGGGAGAGTGACTTTTGACACTCTCCCATAAATTGACACAAGGTAAATGTACATAGATGAAATAATTTCATTTTGGAGATAACATGAAGCACATCCACAGGGTATGAAGCCTTTATGTTGCAGCACCTGCACTTCAGAATAAAGCCCAAATGTTAAAAAATTTATAGTAATTTATATATTTTTTATACTTACCAATGACCCAGACTTAGCTGGTGCTAACTCCTTAAATTATAGGGCCAAACACGAATTTTGCCCCCAATCCCCCAAATTTGCATCAAAAACTGAAATTTCAATGTCCTATGTGGTCCTCCATACCTTTTATCCACTGCGCATGCGCAGTGTCAAGGAGGTCTCGACATTGGCTCCAAAAGTCATTCTTACAAGCAGTGCCTGGTAAGCGTTATGTAATCAGCGGGGAGGTATGAGTTCCCAACTCATGGGAGGGCCATCTCCACCTGGGTCATTGGTAAGTATAAAAATATATAACTTACTATGAATTTTTATACTGTACCAATGACCCAGACTTAGCTTTCAACTATAGTTGCAACTGTTTAGTGGACGACATTCTGAGCAACAGATAACGGACCTAAACACGCAGGTCGCCAGAAATGGACTCAATATTTCTAAGATAAAAACTCGTGAATGTAGAAAGCTGAGACCAATATGCAGCCTTCATCAAATCGGTAATAGCAACACTAAAGCATAAGCCCAAGATGTAGAGAGCGCTCTTACTTTATGCGCCGAAATCTTAAGCACAGACTGCTGAGTTGAAGATAATTTTTCATAAGCAGTACGGATAGTTAATTGAATCCACCTTGCAATAGAATGGACCGTAATGTCCCTTCTATTAGGTAGCCGAGACAGAAAGAAACATTTACGTCCCTTTCTGATAAACTCAGATCTACATTTGTAAATACGTATAGCTCTAAAAGGACAGAGTAAAGGCCTATGCCCGTCTGAAGATGGAAGCGCCTTAATAACAATAGGTTCCGGATACTTATTAGGAGCCTGATTTTAGCCAACAATCCAACATTAGTAGTCAAGGTAATAGTATTACCTACACTATGATAGTGAGAATCATCAACAGATAGTGCCTGAAGCTCATTAACTCTTCTAGCAGAAGAAAAGGCCAAGAGAAAGCCGTCTTATAAGATAAGAATTTGAAGTCCACTGTATCAAGAGGCTCAATGGCACTTCTTTTAGCTTAAGAAGAACCCAAGCTAAATTCCTCTTAGGAATTAATCTAAGGGTTCTAGGTTGTATTTATCGAAAAGTTTTTCAGTAACTTAGATAAAGAGACATTAGATCCAATCTGTAAACTATCATGATGTGCATAGGTATCAACAGAATGATCCCTACATCACCGTGAGAAAACCTTCCACTTAGCAGCATAATTTATTGAAGAGGAGGTCCTCCTACAGTTAGAAATTGCGTCCACTGCTCGTCCTGTAAATTGCTTGCCGTGCAAGAAGGACCGCACAACGGAAATATGTGAAGGTTGAGACCTTGCGGGTTGTGATACAGTGTGCGCGATTTCTCCTGCAAAAGAAGATCCTCTCGTGGAGGAAGCTTCCGCGGCATGTCCCACAGCAGACACCTGAGTAGATTTATCCATGGTCTCTGGGGTGACAGAGATGCTATCAACAGAATTTTGCAGTGAGATTGCTTTATCTTGAGCAATATCTGCTGAATCAATGGCGCTGGAGGATACGCGTATACTATCATTCCGTCCCAAGAGATCGAGAAAGCATCTACTGCAAACGCTCGAGGATCTGGACACGGCGACACATACGTCTGCAACTGATAGTTGAGATGCGTCGCAAATAAGTCTACCACTGGACAATCCCATTGGTAGCAAATCTGATTGAATACTCGTTGTTGAGAGTCCATTCTCTAGGACAAACAGAAGGATCCTTTCTGTTAAATTGAATAACGGAATGGAATGAGTGCCTCCCTGGTTCTGAATATACGCTACTGCTGTCGAATTGTCGGACAGAATTTGAACATGCAAATTCTGAAGAATGTTCATTCACTGACGTAGCGCAAGCCATATTGACATCATCTCCTGATGTTTATGTAGTTGTTAGGAACTGCGGATCCTAAAGACCCTGGCACCCTGAATCTGCTGGGCTCAGAGTTGCGCCCCAACCTGTTTGACTCGCATCCGTCATTATCGTTAAACTCGGATCCGGCAGTTGCAGTGGTACTCCTTGAGTTAACCACCGAATATCTGCCCAAGTCTGAATCTCTTGTTTCACATGATTCGACAAGACGATGTTCGATTCGAGCGAATGAATCTTCACACTCCAATTCTGAGATAAAATATCTGTGGAGTGGACGAGTGCGTAGCCGCTCCATCGGAATAAGATCTGCAGCGGGTCTGCACAAACCTGTCAGTCTCATGAATTCTCTCACTGTTACTACATCTGAGTGAAGGCAAAAGCGAGCGTAACAACTGACTAATATCGCTCTGGTTAACGGCAGATGAACGAGATTGTTGTGCGTCTCTAAGCTCATTCCCACGTGGGTGAATGATTAGGATGGCACTAGATCTGACTTCTTTTCGTTTACTATGAAACCGAGACGTCGGAGCAATTGAAGCAGACTCTGAACATCGTTCTGAAGCGTTAACTTGCTGCCGTAACCCTGAAGAATGTCGTCCAAGTAGGCCGACGTTAGCACAGACAAATGAGCTCGGAAATGAGTCATTACCGAGATCATTATTCGAGTGAAGGCCCAGGGCGCTAGGTTCAGACCAGAACATCATTGCTCGGAACTGAAAACAACTCTTGGGACAGCGAAGTGAAAGTACTTTCTAAATGCCGGATGTACCCTGACGTAAAAGTACGTATCCTTGAGATCTATGCTCACAGCATGATCGTTCACTCGAATGCTCGCTCTGACCGATCGGATGGTCCCCAAATAAAAATTTTGGAGCCCCAATCAGCTTGTTTATCCAGCTCAGATCAATAACTGGATGAAACGAGCCATCTGATCTTGGAACCAGGAACAGGTGACTGCAGAAAACTGGAGATTTCTGGTTTTCTACGACGTCTATAGCGTTCTTGTCCAGAAGAGATTGAACTTCTGATAGAAGCGAATCTCTCTTCTGAACGTTTAACAGAAGCTGAGACCAGCGTGGACTTCGAGTTAACAGAGGTTTTTCCTTGAAGGACAGCTAGACCTTCGGAAATAACCCCTTGCACCCATGGGTCACCCGTAATTGACAACCAATTGGTTAAGAATCTCAACAGCCTTCCACCCACTGGAACGCAATATAGGTTAGACCATCACCTCCTGGCCCTGCGAGGATTGCGGAAGGAGAAAACACATCCTCCACGACCCGCACCTCGCCCAGTCGACCTAGGGGCGTCTGACCTGATATCTCGGCCAGCATTACGACCCCTATGTGAGTCGCTACTCTGACGGTCTCCGGAGTAAGACATAGAGGCTTTCTTTGATCCTCTATACAAACTTCCTTTGGACATATCTGCCCCCGAAGAACCTGCCTTACTCCTTCCTGCTGAGTCCGACTTTTTCAAAGCGGAATAAAAGCAGAGAATCCAGAGCTTTCTTAGTAATCTGATTATAGATAGTAGAAAGCTTAATCGTCGAAGAGAAGCTCTCCTGAGACCGAAGCGACTGGAAGAGAGTTTTTTCCACCTTACTATCCACTCTTGTGGATGCAGCCAGGGCAGCATCACGTCTGACTAACTCCATATTGCCACTGAAAGGGCAGAGTTATATGTAGAATATGCTATAGCCCTCGAAAGAACTCTTAAGGAAGTTTGAACATCCTGGAATTCTTTCGCTTTGAGACGTAGTGATAATGCTCTGGTAAGGTGATCTGTGTGAGATAATGCATCTAAAATCTATTAGATGATATTGTCGTCTCCAGTATACTGGAGTGAACAGACATGAACGCCGGCAATGACAATTCCAGGTCTTCAGCCTAGTCGTCCAAACGCAGAGGAACTCTCAGCACGCCTAGTCCTGCCATTTCAAATTTATGTCTAGCATTGATGAAAGGCAGCTGTATAGCGCTAGACAATAAGAAACCTGATTTGCCAGTCTTAGAGGCTAGCTTGAATATAGCGTCATTCAAAAGTTCAAATGTCTGTGACATTTCTGGACTGGGTCGGAAACTCAGGGACGGTGTCCCTAATCCAGCCGAAAAAGTCTGTGTCCAGTGACGCTTTCAGTTTCTTATCAGGTAACGCAGCATTTTTGTCCAGAGAAACAACTTCTAAAAGGTGATGCCGGATAAAATCTACGGCCACCTTAAGTTGTTCGGAAAGGGAAAATTTCAGCTGTGCTGATTCCCTTTTACCATCCGGCTGGACCACATAATAATTTCGGTCGTCCCTTACTGACTCTGCAGGGGAACGAACCGACCCAGCTTTGCTCAGATAGTTCTTTACTGAAAAAGTTTCTGATAGCTGCTGGGATGTTGCGATGAACTGAGCTATCTGCGATAGCAAGCCCGTCACAGAGGCCTGTGGAGCCGCGGTCTTACATAATTAGCCGCTGGAAGCTCCAGGGACGTTAATTCCAGCATTTATATAATATGCGAACGTCCCAACTGGAAAGGCCTCGTGTCCTTGGTTAGCGGATGGCGTGACCTGGTCGACATGGATTCCCTGGTCGGCAAAGCAGGCTGGATATCTGTGGTCACATAGCCAAGGTGCGGTCGTGTGTGCTGACGTGAGGATGAGGAAGCCAATAGACAAGCCGCGTCGGACTGTCTATGCGACAGAGCGTCCCGAGCAGGAAGAGTGGACGTATGCTCCGACTAACGACATCGTGGCCCAGATGTTGTTGTACGAGAGAGAGGGCCTCTCTCGCTCGCGGTCCGGATAGACCTGGACGAGCTAGCTACCAGACTGACAGGCTTCCTCCGTTATCTCCTCGGATCCGTCGTCGCTGGGTGTGCACGTTCAATGTTTATAGTGCTCGCATCACCCAAACTGCTTCCCTGGACCGCAACAGATGAATCCGGCTGCCGAGCCATTCAATGAATGGTCGCTACACCAGGCGAGCTAGTGGACAACAACGCCGTCGCTCCTACTAGGGACCTCTTAGGCAATTGTTGTATTTCCATGAGCACTTTTGACGCTAGCCCTTTGTTAGACTGCAACGAAGGAGTCATACTTGTTGAAGACATCACGGAAACATCACCCTGTTCTTGTTCCTCTGAAAAAGAGACTGATAAACTAGAGTGACCTTGCGGAGAGAGGACCGGCATGGACCCCTCACCGCTAACAATATACCGTGACACACGTCTCCAACGTTTGTCATTCCAATTGGCACACACTGAGCAAGAATTAGTGCGAGTACATTGACTACAAGAAACACAATGAACATGAGAATCAGAGGAAGATTTCCTCGCATTACAATTTAAACAAGAGGCCCCAGGGGGCCTGAGGGCGCTCACCTGACATGGTAGCCTAAATATCAACCCAGAGAATTGATTTCCACAAGTTGCATCTGCTCCTCCTAAGAAAAGCTGAAACCAAATATCCAAATATTCTGACCAGTGGATCTAAAAAAAGATTTTTAAAGAATATTCCTCATACTGAACTAAGTCATAATTCGGGCTCCCACAGGGAGCCCATATATGAACCCCGGGACTTGGATTTAACAAACCTGAATCTCACACCCCTAAGGATTCTGCACACCAAATATCAAAACATTCCGACTGCTGGATCTGAAGAAGATTTTTAAAGAAAATTCCTCATTTTGAACCAAGTTACAATTCGAGCTCCCACAATCAGTCCAAATATGGACCTAGGGACATGGCTTGAACAAACTTGAATCTTACCCCCCTAAGGATGCTGCATAAAAAATATCAAAAGCATTCATCTGCTGGATCTGAAGATTTTTAAAGAAAATTCCTCATTTTGAACTAAGTTGTCATTCAGGCTCCCATAGTGAGCCCAAATATGAACCAAGGGACTTGGCTTGAACAAACTTGAATCTCAGCCCCCTAAGGTTGCTCCATGCCAAATATCAAAACATTCCAACTGCTGAATCTGAAGAAGATTTTTAAAGAAAAATTCCTCATATTGACTAAGTTATAATTTGGGCTCCCACAGGGAGCCCAAATATGGACCAATGGACTTGGCTTTAACACACTTGAATCCCCCCCTCACCCCCAAGGATGCTACTCACCACATATCAAACCATTCCGACAGCTGGATCTGAAGAAGAAGATTTTTTAAGAAAATTCCTCATTTTGAACAAAGTTACAATTCAAGCTCCCACAGTGAGCCCAAATATGGACCTAGGGACATGGCTTGAACAAACTTGAATCTCACCCCCCTAAGGATGCTGCATACCAAATATCACAAGATTCTGCCTGCTGGATCTTGAGAAGAAGATTTTCAAAGAAATTTGCCTGAAATGCACTAAGTTCGAATTTGGGCTTCTATAGTGAGCCCAAATATGAATCCAAGTGGCCGATTTGAATAAACTGGAATCAGATCCACCCCACAATGTTGCCTACCAAATATCAAAAGATTCTGCCTGCAGGATCTGGAGAAGAAGATTTTTGAAGAAATTTGCCTGAAATGCACGAAGTTCAAATTCGAGCTTCTATAGTGAGCCCAAATATGAATCTAGGGAGCCGATTTGAACAAAATAGAATCAGATCCAGCCCACAATGTTGCATATCAAATATCAAAAGATTCTGCCTGCTGGATCTGGAGAAGAAGATTTTTTAAGAAATTTGCCTGAAAAGCACTAAGTTCAAATTTGGGCTCCTATACTGAGCCCAAATATAAACCCAGGGAGCTGATTTGAACAAACTTGAATCAGATCCACCCCACAATGTTGCATACCCAATATCAAAAGATTCTGCCTGCTGGATCTTGAGAAGATTTTCAAAGAAATTTGCCTGAAATGCACTAAGTTCAAATTTGGGCTCCTATACTGAGCCCAAATATAAACCCAAGGGGCCGATTTGAACAAACTTGAATCAGATCCACCCCACAATGTTGCATACCAAATATCAAAAGATTCTGCCTGCTGGATCTGGAGAAGAAGATTTTCAAAGAAATTTGCCCGAAATGCAGTAATTTGGGCTCCTATACTGAGCCCAAATATAAACCCAGGGGGCCGATTTGAACAAACTTGAATCAGATCCACCCCACAATGTTGCATACCAAATATCAAAAGATTCTGCCTGCAGGATCTGGAGAAGATTTTTTTTGAAGAAATTTGCCTGAAATGCACTAAGTTCAAATTCGAGCTTCTATAGTGAGCCCAAATATGAATCTAGGGAGCCAATTTGAACAAAATAGAATCAGATCCAGCCCACAATGTTGCATACCAAATATCAAAAGATTCTGCCTGCTGGATCTGGAGAAGATTTTTTAAGAAATTTGCCTGAAAAGCACTAAGTTCAAATTTGGGCTCCTATACTGAGCCCAAATATAAACCCAGGGAGCCGATTTGAACAAACTTGAATCAGAGCCCAAATATGGACCTAGGGACATGGCTTGAACAAACTTGAATCTCACCCCCCTAAGGATGCTGCATACCAAATATCACAAGATTCTGCCTGCTGGATCTTGAGAAGAAGATTTTCGAAGAAATTTGCCTGAAATGCACTAAGTTCGAATTTGGGCTTCTATAGTGAGCCCAAATATAAACCAAGGGAGCCGATTTGAACAAACTTGAATCAGATCCACCCCACAATGTTGCATACCCAATATCAAAAGATTCTGCCTGCTGGATCTTGAGAAGATTTTCAAAGAAATTTGCCTGAAATGCACTAAGTTCAAATTTGGGCTCCTATACTGAGCCCAAATATAAACCCAGGGGGCCGATTTGAACAAACTTGAATCAGATCCACCCCACAATGTTGCATACCAAATATCAAAAGATTCTGCCTGCCGGATCTGGAGAAGATTTTTTAATGTTTTTCCCATTGCCTACAGTGTTAAAAAGTGCTGACTCAGCACTTTTTCAATGTCCCGAAACTGTCCCCTATGATAAAACCGATGGCAATTTTTTTTTACCAATTCTTTCTGTTGGTCCTAAGGAAGCTTCACACCAAATAAAAATTCTCGGTGCCGTGGAGTTTTGGAGATATGGGCGTTTTAATTTTTTTCTATTTTTAGCTCCTGCAGTTCCCATGGGGCTACGGGGAAAAAAAAAATCAGCATAAATTAGGTAATTATGACCCAATAAGCCCTCACATAAAATTTGGTTCAAATCAGCCTCTCGGTTTGGAAAATAGAAATTTTGGGCAGGGCCAAAAATTTTGCCTCTCCCATGACGACGCCAAGTATAGCCCCACAAACTTCTCTTGAACAAATCTGAGTCTACACCTCAAAAGGAAGCTGCACACCAAATATCAAGTCTCTGCTACTGCTGGTTCATGAGAAGAAGATTTTTTAAGATTTCAGCACACTTTTTGGGTGTGGCCCTACACACGGGCGAGGCAACTTGATTTGAACAAAATCAAATTGCGATGTCATAAACTATTATCTCAAATATCAATTAAATTGTTTCAGCGGTTTGGGAGGAGAAGACGCAAACACCATGTTCACGGACGGCGGACGGCGGACGGTGAGTGATCACTATAGCTCTCCTGACTGAAAGTCAGGTGAGCTAATAAATACCACAAGTTGCCTGGGGTGCCATGTTTATCAAAATTAGCCTCGACAATCGGCAATATCGTGGTAGAACCCATGCTAGATTGCCGCATGTTTAACAACTACATTGCCTATTGCCGTGCCTAATTCCTGGGGAAGCCATGTTTACCAAAATTAGGTGTGAGGATCCGGGTCTTTTGGGTCTTTTAAAAAGTCATTTGACCACATGTTTTTGAACATAAGAGAAGTCGTCCCAAACAAAGTCGATCCCCGAGAGAAGTCAGCACAAAACAAATTGGCCCACAAGACGCATGTATGAGGTTTCCAGGCTGGTTGAGCATATACTGCAATCGAAACTGGCGAGCAGGAGTTAGCGTGAAAAGATCACTGCAGGGGTTACAATATAAAGAACTTTGAAAAGTACCTAGATGGCACCTTTGGGGGTCACTACTGTTCAAACTGAGATCAAGATCACTGGAGCTTAGGGGGGAAATTGGGAGAGATGGGGAAAAGGGATGCCAAATGTGGCACTCTGGAGTAGTGAAGACCCTGGGACATTTTCTCTTGGAATGCCCATAGTATATACCTCATAGATTAAAATTTACTGGAAGAATAATAAAGAAATGGGGTGGAGAAACAAAGGATAGATGGCTGAGGGGGGGGGGGGGGACACGAGGGACAGGGTAGGAGTGCTGATCTGATTGAAGAAGTTGAAAAAGGGGAAGTGAGGGACACTATTAAACACTTTATATCTGAATGCTGGGAGGAGAGGAGGGGGTGAGGGGCAGAGGGAATGATGGCCTTCTCTTATGAGAACAGCCACAAATCAGTGGATGGCCAAAGAGTTATTATTATTAAGAGAAGTCGGCCCCATACAAAGTCATCCCACGAGAGAAGTCGGCCCAAAACAAAGACAACCCGAAAAAGAAGTTGGCCCAAGGGAGAGGTTGGCCCCAAACAAAGTTGGCCCATGGGAGGAGTCGAAAAATGACATGGGTGGGTCCCGAAAGCATGCAATGTTGCGTAGACTTTTAAAAGTGCAGTTTCTACATGGCTTTTTATTATGCTATAGTCTCACCATTTATGGATTGATCAGTATACAATTTGACATCCAGGCGTAATTTGACAAGGATATTGACATGGCTTGGGTCCCAACTGCATTCAATGTTGTGTTAATCCCTTTACCAGTGCAGTTTCGAAAGTGTCAATGACACTGTAGCTTATCTTGATCTTATGGTATATTTCTAAGAGTAATGTTATAATTACTTAACTTACGTAACATTTAAGTAAATTGCGCCATAATTATTGACTTTTTTTTGGTAATTCCATTAAAATTGGAGTGAAAAATATATGTCTGAAGCAGCAATGCTACATTGGTTGACTCTTAGTTTTCGACCCCATTCAAGGCTAATCTACCAGTGAAACTACCCATCTCAGACCAAGTTGGTCAAAATTGGAAGAAAAATGACACAGCTGCAGCAGCCATGCTACCATTGGCTGATTTGAAGCCAACCATTATGAAAAGTACTGATAAAACTAAACCTGCATATGAAATTTCGTTGAAATTGGGAGAAAAAAAATCATGGCTGAAGCAGCCATGCTACCATTGGCGGATTTGAAGTCAAACTTTAGGAAAAGTAGTCATGGTTGAAACAAAAAAAAAAACAACTTGCATATCAAATTTCATCAAGTGGGCAAAATATATACACATTTAAAATGTACTTGCTGATCTAAACACTCGCAGTCATAACAGTGTCCTACATGCCTGAAATATCATATTACATTCACCACACAAAGACAATTTCTTTCAGCGTATTATTGTCTTTTTCATCCAAATGTGGTATAACAAAAATAAGATAAAACAACTTCACCCCTCAATTCACCCACCCTGGGGGCAGCCACGATCAAAATAGGAAGGTCTCATCTACTCATCAATCTAAGACAACCTGCCAAATTTCAAGAAATTTGCGTAAGATAACAATTTTTAAAATCAACCCACACTGCGGCTGCTGCAGCAGCCACTGTGTGCAGCCAACTGAGACCAAAATAGGACGTTCTCATCTGGACATCAACCCGAATATGCAGATGAAATTTCGTGATGATCAGATGAGAACTACGGCCTGTTGGCTGCGCCATACAAAATTCACGATGGCTGCTGCAGCAGCCAATGTAAGCAGCCAGTCATAACCAAAATATGACGATCTCATCTAGACACCAACGCGAACATGCATCTCAAATTTGGTGATGATAGATAAGAACTATGGCCTATAGCCTGTGCCGAACAAATTGTGGACAGACAGACTCACAGACTTCCGCATGCCCCATGACAATAGCATAGCTTGACTTTGTCAAGAAAAGCTAAAAATTGAACTAATAAAAAACAACACAAAGTCTTTTCAAGATACTGTACTTTTAGATTGTCATTACCGCAAAGTAGTCATGTATAATTTAAACAAGGGATTCTGCCTTGTTATCAGTTTTTCAACATAAAATTGTTTACCCTACTTAGTAACCCAAAGTGTTCATATGTTAGATACCCATATTGGGTACTCAATAATTTATCTATTTATTTATTGGAATTTAAGGTCACTTTCAGCATCTAAGGCTACATCTTACAGAGGCGTAATTATAATATCAAGTTTGGTCAATCGTTTATGCCTATCACTGCCCACTTTACAGGGCTTTCAATGCAGGAATTGGTTACTACTGGGCCCAATTTTATCAATAAAGCAGAACTTGAACAAACTTCAATTTGCCACTTCTAAGAAAATCAAAAATCAAATATCAAAAGATTCTGACAGGAGTAACAGAAAAAAAAGATTTTTTAAGAATATTTCTCATACTGAACTAAGTTATACATGGGCTCCCATAGGGAGCCCAAAAATAAAAGCTTCTGAAGCAGTGTTTTGGGAGAAGAAGATTCTTCAACGTTATTCCCATTAGCTACACTGTTAAAAAATGATGACTCGGCACTTTTAGTCCTAGAAAAGAACCTTATGATAAAATTTTTACCATTTTTTTCTTCCGGTCCTAAGGAAGCTTCACACCATATAAAAATTCTCAGTGCCATGTAGTTCTGGAGATATGGGCATTTAAAAAGAAAAAAATTTTTTAGCTCCTGCAGTTCCCGTGGGGGACAGGAAAACAATTTTCGGCATAAATTAGGTACTTATGACCCAATAAGCCCTCATATCAAATTTGGTTCAAATCGACTTTTTGGTTTGGAAAATAAAAATTTTGGTATAATTTGGGCTCCCACAGTGAGCCCAAATATGAACCCAGGTACTTGGCTTTACCAAACTTCACTCTCAGCCCCTAAGAATGCTGTACATCAAATATCAAAACATTTTGACTGGTGGATCTGAAAAAAAAAATTTTTTTAAAGAATATTCCTCATATTGAACTAAGTTATAATTTGGGCTCCCACAGGGAGACCAAATATGAGCCGAAGGACTTGACTTGAACAAACTTGAATCTCACCTCCCTAAGCATACTGTATACCAAATATCAAAAGATTCTGACCGGTGGATGCGAAGAAGAAGATTTTAAAAGAATATACCTCGTATTGCACTAAGTTACAATTTGGGTTCCCAAAGGGAGTCCAAATATGAACTCAGGGACTTGGCTTGAACAAACATCAATCTCACCCCCCTAAGGATGATGCATAGCAAATATCAAAAGATTCTGATTTGTGGATCCGAAGAAGAAGATTTTTAAAATATATCCCTCATATTGCACTAATTTGAACATTTGGGTTCCCATAGGGAACCCAAATATGGACCGAGGAATTTGATTTCTACAAATATGTGAATCAATGTTCCAAAGATGTTATATGTAAAATATGAAAGCTTTTAGAGCAGTGGTTTGGAAGAAAACAATTCTTTATTTTTTTCCCATTGCCTACTGTGTTAAAAAATACTGACTCAGCACTTTTTCAGAGTCCCGAAAAAGTACCCTATGATAAAACCGATAGCAATTTTTTTTTACCAATCCTTTCTGTTGGTCCCAAGAAAGCTTCACACCAAATAAAAATTCTCACTGCCGTGCAGTTTTTGAGATATAGGCGTTTTAATTTTTTTCTATTTTTAGCTCCTGTGGTTCCCACGGGGCTACAGGAAAAAAAATTTCTGCATAAATTAGGTACTTATGACCCAATAAGCCCTCACATAAAATTTGGTTCAAATTGGCCTCTCGGTTTAAAAAATAGAAATTTGGGGTGGGGCCAAAATTTTTGCTCCTCCCATAACATCGCCAAGTATAGACCTACAAACTTCTCTTGAACAAACTTGAGTCTACACCTCAAAAGGAAGCTGCATACCAAATATCAAGTCTCTGCTATTGCTGGTTCTTGAGAAGAAGATTTTTTAAGAATTGGAGCATTTTTGCCCCACCCCTCTGCTCAATATGAGCCGAAACCTAATTTGCCCAAAAATCAAAATGCCGCTATATAACCCCTACTCACATGAAATTTCATTAACATGCGGCCAGTGGTTTGGAAGAAAAAGACCCAAACACCACCTTCACGCCGGACGTCGGACGACGGCCGACGGACGCCGGACGACGGACGACGGACGAAAAGTGATCAGAAAAGCTCACCCTGACTTTCAGTCAGGTGAGCTAACAATATTCTTTCATCATGAAAAAAAATAAACAGTCATAGTACTCGCACTAACCCTTGAAACAAGGATACATAATATAACATTAATCCATTATAACATTTCGAAAGTATAATTTCAAAAAAAAAAATTTTTTTGAAAAATTTTCAGAAGAGCCCAAGTTCCCAATGGGAACAATGAGCCCAAATGGATCCCAAAAAAGCCCAAGTGTGGAAAAAAATTTTAAAACATTTTTAAAAATTAATGTAACACTTATGGACAATATTAATGTATCTGGTTATGAGCAGAACTAAATAGAAGACAAGTAATCACTATCAGAAGTAACCGTTGTCAACATAAACAAAAGTGTACAAAAACCGGAAACATGACTCCAGACACTGAAACAGACATAGCCCGAAATCAGTTACCAATTTAAACACTATCTGATGCAAAATAGAGGCTTCCAGAGAAGAAACTGTAGAACATCAGATGGTAGATGCAGACCAAAACGCCTAAACACCCGTAGGGTGAGGACGTAAACATGGGGAAATGAAAGTGTCAATGACACTGTAGCTCAACTTGTCAAGACAAAGACATGTACATGTATAGTATGTGACACAGCAATGACAAACATCTAGGTAATGACCTGATAACAAAGGTACATATAAAGTATTGTAACGGTCTGTACATAAATACTGACCGTTGCCTGTAACAAATGTATAGGTAAAGTATTGTAAAGGTGGGTGACAGTCAGATGCTGAACTAGAAAAAATCTTTTGAGTCCCAGAGTGGGTCTGACTGAACCACAAAATATTTGTTCTCATAGCACAATGATAACAAAGGCACCCCAAAACACACTCGTTCCTGTCCCAAGGTGAAAACAAAAGTACTCAAGAAGTTTTGTGAAGATCAGTTCATAAATACGAGCTGTATAGAACTTGTGACAAAAAACTGATTGGACCTAATTTTGATACAAAATGGCCACTGGCAGCCATCTTGAATTTTGGACCGTACCCAGAAATACTCATTCTCATCCCAAGGAGATAACAAAGGTACCCAAGAAGTTTTGTGAAGATCGGTTCATAAATACAGCCTCTACCCTGAGCCGTATTGACATGTGTGCTTACATTGTGTAAGTAGCACTGAATAAATCAAAGTTCATCTAATTTGCATAATTTCTGCACGAAAAAAAACCCCTTACAATATGTGATGTATTCCATGTTACTAAACATTCATACAAAAATTTATTAAAATCAGAACTTTCATACAGAAGTTCTATACAAAAGACTGATTGCACTAATTTTGGTACAAAATGGCTGCTGGTGGCCATCTTGAATTTCGGACCTCACCCAAAAACACTCGCTCTCATCCCACGGTGATAACAAAGGTACCCAAGAAGTTTCGTAAAGATTGGTTCATAAATATGACTTCTAGTCTGAGCTGTATAGAAGTTGTGTACAAAAAACTGATTAGACCTAATTTCGGTACAAAATGGCCACTAGCAGCCATCTTGAATTTTAGACCGCACCCAGAAACACTCGTTCTCGTCCCAAGGTGATAACAAAGGTACACAAGACATTTCGTGAAGATCAGTTCATAAATACAGACTCTAGTCTGAGCCGTATTGACATGTGTACTTACTGTGTGTAAGTCGCACTGAAAAAATCAAAGTTCATCTAATTTGCATAATTTCTGCACGAGAAAAAAACCCGTATTATATGTGATGCATCCCATGGTACTAAACATTCACACAAAAAAATTATTCAAATCAGGGCTTTCATATGGAAGTTCTGTGTAAAAATCTGATTGCACCTAATTTTGTACAAAATGGCTGCCATCGGCCATCTTGAATTTCGGACCGGACCCAAAAACACTCGTTCTCGTCCCACGGTGATACCAAAGGTACCCAAGAAGTTTCGTAAAGATCGGTTCATAAATACGGCCTCTAGCCCGAGCCGTATTGGCATTTGCACTTACAGTGCTGAAAGTAACCCCAAAAAACATCAAAATTAGTCTAATTTGCACAATTTACGTACGAGAAAAAAACCTGTATTATATGTGATGTATCCCATGGTACTAAACATTCATACAAAAAATTATTCAAATCAGAGCTTTCATATGGAAGTCATCTTGAATTTCGGACCGCACCCAAAAACACTCGTTCTCGTCCCACGGTCATAACAAAGGTACCCAAGAAGTTTCGTAAAGATCGGTTCATAAATACGGCCTCTAGCCCGAGCCATAGCAGCTTGGCACTTACAGCTCTGAAAGTAACACTAAATAAATCAAAGTCAGTATAATTTGCATAATTTACGCACGAGAAAAAAACCCGTATTATATGTGATGTATCCCATGGTACTAAACATTTATACAAAACTTTATTCAAATCAGAACTTTCATACAGAAGTTCTGTACAAAAAACTGATTTTTGCATCATCGGTACAAAATGGCCACTGGCAGCCATCTTGAATTTCGGACCACACCTAAAAACACTCGTTCCCGTCCCAGGGTCATAACAAAGGTACACAAGAAGTTTCGTAAAGATCGGTTCATAAATACGACCTCTAGCCCGAGCCATAGCCAATTGTTGACGTACGGACAGACGGACAGACGGCCAGACAGACGGCCAGACGGACGACGGACGACGGGCCATGACAATAGCTCAAATTTGACTTCGTCAAAGTTGAGCTAAAAACAGAAAACAATTCTGAAACCAAGCCAAAACTCCCAAGAAATTTTAGTAACAAACATTACAAAAAATAAACCAACCAAAAGCATGGGAGAATAGCTAGGGGGGAATAAAGGAAAAGGAGAGAGGAGGCACTGATTAAACAATGGAACATTCATAGCAAGAATGACCACAACAAGGACATGCCTCGAAAATAGGTAACATGAATAATTTCGTAAAATAATTATAAGTTACAGCCCTGAACATTTGTTTCCACTGTTTTTTCCTCTCCACCTTCTATTTCCACCATATATCCACCATTTCTCTCATAATTATGCGTCTGGCATCTTTAAAACTGAGATTTACAAGCACAAATAACAGTGAAGTGTTACTGTATTGAGGGCCAAACAAAGAATGACTTTTGGTGGCAATTTCGAAACCTCCTTGACACTGCGCATGCGCAGTGGAGTAAAGGTATGGAGGACCATATAGGACATGTAATTTTCAGTTTTAGATGCAAATTTTGGGGATTGGGGGATAAAATTTGCATTTGGCCCTAAATATTTTAGAGTTAGCACCAGCTAAGTCTGGGTCATTGGTACAGTATAAAATTATATGAGCTTCCAGGACTCAACCAGTAAACAGAAGTGCTGAATTTATATTCAGTCTTGTGGCTGTATTAAGTTCTGTTATCACATTATGTGACCATTTTTTTTACCATTCAACTGGTTGAGGGCTAGATTATTTTTGGAGGTCTGAATTGGTTATTCAAAATTTGTTTATTACAAATTATTGCAGTGTTCACAGATTCACAGTAATAAAACAACTTTATGTAAACAAAATGCCATTTGCATTTGACTGAATATGAAACACAAGAAAGGAATATGTTATCTTTTGCTCTGGTACCCTCATTTTTTGAAAGCCCTGAAAGTGGCTTCTAGCACTAAACTAGTTAACCCATATCTAAGATTCAGATAACGCACATTTAGTATCATTCTGGTAATAGATCCAAGTACAGCTGGTTGTATTGTTATGTGAAGCTGCCAAGTGATTGGGGATGATGAATCAAACCTTCACGGCAATAAGAAAAAGAGGCACAAAAATGGATATTTTAAAACAAGTTTTATTTCTTAGTATACTAACCAAACAAAACGGCAAGTTAGTGCCTTAAACTCCCATCCTTTTTCTCTTTGAAAATGAACAAATTTAGCTTGTTTTCTAAGACCTCTTGAGAACAGAAAATTTATATTTGACTAAAGCCTTGAATGATACTTGAAACTGATCAGGTGAGATATGTGGCATGTAGGGTGTACTAATGGAATTGTTGACACTTTATATGCAAAATCAAAGATGGCCACTGACGGCCATGTTTTTCAACGAAATTCAGAAAAATTTGATAGCTCCCAACTATACATCACACCAAAGCCACATATAAAATTTGAAAATGATCGGGTGAGAGATGCGGCCTGTAGGGTGTGCTAACGGAATTGTTGACAATTTATATACCAAATCCAAGATGGCCACAGGCTGCCACTTTTTCAACAAATTTTTGTAAAAATGATTGCTCCCATCCAGACATTACTCCAAAGCCACATATGAAATATGAAACTGATCAGTTGAGAGATACATTGTCAAATTGAGCTAAAAATAAAACTTTTCAAAATCACTGTTGTAAGAACTTTCTTCAATTTTTCCTCCCGAATTTTAATAATTCAAAATGTTTTGATGAAATCATATCAACTTTCACACTAAAATCTCTCATGTAAGTTTGTCATCTAATACCAGTTTGTGATACAAGAGTATTATTTGTATCCACTTACCTCCCTGCACTTGTACTGCGATTTGACTTGGAGTGAAGAGTAGTTGCTGTGATTTGACTGAAATGGACAGTTTCTCTCCGGATCTGAAAATACAGCACATCCACCAATACTTCATGCAGACCAAATATGACTTAAAATACATTTATCACCCTATTAGATATTATTTACTGTTTATTTATTGGGTATATAAAGTCACTTTCAGAATTAATGGTTATTTATTATCAAGTTAATCGCTCCACAGAATGCGCACAAAGAGTTCTATCATTATAGTAAAGCAGGACTTCCTTATCAAAGTAAACAAGTTTCAACCCTTCTCTCCTAGGTCCTTGGGGAAACATTGTACCAAATAAGTTTCAGTGCCCATGTTTGTGTGAACTGCCCTTTTTTGTAATGGGCTGATAACATGCCGTTGAATTTAGCAGAAAGTTTGTCTTTCAGTAGTATCTAAGATAACAGCAGTTCGTTAACCTCTTACCTAACATGATTTGCAGATGGCATTAATAAAAATATTTTCCTGAACTTGTAAATTAGAATTTATTGTGAACAGAAAATTTGAGTCTCTGAAAATGGTAAAAGCATCAGAACTAAATACTCTAGTAACAGAATTTATGGAGACTTATTTTCAGGAGTAAAATATCTTTCATGAAATCGGAAATGGGCTTTTGTGTACATCATTTCAAGAGTTTCATACAGGAATCAGAATTTTTCAAAAAACCATAAATAATTTCTGTTGCTATCCAGGAAATGAGGAAATCAGAAATACCTTATTGAGTACTGTATTTGAAGATATCATTACAGAAAACAGAAATAATTTGCAAAAATTTAAATTCTGAACTAATTGGCACCCATAGCACCCCTCACCCTCCCCCCTGCCAATACTTCAAACCTTATATCGGTCCCAAGTTAATATGCCAGATCATTTCTGATTCATAGTAAGTGGGTCCTGCTTTCAAAATTTTGACTCTGTACCTTTGCAGAATGTTGGTCTCTGTTCACTTTTTATGAATTTCAAGGGCATTAGCACTCATTTTCAGAACCGGTAACTGGGAAATCCCCATTAGCAAGATTAAACCATACCACCAACGGCGATGCCGGTCTCGGAAGAAATTGATATGGACTGTAATCTCATGAACTATAACACGCAATCATTGATACCATGGTCTATGAATTTCCCAGGTATCATGACTGACTTTCAGAACATGGAGCCGCAGAGCTTTTGAATTTCCATTCCCAGTATTAAACCTTAATTGTACTGTTAACTGGTGACGTTACCCATGTAGTCTCCCACATTACTTCCATTAATTATTCTGAGTCAGACTATTTGGCACACAGGTTGTGCCATTCAGTCAGTCTCAAGTCAGTCAAACACCCACCCATGCATGTTACTTTTCTGCCAGCAACTTGAGTTTATGGGCGACATGTAGACAGATACAAAAATTACTGAAGAGGGTCTAATGAATATTTTGCCATCAAATTCCTCCCATAAAGCTAAATCATCAGTTTCACAAACTTTCTTTGGAAAATAATCATATTTGAATGATAATAAAATCCACTACCACCAGTTTTGTTACCAGCATTGTGGCAGCAGAAGTCTAAGCAGGAAAATGCAGGGATTTCTATTTTGAATTTGCTTCGATGCCAAGTTTCCATTGGTCGCAAATTTGTGACTTGTTAACATTTGTTTGAATTCAGGGTATTGGATTTTACTGACCAACTCCTGTGCATTCCAGAGAGTGTAGCCAATTTTGTTAAATTAATGATTTGTTTTATTTTTCAGTGTCATTAAATGTTTAATGTTAAGAAGTCTAAGCAAGACTAATGCACCATAGCTGTTGTGATCACTGAGAGACAGGAGGAAGCATAAACATAGAATACATGATATATAAGGGCTAATTCTGAATAATATCCTTAATATAAGCCAGAGATATCCAATATGCCAGATCTCTAATGGTGCAAAATTGAAAAGCCCACGCTAGCTTCACAAATATCATTCAAGCATGAAGTTCATATTCTTGTCCTCGCATGAGACATACCAGGACAATAGTTATTTCATTTAAACCTCGAATATTAATAAACACTTTCCCCAGGGCTTTGTGGGAAAGAAGCGTGCTCATAGTCGTGCTTCTTGGCGCTTCTAAAAAGAAAAAGAGAAGCATTAAAATATGTGCCTCCCAACACTCTGGATTTTTTTAGAAGCATTTGTAATTAATGTTAACTTTTATTCACCTACCAAGAGCTGAACCTGCCACCTCAAACCTGTTAACATGTAGTCTAAACCTTGATTCAAGTTCTTTTCTGCTCATCTCACATACTATACTGGTGTTATTGGATGGCATGGTTGGAGGTCTGACAATGCAGACAGTCCAGTTGCACAGTCACAATAGTCAAGACAATAATAAAAGTCAAGATGAAAACCAATGAAAGTATCAATGACACTGCAGCTTAACTTGACTGTGTGTAGAGTTTTATGAAAAGGATAATGTTCAATGTTTATGAAAGGATTATGAAATAAGACAAGAATTGTGATAAAATTGAAAATAAGTTAATTTACCCTACATGCTATCTTTTCAACAAGAACAAGAGCTCACGTATCGCTGAAGCAATACAATGTCCCCTACTGGACTAATGAGCATTAATAATTATACAAATGTTATAACCTTGATGTGATCAGCATGAATTCCGTTGAAGCAAAGTCCTGAAAACTGATATTTTGGTGCTTTTCCATATTTCCAAGGGCCATAACTCACACAAGAATAATGCAATCAGCATGAAACTCAAACTTGATCTGTAAGTCATCCTTCTATAGTAGGTTACCAAAAATGAAATCATTCCGTTGAAGCATTTCCCAAAAAAGTCTGGAAAACTGATATTTTGGCGCTTTTCCATATTTCCACATAACTCACACAAGATTAATGCAATCAGCATGAAACCCATACTTGATCTGTAAGTCATCGTTCTATAGTGGGTTACCAAAAATAAAATCATTCCGTTGAAGCGTTTCCAAAAAAAGTCCGGAAAACTGATATTTTGGTGCTTTTCCATATTTCCAAGGGCCATAACTCACAAAAGAATAATGCAATTAGCATGAAACTCGAACTTGATCTGTAAGTCATCATTCTATAGTAGTTTACCAAAAATGAAATCATTCCGTTGAAGCGTTTCCCAAAAAGGTCCGGAAAACTGATATTTTGGCGCTTTTCCATATTTCCAAGGGCCATAACTCACACAAGAATAATGCAATCGGCATGAAACTCACACCTGATCTGTAAACTATCGTTCTATAGTAAGTTACCAAAAATGAAATCAATCGGTTGAAGCATTTCCAAAAAAAGTCCAGAAAACTAAAGTGTGACTGACAGACAGACGGATGGACAGAGTGCAAACCTATTGTTCCCTCCAGCGATGCCAGTAGGGGCTAATAATTTGAGGTGTAGACTGTACTAAAGAATTAAGGCCTGGTTTGATGTGGCCATCACAGTTAACGTACGTCAACCAAAGTTACCAAGTTACAGTAAAAATCACTCCAAAAAGAGTCATCCTACCAAGTTACAAAGAAATCCCTTCATAAATATGACTTGTAGACCTTGCCAAAGGAATCAAGGTGACGTGCCCATCCAGCAGTCAGGGTTGACCAATCGCGATCAAAATAGAAGTCTCATCTAGATTACAGTGAAATCCCTTCATAAATATGACCTGAAGACAGTGCTAAAGGAATCTAGGTCAAGTGACTGTGCACCCGTTACAGTTGACCAATCACAATCAAAATAGGATATTCTCATCTAGACATTATACCATGCCATCCTACCAATATACAATGAAATCCCTTCATAAATGCAACCTGTAGACTGTGCTAAAGGAATCTAGGTCAGCCATCACAATTGATGGAATCCGACCAAAATAGGACATTCTCATCTAGACATTATTCGGAGTCATCCTACCATGTTACAATGAAATCCCTTCATAAATGCGACCTGTGGACTTTGCTAAACGTTTTTGGATTTCCAACCTGCGCAGCTGTCATGTTTCGCGAAAAAAATGGGATGTTCTCATCTAGACATTATGCAATGAAATCTCTTCATAAATACGAACTGTAGACTGTGCTAAAGGTTTTCGGGCATTCAAACCCACACAGCTGTCACAGCTGACCGATCACGACCAAAATGGGACGTTCTCAGATAGACATGACCTCAAACCTGCACATGAAATTTAGAGATGATCGGACAAGAACTCCGGGGTGCAGCCTATGCTAAAGAAAATGTGAACAGACTCACGGACCAACAGACTTCTGCACACGTGATGGCAATAGCTTATCTTGAGTTTGTCAAGTTAAGCTAGAAGTGTGATGTACGCATTTCAATACATCCAGAGACTTGATCTGAGCAAACTTGTATCTGACTCTCACCCCCTGAGGATGCCATAAACCAAATATAAAAAAATTCTGACTTGTGGATCTGAAGAAGAAGATTTTGAAAGAATATTCTTCATATTGCACTTTGTTAAAATTCAGAAGACCAAATATGAACCCGGAGACTTTATTTGAACAAACTTGAATCTGAACCCCATAGATGTTGGTACCAAATCTGATTAGCAGTTCTGGAGGACAAGATTTTTTAAGAAAGTGATAAAAAATTTCTGGGTGCTAACAGAGTGATCCTTCTTGTGGTGTGCCCCTATGCAACATTATTTGAATAAACTTGAATTAACATATGACATGGTATATGCATACCACATTTGGTTGAATTCAATCCAATAGTTTTTAAAGTCTGTAATGTAAAGTTAACTAGAGCGCACTGTCACAGTGCCAAAGCTGCGATGATTCGTGCAACGCCAATGATGTTTTAAAACTTGTTGGTGACAAAAAAACTTGTTGGTGACAAACTCGTTGGTGACAGACCGACCGACAGACATTGCCACATATAGAGCTGCTCGTCGCAGCTAAAAATGGGCATCAGACAATGCCTGGTGGCAAGTAATCAGTAAAGCTTCTCCAAAACTTAGTTCAGGGGAGCCAAAAAAAAACAATATCAACTTACCTAACCCAGTGAGAGAATTCAAAGATAAATTCCCGTTTGTTTTCTGTGGATTTTGGTGTTCCATCTTTTAAAGCTACCAATGGACCAATTATGACAGGAGTTTCTGAACTTGATGATCTGAAATAATAGAAAACAGTTTATACATGTACACTAAACGGTATTGACACATTCCCTAAAATTTGTTATTCTACAAGCTGAAAGTTGCAGCAGTGCCCATGCTAGGTTGCTGTACTTAAATGAGCAGTTAACTCAAGGAGTTTCAAGGACCGTCACTGTATACTTTCAAGGAGCTAGAGATAAGAAATTCAGTGATATTTGTATTTATCAAACAAATATTCTATTGGGTAGAGAAGATCTTTCCAGCAATATTCCAGCAATATTCAGCTTCCAGTGAAGTGACCTAAATATTGCTAAAATGATAAATTCATAGTAATATTTATCGTACAATTGACTCAAATATGCTTGCTACTCAAATGTCAATTAACCATTTACCTTTAATCACAGATTACATTCTAAGTACTTTGGCAGTTCTTTTTAGGCAAGTCCTGACTGCCTATGCAGGCAGCCAGGACTTGCCTAAAAACAACTGCAATGCCAGGGGTTGTAGAATGTTAAAGTGTGGCAAAAATATATAAAAAAATCTCCAGGACATTAAGGGTTAAACAGGACCAAATGCTTGATTTTATCCCCCAAATCCCCTCAAAATTAACCCTTTGAACTCTGGTGGTATCTTCCATGCCAGTTCAATGGCAGCAATTAGAAGAGTCCATATTCATTATTTGGGGCAGACTAATTAAAATTTTTAACGTGCAGCCTCAGGGCTGCACGTTGAAAATACTGACTAGTCCACCCCACACATTTACTGAACAGCCATCCTACTTAGGGACGTTATGACGTATCAAGTTCCTGGCCGGAAAAGCATCCGCTCGGGTTCAAAGGGTTAAGCCTTATGGACATGAACGTTTCCACACTGAGTTCTGAATCTTTTGCGGAAAAATTCAGAATGCTCAAGTCTACACTGCTGGAGCTGTCCATTTTTCTTTAGCACTTGAAAGAGTCAGCTGTAGAACCTTCATGACTGTTGGTTGTCAATAACCTCGATCACTTCATTCTGCAAAGGTGCTGCTATCTCAGTGTCAAGAACAAATGCAGAATTGATAGGAACAATTTTTTAGATCAGAATATATCAAAAGCAGATGATCTGTAAACGTGATAAAAAATCTGTACTGGACTAACTGTACAATCCCTGGTTCTGACGTAATTTTGAGCCCACTGATTACAAAGTGTACAATCTGTCCCTGTACTGGAAGCCATTCTAGGTGGGTACCATCACTTTCCACTTCAACAAGGCTTGTTGGAGGAGAAACCTTTACCTCTCTTCCTCAAGTCAGAACAGTTTTCTCTGGATGACCTAGGACATGTCCCTTGATGATTGGCCACTGGAAGGATCTAACTGTCCCATCAGTAGTTGATCCACAGGTATCATAAAATTCCTTTATGGACTGGTGCAATTTGCCTGCTGAAAAATTGGGATCCGGTGAGAGAAGTTGAACAAAATTAGCAGCATTGTTGCTCTTCAGGAGCAAGGGTAAAATTTCACAAGAATCACACAGTCTGATTCTCCTTGTAAGGATTCACACAAATTTATTCCTGGGCAGCAGAAGAGAATGGTCATAATGTCATTTTGATTTCCACATTTTTTAAAAATTCTGACCATGAAGAAAAGTTCAATGTTCAATACAGACTCTGCGGTCTCTATTAAACAATTTTTACATTTAAAGAAGAATTCAGACCTTTTCTTCGTAGGCTGGTAATTATCAGTTTTCTGAGGATTTATGATGGCCCAATTCAGGAAAACAATTGGGAATTAAATTGAGTGGGGAGTGAGATTGGGATATCTGGGTTGGGATTTGCGAAAAAATTATGTCCAAATGCAATTGGGAGAGGCTTGATACTCAACACATCAAAAAATCTTTAATCTGATTATTTGTGATAAATTCAATACAAGATGTTATACGGGTTGTATATTTCAGTATAGCAGACTGGAAAGAAATATCTTTTAAATGTGTCATAAATGAATTGGTTTAAGGTCACTTTCACCATTTATGGGTACACTGCAACCCCAGCATTTGAATCAAATCAAGTTTGGCCTGTTTTTTATAATTAGGTTTCCCACTTAAAAGGACTGACTTGCTGAGCATTGGCTATCAAGTCAAATAATACCAGTAGAGCAGCAGACCAGTAGTCAGTGATTAATGCTAACAACACTGAATAATTGATGCTATTAAACCAACACTCCACACAAAAACTAAGTCAAACCTTCACATTTTTCAAACAAAGGGAAATAATTCTCACATGTATCCTCTCCATCATAACTTTAATATGTATGTTATCACTGCAATCTGTCAGTTATTGACAAACAAAAGTTCAACATTTTTCAACAAACATAAGGCAAACAAAATCGTCCAATTAATATTATGAGTATCAGGCATATGATAATGATGATTCATACTAAATATCATTACAATTTCATCAAAAGTCAATTTATTGGTAATTTGTACTTTGGACAGATGGACAGACACATGAAATTCAGTTTATTCATATTTAAGAGTAGAGAATTATCAGGATAATTATTAGGATTATTTAACTATTTATTAATTGGGGTTTAATGAGACTTTTAACAGCCAGGGTCACCTTGTGTCAGACAATTTTGCGGGTGGAGGAAGCTGGAGTACCCAGAGAGAACCACTGAGCAATGGTGAGCAACTGTCAGGCTCCACAAGATACTAACTCCATACAAGCAGGATTAGCATTGGTTGAAGACAAGTGCACCATCAATGTGCAGTATGCCTTAGTACACAGCGCCACCACATGGGCAATCAGGAGTAAATGCCTTGCCCAAGGACACAACACAGTTGAACCTGGCTGGGATCAAATTGTGGTCCTTTCAGTTTGAAGTCCAATTCCATGACCAGTGAGCCACCATGCTCCCAGGATTATTTAATTAACTGGTTGACTGCTAAATTATTTTTCAAAGGTGATTTGAAACATGGGTATCAATTTTCAAAAATACCCTTCTGTCAGCACAAGTCACCTTAGTTTAGCAATATTTTGTTCATAAATAATTCTGTTACAATTTATTGGAGAGTGCCAATGAGGTCAAATGGTCAAAAAATGGGAAATTCATTAGCTGTCAAGAGTTATTCTTCTACATACAGTGTTATCAAGATGTTATTTCATTTAACAGGAGTTATAATAACCTAATTACCAGGTCAAATTTGTTCTGAAGGCAATGTAAATGCATTGGTGTTTGTAAGTTATATGAAATAAACAAGATCATTCAATAAAGGAATATATATCCAGTGAGTGGGCTCAACCATATTTTCTTCTTGAAATCTAAATGTCATGCCTTGAAAACGATAAATTTTAAGTAATTTGTATATTTTTTATACTTACCAATGGCACAGACTAGCTGGTGCTAACTCAAATTAATCCAGGGCCAAACACAAATTTTGCCCCATAATCCCCAAAATTTGCATGTAAAACCGAAAAAATCAAGTCCTAGATGGTCCTCCACACTTTTTAGATCTGCGCATGCGCAGTATCCAGGAAGGTACCGAAATTGGCACCAACCATCATTCTTTCTACAGATTGCCTGTTAAATGTTATAAACAGTGAGGAGGTACGAGTGCCCACTCATGGGAGGGCCATTCCCATCTGGGCCATTGGTAAGTATACAAAATATACACATTACTTAAAATTTATCATATTTTTATACAACAACCAATGGCCCAGACTAGCTGAATCATAAAAAGGCTGGAGGGCCTAGGACATAAAGGAAAATGCAATCTCTCAATCACTTCAGTAAAGGATATCTCCTACAGGAGAATAGGAGAAGAAAGGAATTATATATGTCTTTCTCCTTTTCGAGAAACGAGAAAGACATAACACCAACAATGTAACTGAGTATTACATAATATATAATTCTCCATTTAATGCCAGTATAACCCGTTAACCCATTATGCTAATTCGGTGAAGGAAAACCAATATATAAAGAATGAGACACTTTATACCAGAGAATGAGACACTTTATACTCATTTAAAAGTGTCCGAGGATTGCATATTAATGCCCGTTTGACACGTAACATATACAAATACTTCACACTTTAAAAACAGTACATAAATGAGACATAGTTATTGCTTCATACCGAGCTACACATTAAAACCACCCCAGCACCGATGCAGGACTACTGACACCAGAGAAGGTATTCCCTTGCTTTTCACTATACAGCCAGATAATCATAAGGGAAAGACCGTCCCCCTGACCCCCCTTCCCCTTGTTCTGAGGTAAAATTCCTCAGAATGAAGAGGGCGGCAGAACAGTGTCAGTGCTGGAACGGATTGCCTAAAGACCTTATAGATGTAACATTAATGGACGACAATCTGAGCAACAGAAAGAGGACCTAGAGATTTAAGGTTACCGGAGATGGACTCTAAATTTCTTAGATAAAACTTGGTAAATGAAGAGGGTTGTGTCCAGCAGGCAGCCTTCATGAGATCAGTAATAAGCCCAAGAAGTGGACAGTGCTCTAACCTTGTGTGCTGAGATCTTATTGACAGAACGTTGATCCGAAGATAGATTTTCATAGGCAATGCATATTTCCAACTGAAACCATCTAGCGACAGCATGAACAGAAATATCTTTTCTGTTAGGAATCAATGAAAGAAACGTTTTCTTCCCTTTCTCACAAAATCTCGACATTTATATATGTGCATAGCCCTGACTGGACACAGCAAAGGTCTACAGTTATCCGAGGATGGTAAGGCCTTAATGACAATAGTCTCCGGCCACTTATCCGGAATCTGATTCTTAGCAAAAAATCCCACTACCGTAGTGAGGGTAATGCTATTACCCACACTATGGTAGTGAGATTCATCAACAGATAATGCATGAAGTTCACTGACTCTTCTAGCAGATGCAAAGGCTAAGAGAAACGCCGTTTTATACATCAAGAATATGAACTCTACGACGTCCAATGGCTCAAAAGGAGCTTAGGAATAAGATCTGCAGCCTCTCCGCACAGCCCCATCAGTCACATGAACTCCCTTGCTGTTATTGCATCTGAGTTTAGACAAAAGCGAGCATAACAACTGACTAATTTTGCTCTGGGTAATGGCAGACGAACCAGGTTGTTGAAAGTCTCAAAGCTCATTCCCAAATGAGTGAAACCTTGGACGGAGCTACATCTGACTTTTTCGAGTTTACTATGAAACCGAGACGTCAGAGCAATAGCAGCAGACTCTGAACATTATTCTTCATCTGTTGCCGTATCTCTGCAGAATGTTGTCCAAGTAAGCCAACGTTACCACAGACGAATGAGCTCGGAAGTAAAATATTACTGAGTTCATTATTCGAGTGAAAGTCCAAGGAGCCAGGTTCAGATCAAAGCACATTGCTCTGAACTGATAAACCTTTCCTTGCACGGCGAACCGCAGGTACTTTCTGAATGCCAGATGTACCAGGACATGAAAGTAAGCGTCCTTTAGATCTATGCTTGCCACATAGTCATTCACTCAAATGCTCGCTGTTACCGACCAAATGGTTTCCATATAGAACTTTGGAGCCACGATTAACTTGTTTATCTAGCTCAAGTCTATTACCGGTCGGAACAAGCCATCTGGCTTCGGTACACGGAACAGGTGACTGTAAAAACCTTGCGAATTTTTGATTCTCGACGACCTCTATTGCTTCCTTTAATAAGAGAGCCTGTACCTCCGCTAGGAGAGACTCTCTTTTGAAAGGATTCGCCGGAAGATTTGTCCAATGCAGACATCTTGTTAGTGAGGGCTTCGTTCGGAATGATAGCCGTAGGCCATCCGAGACTACACTTCTCACCCACTGATCTTCCATGACTGCTATCCAGTTTCTCGCGAAGTTTGATATCCTTCCACAACTGGCAAGCAATAGAGGTCTTGACCATCACCTGTAGGACTTGCGAGGCTATCAGGAGGAGAAACTACGTCATCCCCGCGAAGATCCTCGCCCCGTCGGCTTAGAGGCCTCTGACTGATAATCCTGATCAGACTTATGCTCCTTTCCCGAGTTGCAGTATTGATGACCTCCAGAGTAATTATAAAAGGGTTTCTTGTACCCTCGCGAGGAGTTCCCTTTTGATTATTTTGATTTGGAATGTCCTCACTTACCCCGGTCTGCTGAAGTGTGTTGTTGAGATGCCGACTTCAAAACCAGAGCACTGGAAGCTTTTTTAGTAGCCTGTTCATAGAATAACGAAAGCTTGTCGTCAAAGATAGTATGTCCAGAGACCGGAGAGAGATTTTCATCTTGTCATCTATAAGTGATGACGACGCAAGGGCAGCATCACGTCTAATTAACTCCAGATTTGCCATTGTCAGGGTGGAGTTATACTTGGCATACATGATTGACCTGGAAAGAACTCTAATCGAGGTACACACATCCTCAAATTCCTTCCCACTGAGACGTTGCGCCATAGCTCTGTGTCCAAATTCGCTCTATTCGATGAAATTGCACTTTCCATTACATCTGAGCGAATTCTGAATGAAGCAGGTAAGGATATGTCTAAATCCCTGGCCTGTTTATCTAAACGCAGTGGAGCTCTCTGAACATCTTCTCCAACCGTTTAAAATAACGTGGTCCAAGGAACGGTATATTTATGGAAGATGTTGATAAGAAACCACCCTTTTTCATCACACTCGAGAGGTTAAATATGGCGTCGTCTACATGGCCTAGACTGAACCGGGAAAGAAAGAACTTCTTCCTTCCTCCATATAAAGTCTGCGTCTAAAGACGCCAGCAGTTTCTCCCTTGTTGTCACAGCTTGCTGATCGGCGGAACAAATTCAGGATAGTATTGATGGATCAAGTCCATCGCAAAAGGGAAAGGTACTCCTCTTCCTTGTCCCTTTCACCATCCGACTGTATCAGCTGTGAATCTTGGCCCATTGCATCTGCATGAACAGACGACTGGACCGACCCAGCACCATCCGACAGCTCACTTCCAGAGTCTGAGGGAGGCTGCTCCCACACTTGCTGGGATGTTGCGATCAGCTGTGCAATCTGCGACAGCAAGTCCGTCACAGAGGCTTGAGGAGCAGCAGTTTTCTGTGTTTTAGCCGCTTGCTGCTCCTGGGATGGGGTTCCAGAGATGGATATCTTCTCCGAACGTCCCGATGATCGAAGCCTCGGTTCCCTATGTACTGACTGGATATCTGAAGTTGGGTAGCAGTGATGCGGTCGTGTGTGCTTACTGATCATAGTGGAGGAAGCCGTGACTGTAGCCAAGGCCAGCTGCAGTCTAGACAGAGCGTCCTGAGCTGGACCCAGACGTTTCTGGGTTAGAGAGGGACCTCTCCCGCTCGCAGCCTTTTCAGACCTCGCCGAGCCTCCTGACAAGAAACTTGCCGACTTCCTCCCTAGTTCCACGTCGCTGGATGAGCTTTTGTTTTTAAGGTGCTCGCTCTACCCACTACACTTCCTTCGACCACAACGGACATACCCGGTGTTACAGCTCCCACGGACGGAGTAACCACTTCACCAGTCGAGCTAGCTGCCTGCAAGGGATTAAAAACACTGCCTAGTGGCCTTATCCCTTGCCTAATATTCATGAGCACCTTAGCAGCTAGTTCTGTTTGCTCATCAGATCATGGTGACGGTAGCACACTTTTGGTGGGTGTCACAATACCATCATCATGTTCTTGTTCCTCTGAAAAAGAAAATGAATAAACTTGAATTATCTTGTGGTGAGAGCACTGGCAAAGGCATGTGACCGCCAACAATGTACCGTGACATCTGTTTCCGTTTGTCATCCCAATTGACACATGTAGGACAAGAATTTGCAGGAGTACATCGACTACAGATAAGGCAACAAACATGTAAATCTGAGGAAGACTTCCTCGCCTTGCATTTTGAGCAGTAAGCTTTCATGATTAATCAAAAAATTAAGTCGATCGTACTCCCACAAACTCCACAATAAATATATGATAAAGATACATAATAAATAGTAATCAAAATTGAAATCGAAAAATTAAATTCAAAAATTTTTTTGAAAAAGCCTAAGTTCCCAAAGGGAACATGAAGAACCCAAGGGCATTCCGATAGAGCCAAAGTGTGGACAAAATCCAAATTTTTTTTTTTTTTTCTGCTACACTACCGGAATATTAATTAATGTATCTTACAACAATTCTACAGTAACTAGAAGGGGTATCAGTACCCCGTGGCTCACCAACAGGTGGCCAACGTAAAGGGGTGGCTGGAGTAAAAAAAAAAAAGTACAAAACTTGCACACAAAAGTCCAAAATTAAAGTAAATAAGCAGCTAAAGGATTAAATAATATAATAATAGCCCCAAGAAGCATCCTAACATAAAATAGGAACCATGGCAATATGCTAAAAGGTAAGTCGCCACTTGGAAGAAAAGAAAGACAAACCTCAAAACCTGCACATAAAAGTCCAAAAAAAAGAATCACATTTCTTTCAAAGGGTTAAAATTGAGAAAAATACCCTGCAAATGTCACAGTAACCACAATGGCAATATGCCAGTAAGGTGAAACTCTACTTGAAAAATATCCACTTGGAAGAAAAGAAAGACAAACCTCAAAACCTGCCCATAAAAGTCAAAAAAGTATCACATTTGTTTCAAAGGGTTAAAATTGAGAAAAATACCCTGAAATGTTAAGGTAACCACCAAGTCAATATGCCAGTAAGGTTAAACTCCACTTGAAGACAAAATTCAAAACCTGTACACAAAAGTCAAAAACCTGCACAGAAAAGTCAAAAACCTGCACACAAAGGTCCAAAAGTCGACGCCGACATGAGGGCTATGCCATAGGCTCACACAACTATCGATGGTGAGCCAATAATAACTAAACACTACATATATTTAAAGACGTTGCCAATGTAAACAACATCAAGGAAGAAAACGGAAACAAGACATCAGGCACAGAAAAAAGGCCCAAAGTCAGTAACCGATTTTAAAGCTACCAGATGTAAAGCAAGAGCTTCAAACGAAGAAAAAACGATACATCGGATAGAAGATGCATGACCCAAAATGACCTAACACCCCTAGGGTGAGGATGTAACCATGGGGATAAACAGAATAAACATTCTGTTACACATGTTAAACTCCCAAGAAATTTAATAAAAAAAATTTGATAAAAATAAGCCAAAAAGCTTGGGAGTTTAAACGGAGGGCTTCATGGAGGGATAGGGAAGGAACACTTAACAAGAGGCCACAGGGGGCCTGAGGGCGCTCACCTGACATGGTAGTCTAAATATCAAACCAGGGACTTGACTTGAATAAGCTGCATACACCTCTCCTAAGAAAAGCATATACCAACTAGATGAAGCGATTGTGCCGAAACAATACATAGGATTTTAAGTCTATTTTCAGTTCCTGCACTTTTACGTCCCAAAATTGAGATAAACGCATAAAAAAACAGATTTTTTTCCCAAACAAAATATTTTCAGCCTAAATTTTTTTTTTCTTCTTAAAACGCATAAAAAACCAAAAATTTTCAGTGTAAAAAAAAATTTTTTTTTTTGTCTTAAAATTGACCAAAACGCATAAAAAACAAAAAAAAAATTTCCGGATTTTGGTCCAAAATTTTCGAAGTCCCACCCGGCCCCCAAATTTTCAGTGTAAAAAAATTTTTTATTTTTGGTTTTGAAACTGACCGAAACGCATAAAAAACAAAAAAAAATTTCCGGATTTTGGTCCAAAATTTTCCAAGTCCCATCCGGACCCCAAATTTTCAGTGTAAAAATTTTTTGTTTTTTTTTGTTTTAAAATTTACCAAAACGCATAAAAAACAAAAAAAAAACTTTCCAGATTTTGGTCCAAAATTGTCGAAGTCCCACCCAGACTCCCAAATTTTCAGTGTAAAAAAAATAATTTTTTTTTGTCTTAAAAGAAAATTGTTTTTTTGTCTTAAAATTGACCGAAACGCATAAAAAACAAAAAAAAAATTTCCGGATTTTGGTCCAAAATTTTCGAAGTCCCACCCGGACCCCAAATTTTCAGTGTAAAAAAAATTTTTTTTTTTGGTTTTGAAACTGACCGAAACGCATAAAAAACAAAAAAAAATTTCCGGATTTTGGTCCAAAATTTTCCAAGTCCCATCCGGACCCCAAATTTTCAGTGTAAAAATTTTTTGTTTTTTTTTGTTTTAAAATTTACCAAAATGCATAAAAAACAAAAAAAAAAATTTCCAGATTTTGGTCCAAAATTGTCGAAGTCCCACCCAGACTCCCAAATTTTCAGTGTAAAAAAAATAATTTTTTTTTGTCTTAAAAGAAAATTGTTTTTTTGTCTTAAAATTGACCGAAACGCATAAAAAACAAAAAAAAAATTTCCTGATTTTGGTCCAAAATATTTGAAGTCCCCCCCAGACCCCAAATTTTCAGTGACAAAATTTTTTTTTTTTTTTGTCTTAAAATTGACCGAAAAGTGTAAAAAACAAAAAAAAAATTCCGGATTTTGGTCCAAAATTTTCAAAGTCCCACCCAGACCCCAAATTTTCAGTGTAAAAAGAAAAATTGTTTTTTTGTCTTAAAATTGATCTAAACGCATAAAAAACAAACAAAAAATTTCTGGATTTTGGTCCAAAATTTTCTAAGTCCCACCCGGACCCCAAATTTTCAGTGTAAAAAAAATTTTTTTTTTTGCCTTAAAATTGACCGAAACGTATAAAAAACAACAAAAAAAATTCTGGATTTTGGTCCAAAATTTTCGATGTCCCACCTGGACCCCCAAATTTGGAGTGTAAAAAAAAATTATTTTTTTTTGTCTAAAAAGAAAATTGTTTTTCTGTCTTAAAACTGATCTGAATGCATAAAAAACAAACAAAAAATTTCCGGATTTTTGGTCCAAAATTTTCGAAGTCCCATCCGGACCCCAAATTTTCAGTGTAAAAAAAAAAAAAAAAATTTTGTCTTAAAATTGACCCGAAACGCATAAAAAACAAAAAAAAAATTTCTGGATTTTGGTCCAAAATTTTCGAAGTCCCACCCGGACCCCCAAATTGTGAGTGTAAAAAAAAAATTTTTTTTTTGTCTAAAAAGAAAATTGTTTTTTGTCTTAAAACTGATCTAAATGCATAAAAAACAAACAAAAAATTTCTGGATTTTTGGTCTAAAATTTTCTAAGTCCCACCCGGACTCCAAATTTCCAGTGAGAAAATTTTTTTTTTTTGTCTTAAAATTGACCGAAATGCATAAAAAACAAACAAAAAATTCCGGATTTTGGTCCAAAATTTTCGAAGTCCCATCCGGACCCCAAATTTTCAGTGTAAAAAAAAAAAAAATTTTTTGTCTTAAAATTGACCTGAAACACATAAAAAACAAAAAAAAAATTTCCGGATTCTGGTCCAAAATTTTCGAAGTCCCACCCGGACCCCAAATTTTCAGTGAAAAATTTTTTTTTTTGTTTTTGGTCCAAAATTTTCGAAGTCCCATCCATACCCCAAATTTTCAGTGTTAAAAAAAAAATTATTTTTTTTGTCTTAAAATTGACCGAAACGCATAAAAAACCAAAAAAAAATTTCTGGATTTTGGTCCAAAATTTTCGAAGTCCCACCCAGACCACAAATTTTCAGTGTAAAAAAAATAATTTTTTTTGGCCTTAAAATTGACCGAAACACATAAATAAAAAACAAAAAAAAAATTCTGGATTTTGGTCCAAAATTTTCGAAGTCCCACCCCCCTGGACCCCAAATTTTCAGTGACAAAATTTTTTTTTTTTTTGTCTTAAAATTGACCGAAAAGCATAAAAAACAACAAAAAAAATTTGCGAATTTTTTTTTTTTTGCCTTAAAATTGACCGAAACACATAAAAAAAATTTCTGGATTTTGGTCCAAAATTTTCGAAGAAACACACATATCAAGTCTCTGCTACTGGTGGTTCAATAGAAGAAGATTTTCAAAAAATTTGGCCATTTTTTCCCCACACCTCGGTTCAATATGAGCCGTAACCTAATTTGCATAAAAATCAAAATGCCCCTATATAACCACTACTTACCTGAAATTTAATTAAAATATGGCCAGTGGTTTAGGAGAAAGAGGCTCAAACACCACCTTCACGCAGGAGGTCGGACGAAGAGTGATAAGAAAAGCTCACCCTGACTTTCAGTCAGGTGAGCTAACAAACATTGGATAAATCATTAGCAAGAATGATGACGTCAGGTGTATGTCCCCAAATTGGGAAACATGAAATAATTTTTATAATTATTATAAAGTTACAGCCCTGAATGTTTCTAACCACCGTTGTTCATTTCCATCATCCATTTATATCCTTGGATCCACCAAATTTTACCATTGATTTGTGTCTTGCATCCTCAAACAAGAAAAATGTTGCTAAGGTAACACATGCCCTCCCCCCCCCCCCCCCTCCCTTGTTACCTTTACCTTGCAGATGCGGGAGAAACTATTATACGTGACACACCTTCTGACTGTCCTGACATTTGTAAAAAGTTTAACAATTGTATTTGATTCGTTTCTGAGTTATGGCTGAGACACGAATATTGACCAATTTTTAGTGTGACCTTGAAATGTGACCTTGACCTTGAAGGTACAAACCTGGCTATGGTGTGTGACACATCCTCCCATGGTCCTTTATAATTGTGTGAAGTTTGATGACTGTGGCCCTAACCGTGTTCAGTGCGACTTTGAAATGTGACCTTGACCTTGACCTTACGGACCTCACTGTGGTGTGTGACACATCCACCCATTGTCCTTTATGATTGAACGATGTTAGATGATTGTAGCCCTAATAGTTTTGGAGTTATGCTTGAGACATGATTTGTGACCCTGAACATATGAAGGTCAATTGTGACCTCCACCTTGCAGATGCGGCAGAAACTATTATACGCGACACATCTTTCTTTTGACTGTCCTTAACACCTTAACATTTGAAAAAAATTTAACAATTATACTATGATTCGTTTCTGAGTTATGGCTGAGACAAGAATATTGATCAATTTTTAGTGTGACCTTGAAATGTGACCTTGACCTTGAAGGTACGAACCCGGCTATGGTGTGAGACACATCCTCCCATGGTCCTTTATAATTGTGTGAAGTTTGATGACTGTGGCCCTAACCGTTTTCGAGTTACTGGCTTGGACACACACACAGACACATGGACGGACGGACACACGGACACTTCAATCACTACATGCCACCCAACTTAAGTCGGGGAGGGGGGGGGGGTGGGCATAAAAAGGAGATTTAAAAGCACAGATGTCAGTTCATTGTTGTGGACTTTAGGGCCAAACGAGGAATGATACTTTGCGCCAATTTCGGTACCTTCCTGGATACTGTGCATGCGCAGATCTAAAAAGTATGGAGGACCATCTAGGACTTGATTTTTTGGGTTTTGCATGCAAATTTGGGGGATTACGGGGCAAAATTAGAGTTTGGTCCTGGATTAATTTGAGTTAGCACCAGATAGTCTGGGCCATTGGCTGTCGTATAAAAATGTTTTCATATACCTAAACATATCTGAAAACTCAAATGGATGAATCATGAAATGTGGTTATAATCTTACTTATTATATATCTTACTTGATTGTCACAGTAATATCAGAAACATTTTCTTCAGTCTTCACAATGCCATTGGCCAAGTGTTTAATGGCTGTTAAACTCAACATTTCAGGATTTGAACTGTAAATAAAAAAAATTGCTTGGGGAAACTTGCACAGTTTTCAAAACTGTTTACAATGGGATCCTATTTATTGAAAAAGAAAATTGCCTGCAAAAAAAACAGGAGGCTCGAGCGGACCTTAATTGCTACCTGATAAAATTTGCTGAAAAAGGATTTAAGGTCACATTCAGCATCTACATGTTAATATAGTTAACCTAATTTTGCTATGGGAGTGGAGGTGGGAAGGGTCTGTTTGGAGATTTTTTTTTTGAGGTAAATTCACTCAAATCCCTTCAAAACACAGTCTGAAGGAAAGAGAAAAATAAATCACCCAATGGCTCCTCTCCAACTCCCTGAACAGGGTAAAAGTTAATCCATTTCTTTTTGCATAAAATAATTCAAGGTCTTCCATAATAATTTCACCCAAAGGATCCTCCCCCAGCCCAGGGCCTCTGGCCTTCTACAGGGAGCCCAAATATCACTCCAGGAATGTTATTTGAACAAACTTCAAGCTGACCCCTCTAAAGATGTAGTATACCAAATATCATGAGATTTAGAGTGGTAGATCAGAAGAAAAAGATTTTTAAATAAATTTCCTCACATTGCAAAGTTAAAATTCGGGTTCCCACAGGGAGCCCAAATATGAACCTCGGGACTTGATTTGAACAAACTTGAATCTGAATCTCCTAAGGATGCTGTATATCAAATATCAAAAGGTTCAGGTAGATATGAAGAAGATTTTTAAAGAATATTCCTCATATTGCACTTAAAGTTAAAGTTATGAGTTCCCATAGGGAGTCCAAATGTGACCACAGAGACTTGATTTGAACAAATTTGAATACCACTCCCTAAGGATGCTCTATACCAATCATCAAAAGATTCTGACTGGAGGATCTGAAGAAGATGATTTACATTTTTTTTTTCTCATATTACAGAAAGATAAAATTCGGGCTCCGACAAGGAGCCCAAATATCATTCCAGGACATGATTTAAACAAACTTCAAGCTGACTCAACAATGCAGCATACCAAATATCAAGAGACTTATGCTAGTGGATCAAAAGAAACAGATTTTTAAATAAATTTCCTCATATTGCACCAAGTTAAAATTCGGGTTCCCATAGTGAGTCCAAATATGAACCCAGGGTCTTGATTTGAACAAACTTGAATCTGAACCTCCTAAGGATGCAGTATATCAAAAGATGCTGACTGGTGCATCTGAAGAAGATTTTTAAACAAGAGGTCCCAAGGGGCCTGAGGGCGCTCACCTGACATGGTAGCCTAAATATCAACCCAGAGAATTGATTTCAACAAGTTGCATCTGCTCCTCCTAAGAAAAGCTTATACCAAATATCCAAAGATTCTGACCTGTGGACCTAAAAAAAAAAGATTTTTAAAGAATATTCCTCATATTGAACTAAGTTATAATTCAGGCTCCCACAGGGAGCCCATATATGAACCCAGGGACTTGGCTTTAACAAACTTGAATCTCACCCCCCTAAGGATGCTGCACACCAAATATCAAAACATTCCGACTGCTGGATCTGAAGAAGAAGATTTTTAAAAAAAAGTCCTCATTTTGAACTAAGTTACAATTCGAGCTCCCACAGTGAGTCCAAATATGGGCTTAGGGACATGGCTGAAGAAGAAGATTTTTAGAGAAAAGTCCTCATTTTGAACAAAGTTACAATTCGAGCTCCCACAGTGAGTCCAAATATGGACCTAGGGACATGGCTTGAACAAACTTGAATCTCACCCCCTAAGGATGCTGCATACCAAATATCAAAACATTCCGACTGCTGGATCTGAAGAAGATTTTTAAAGAAAATTCCTCATTTTGAACTAAGTTATAATTCGGGCTACCACAGTGAGCCCAAATATGAACCCAGGGACTTGGCTTGAACAAACTTGAATCTCACCCCCTAAGCATGGTGCATACCCAATATCAGAAGATTCTGCCTGCTGGATCTTGAGAAGAAGATTTTCAAAGAAATTTGCCTGAAATGCACTAAGTTCAAATTTGGGCTCCTATACTGAGCCCAAATATAAACCCAGGGGGCCGATTTGAACAAACTTGAATCAGATCCACCCCACAATGTTGCATACCAAATATCAAAAGATTCTGCCCGCTGGATCTGGAGAAGAAGATTTTTTAAGAAATATGCCTGAAATGCACTAAGTTAAAATTTGGGCTCCTATACGGAGCCCAAATATAAACCCAGGGGGCCGATTTGAACAAACTTAAATCAGATCCACCCCGCAATGTTGCATACCAAATATCAAAAGATTCTGCCTGCTGGATCTGGAGAAGAAGATTTTTGAAGAAATTTGCCCGAAATGCACTAAGTTTGAATTCGAGCTTCTATAGTGAGCCGAAATATGAATCCAGGGGGCCGATTTGAACAAACTTGAATCAGATCCACCCCCGCAATGTTGCATACCAAATATTAAAAGATTCTGCCTGCTGGATCTGGAGATGATTTTTTAAGAAATTTGCCTGAAATGCACTAAGTTCGAATTCGAGCTTCTATAGTAAGCCCAAATATGAATCTAGGGAGCCGATTTGAACAAATTTGCATCAGATCCATCCCACATTGTTGCATACCAAATATCAAAAGATTCTGCCTGCTGGATCTGGAGAAGAAAATTTTTTAAGAAATTTGCCTGAAATGCACTAAGTTTGAATTCGAGCTTCTATAGTGAGCCCAAATATGAATCTAGGAAGCCGATTTGAACAAACTTGAATCAGATCCATCCCAAAATGTTGCATACCAAATATCAAAAGATTCTGCCTGCTGGATCTGGAGAAGAAGATTTTTAATAAATTTGCTTGAAAAGCACTAAGTTCAAATTTGGGTTCCTATACTGAGCCCAAATATAAACCCAGGGGGCCGATGTGAACAAACTTGAATCAGATCCACCCCACAATGTTGCTTACCAAATATGAAAAGATTCTGCCTGCTGGATCTGGAGAAGAAGATTTTTTAAGAAATTTGCATGAAATGCACTAAGTTCAAATTCGAGCTTCTATAGTGAGCCCAAATATGAATCTAGGAAGCCGATTTGAACAAACTTGAATCAGATCCACCCCACAATGTTGCATACCAAATATCAAAAGATTCTGCCTGCTGGATCTGGAGAAGAAGATTTTTAAAGAAATTTGCCTAAATGCACTAAGTTCGAAATCGGGCTCCTATACTGAGCTCAAATATGAACCCAGGGGGCCAATTTGAACAAACTTGAATCAGATCCACCCCACAATGTTGCATACCAAATATCAAAAGATTCTGCCTGCTGAATCTGGAGAAGAAGATTTTTTAAGAAATTTGCCTGAAATGCACTAAGTTCGAAATCGGGCTTCTATAGTAAGCCCAAATATGAATCCAGGGGGCCGATTTGAACAAACTTGAATCAGATCTACCCCGCAACGTTGCATACCAAATATCAAAAGATTCTGCTTGCTGGATCTGGAGAAGAAGATTTTTGAAGAAATTTGCCTGAAATGCACTAAGTTCGAATTCGAGCTCCTATAGTGAGCCCAAATATGAATCTAGGGAGCCGATTTGAACAAACTTGAATCAGATCCACATTACAATGTTGCATGCCAAGTATCAAAAGATTCTGCCCGCTGGATCTGGAGAAGAAGATTTTCAAAGAAATTTGCCTGAAATGCAGTAAGTTCAAATTTGGGCTCCTATACTGAGCCCAAATATAAACCCAGGGGGCCGATTTGAACAAACTTGAATCAGATCCACCCCACAATGTTGTATACCAAATATCAAAAGATTCTGCCTGCTGGATCTGGAGAAGAAGATTTTTTAATGTTTTTCCCATTGCCTACAGTGTTAAAAAGTGCTGACTCCGCACTTTTTCAAAGTCCCGAAACTGTACCCTATGATAAAACCGATGGCAATTTTTTTTTTACCAATCCTTTCTGTTGGTCCTAAGGAAGCTGCACACCAAATAAAAATTCTCAATGCCGTGCAGTTTTGGAGATATGGGCATTTTAAATTTTTTCTATTTTTAGCTCCTGCGGTTCCCACGGGGCTGCAGGAAATTTTTTTTTTGCATAAATCAAGTACTCATGACCCAATAAGCCCTCACATAAAATTTGGTTCAAATCAGCCTCTCGGTTTGGAAAATAGAAATTTTGGGCGTGGCCAAAATTACTGCCCCTCCCATAACAATGGCAAATATTGCCCCTCGAACTTTCTGTGTACAAGCCTGAGTCTACAACCCAAAAAGAAGCTGCAAACCAAATATCAGGTCTCTGCCACTAATAGTTCATGAGAAGAAGATTTTTAAGGATTTTGGTGCCCCTTGGGGGTGTGGCACCACCCAGGGGGAGAGGCAACTTTATTTGAACAAATCCGAATTGGTATTGGTGGACGAATATTTGACCAAGATTTGAATAAAATTGGGCTATTGGTTTGGGAGGAGAAGTCGATAATGTAAAGTTCACGCCGGACGGCAGACGCCGGACAACGACGCCGGACGGCAAGTGATAAGTTAAGCTCCCTTCGGTGAGCTAATAATATTCCTCATACTGTACTATGTTAAAGTTTGGGTTCCCATAGGGTGCCCAAATATGACCCCCCACGACTTCATTTGAACAAACATGAATTTGGCCCCCTAAGGAAGTTATATACTAACCATCAAAAGATTCTGACAGAGGGATCTGAAGATTTTTAAAAACAAGAGAAACACCAAGGGTGGCTAAGCCAACACCCCCCTCCCCCCCCCCCCCCCCCCCCATACCCACAGCCAAGCATGTGTTTCTAGTCATTTATTTCGGTGGATATTGAATTAACAAATATCTTATCTTATCTCCATTAAACCACTGCATTAATACAGCAGACCATCAAATGTGTCCATGGGATACTAATGCCCTCTGATTTTTGTCTTCTAACCCAGAAAAGGGTCATAACTCTGCCCCCAAAAATATTGGATAAGACTAAAGTTATTGTTCGTAAACCATAATCGGGATGGATGCACAGATGGATGGACAAGGGTAACACTTAATGCCCCTTTGCCCAAATAAAATTTTTGTCTTATTGAACAGAGTTAAAGTTTGGGGCCCAAATATGAACCCAGGGACTTGGTTTGCACAAACCTGAATCTCACTCCACTTAGGATGCAACATACCCAATATCGAAAGATTCTTACAGACGGATTCGAAGAATATTCCTCATAGTACACTAATTTAAAACTTAGGCTTGATTTGAATCAACTTCAAGCTGCTCCACCACTACCCACCCCCTCCCAACATGCAGTATGCAACAATCAAGAGATTTTGACTGGTAGATCTGAAGATTTTTAAATATACTTTCTCATATTGCATAGGGAGCCCAAAAATGAACCCAGGGACTTGGATCGGACAAACCTGAATCTAACCCCTGACCCCTCTAAAGATGTTGTATATCAAGTATCAAAAGGTTCTGATTGGTTGTTCTAGAGAAGATGCTTTAGATTAAAAAAAAAAAATTGTGGGGTGCTGTGCTCAAAGAATTATGCCCCTTTGGGTGTGGCTACTAATGCCCCTGACCACAAAAACTTTTCAAAGACAAAAGAGTGAAAAAGGGCTGTAACTCTGGAAATAGAACTGTCAATGACACTGTAGCTTAACTTGACCGTGTGTTGTGTTTGATGAAGAGGATAATGTTGAATGTTTATGAAAAGATTATGAAATACGACAAGAATTGTGATAATTGAGATTATGTGAATTTCTGTTTCCTGTACGTAAAGTTTTCAATAAAAATAATTTGAGGTGTGGACTGTACTAAAGAACTGAGGAGTAGGTTAATGTGGCCCTCACAGTTAATGTATGTCAACCAAAGTTACCATGTTACAGTGAAATTATTCCAAAACAAGTCATCCTATCAAGTTACAAGGAAATCCCTTCATAAATACGGCCTATATTTATTTATTTATTTATTGATATTTAAGGTCACATACTTATGCACAATGGCTAATCATGATCAAATACGGCCTGTAGACTGTGCTAACAGTTTTCGGGCCAGTGTAGCCATCACAGTTGATTGATTGCAATCAAAAGGGGACATCCTCATCTAGACATTATACTGAGTCATCCTACCAAGATACAATGAAATCCCTTCATAAATACGATCTGTAGTCTATGCTAAAGGTTTTCAGGCTTCAGGCCCCTGTAGCCATCACAGCTGACCAATCGCGACCAAAAGGGTAAGTTCTCATCTAGACATTATATGGAGTCATCCTACCAAGTAACAATGAAATCCCTTCATAAATACGACCATAGTGTATGCTAAAGGTTTGGGGGTTTTGGGCTCGGGCAGCCATCACGGTTCAATGATCACTACCAAAAGGGGACATTCTCGTCTAGACATTATATGGAATCATCCTACCAAGATACAATGAAATCCTTCCATAAATATGACCTGTAGACTGTACTGAAGGTTTTTGGGTTTTGGGCTCGGGCAGCCATCACAGGTGAATGATCGCTACCAAAAGGGGACGTTCTCATCTAGACATTATCTGGAATCATCCTACCAAGTTACTAAGAAATCCCTTCATACATACAACCTGTAGACTGTGCAAAAAGTTTTTGGGTTTCGGGCTTGGGTAGCGGTCATGGCTGAAAGATCATGACCAAAAGGGGATGTTCTCATCTAGACATTATACTGAGTCATCCTACCAGGTTACAATGAAACCCCTTCATAAATACGACCTATAGACTGTGCTAAAGGTTTTCAGGTTTTGGGCTCGGGCAGCCATCACAGTTGACCGATCATGACCAAAAGGGGACGTTCTCATCTAGACATGACCTCAAACCTGCATATGAAGTTTTGTGACGATTGGACAAGAACTATGGTGTGTAGCCTTTCCTAAATTAAAATGTGAACAGGCTCACAGACTCACAGGCTAACAGACTCACAGACTAACTGACTTCCACATGCATGATGGCAATAGCTCATCTTGAGTTTGTCAAGTTAAGCTAAAAATGAGTGGAAGAAACTCACGCTACACAGGTATCATTCTTCCATGATGCTCTATCACAATACCAAGTATCATTCAAATCAGAGTAGCAGTGGCTGAGATACAAGGGGAAATGTTTGTACGGACGGATGGACGAAAGTTTGGATGGATGGACAGATGGACAGACGAATGGATGGACTGAGGTCTCCACTAGATATCCCTTCGACTTTTGAAGTCGGGGGAATAACAAACCTGAATTGACATATGACAATGCATATAAAATTGAGTTTAATTTGGCCCAGTGGTTTATGAGAAGTTGATAATGTAAAGTTCACACTGGACAGATGGATGGACAGACATATGGATGGGTGGACTGATGGATGGAAAGATAGATGGATGGCAGCTGGATGATGTACGGACAACGGATGGACAACAGACAGAAAGTGATCACTTAAGCTCCCTTTCAATTTTGATCAGGTGAGCTAAAAATATTCAAGTAACATGTTTATTGAATGAAGAAGAATTGTAACAAGGGCCCCATGGGAACTGAGGCACCCACCTGACAAAAGTTGCTTAAAGAAGGATTCAGTTAGCATCTATGGCCAGTTAACATTGAGGGATGAAGTAATTTAATTATTTATAACTCTGTTTTCCATGCCAGATGATTTTTTTCTAGTATTGGGATGCTACCACAGAAATAATGCCCAGATCTTCTGTAGTGCAAAACTTGGGAGTCCATATATCAATCGAGAGACTTAATTTGAACACACTCGAATGTTGTTGTTTTCCACCAAATATCAGTGCTGGTTTTGTAGAAGTAGACTTTGAGAATATTACCATTTCTGCAACCCCCCCCCCTCCCAACTAGGGAACACAATTATCAACCCAGTGACTTTATATGAACAAATGGAATCTGAACCCTATAAGGATGTTGTATACCAAATATCAAAGATTCTGATTGTATCTCAAGAAGCAGATTTTTAAAGATTATTCCTCATATTGGACAAGTTAAAATTTGTGCTCCAACAGGGAGCCCAAATATTAACAAAGAGACTTAATTTGAACAAACTTAGGTCTGACCTCCCTAAGGATGCTGAAAACAAAACATCTAAAGATTCAGACTGGTGGATCCGAAGGAGATTTTAAAGATTATTCCTCATATTGCACTAAGTTAAAATTCAGGCTCCCTTAGAGAGGCCAATTATTAACCGATGGACTGGAGTTGAACAAAATTGAATCCAACCCCTGTAAGGTCTCTGATGTCATATATTAAAAGTTTCTGACAGGAGTTTCTGGAGAAGAGTTTTAAACATGATTCCTCATTTTGGACTAAGTTAAAATTTGGGCTCCAATAGGGAGTCCAAATATTGACCTATGGACTTGGTTGGAACCAACGGATCTCCCTAAGAATGCAGTATACCAAATATCAAAAGATTCTGACTGGTAGATCTGAAGATTGTTAAAGATTATTTCCCAATGGGGAGCCCAAAATTAACTGATCCCTTTCAGATCTACAACTCCAAAATTCTATTTTCTGAACTGATGATATATTCAGCATTTTAAGAGTGAAAACAGAACACCCTGACACAACCAATGGCAATTTTTTAACCACTCTATTCTGCTGGTCATTTTTCCACCAACTTCATTTGAACAAACTTGATTCTACACCTCAAAAGAAAGCTCTGTGCCAAATATTAAGTCATTGTACCCACTGGTTCATGAGATTTTAAAAAAAAATTGGAGCATTTCCCCCACCCCCTCCCTATGGGATATGGCAGGTTGATTTGAACAAAATCAAAATGTGATGTTAGAACAAGCAATCACCTAAAATGTAACCGAAATCGGTTCAGCGGTTTTGGAGGAGAAGTTGCAAACACCATGTTCACAGACGACAGATGCTGGACAGATGACGGACGACAGATGGTCTGTGATCACTATAGCTCACCCTGACTTTCAGTCAGGTGAGCCAACTAGACTCAAGTATTTGTTTATTTATCTATTTATTTATTGGGTTTTAACGACACTTTTGACACCTCATGTCAGACAGTTTTACGGGTGGAGGAAGCCGGAGTACCCGGAGAGAATTACCGAGCAATGGCGAGCAACTGTCAGACTCCCCAACATAATAACTCCTCACAACCAGAGTTAGCATTGGTTGAAGACAAGTGCACCACCAACATGCAGTACACAATGCCACTATGCCCCCACGTGGGCAAGTGGGTTTAAGTGTCTTGCCCAAGGACACAACGTGGTTGCTGCAGGTGGGATTTGAATCGAGGACCTCTCGGCTTGCAGCCTACATCTCTACCTACTGAGAGCCACTGCACTCCCAGAGTATCTGTTACCTAGGGAAAAAATCCACCTCCACTAAGTAGAGGTAAACTACAGGAAGATTTTTATCACCACAGGCATATTAGATATTCAGAGTAAACACACTGCAAATACTAATCCTGAACTGATTCAACACCAAACCAATTACTAGCTCTGCGTAAAATGTTATCTGAAGTTTTGTACTCACGTGTCATATTTGTACACATCCTTCTCAAACTTGTGGCAGGAATCAGGCATCAGATGATATATCCCTGGCTGTGCTAAACAGAAACGATTCACACCTTTATTGAGATGGAAAGGATCTACTTTCACTTCCTTCTTTTCGTGTGTAAAATGCTGTGAAAAGAAAGTGACAAAAATGGTGATCAGTTAGCTGAATCTCTCATCCTTCACCTTCCAAATTTTGAAAAAAAATATCAATATACTTTCTGAATAGCTTTTAAACCTCATTTTTGTTAATTGGCTCGTTGCAGTAAAGGGTCAAGGACCATGAGCATAACTAGGGATCATAACACAAGAGGCCCCAACAACAAAAGAGACCTTAATCGCTCACCTGATAAAATTGTTTAAAGAAGGATTTATGGTTACATTCAGCATCTAAATTTTAATATAGTCATTCAAATTTAGCTAGGGAAGTGGAGTGGGTTGGGAGAGAAGGGTCTGCTGAGTGAATTATTTTTTTGTGTGTAATGAATAACCGATGTTTGGCAATCGCATCTGACATCGGAAGATTTCAAGCCATCGGTTGATGATAGGTAAAAGTGTTTGAACATCAGTTCGTGCCGATTGATTGATTATTTATTTAACAGTATAGATTGGAATTACATCAATGCATGTGTAATACAAGATTTCGAAAGCACAAAACATTAGTATAATAATATGATGATATAAATAAATATCTATACCGTAGGGAGATGACATAGCCAGATTGGCTGTCTACCTGTCATCTCCAACTAAAATTTGTTCTAGAGTGAGCATTGTACACTGACTGTGGATGTGGGTTAAAGGCAAGTTATCCGATCGCATTCTGATTTTATTTTTTGGTGTTGAAAGTGTCGGACTTGGCAGTTTAATCATACTTTTCTGTTGGGCGAGATAAACAGACGTAGTATATTACTTGGTGTTATCAAATGCAAAGAGCATACAAATCGGAAAATGACCAATGTATAGTGAAGGGCCAAATTAATGGCTGTGCAGACATTTGATTATTTGTAGAAACATCTTCAGGGGTTTAAATCCATAATTATCTACCGACATTAAAATTACAATCTCGACAATAGGGATTGTCACATTCAACACTGCTTGGGTACTGGGAGATGAATTTTTGTGTCAATAATTTTTTGAATAGATTTCTGTTAGTAATAGACCTTAAATCTTGATCCAATTCATTCCACACCCTCGGAAATGCATGGATCTGTAACCTATCGAGGGCTTTAGTATGCGTTCTACTCACCTGTAATAAATCTGATTGTCTCGTAACTCTTTGTGAGATATTTTGAGTTGGGTTAAAAAAGTCATTAAATGATGATGGAAGTTGTCCCATTTTCCAATCAAAAATGAAGAGACAAGCTTGGAGTTTAAACAAGTCATTAATTTTAAGTATTTTGTTTTTTATAAATAAGGGATCAGTATGGGCGTTTGAATTTGAATTATTAATGATACGAAGTGAGCGTTTCTGCATAATGAGAATTTTATTAGTTGCCCGAGCATTACCCCAGACATGGATGCCATATAACAGGTGGCTATGTATGAGGGCAAAGTATAATGTTTTTAAGGCCTTCTGTGGCAATATTTTTTTTACTTTATTCAATGCATAATTTACTTTTCCAATTTTGGAGCAAACATGTGAGATATGGGCACTGTATGTTAGATTGTCATCAATGCTAATACCAAGAAATTTTAGTGATTTATCTTGTTCATGGCCTCCTATTCTTTTTATCGGTTGGTTTTGTATTTTTATAGATAAATTTTCTGGGACTAGCGTGCTACGGGTTGGATTTATCAGAACGTACTTAGTTTTACATGTGTTCAACACAAGCTGGTTGGCTGCGCACCATTCATTTAGTTTGCTTAATTCATGATTTATATATTCAGCCAATCTACTTGCATTTGGACCTGAAGCATAGGCTGTCGTGTCATCCGCAAATGATAGGAGATTTAACAATGTTGAGTGGCGAATGTCGTTAATATAAAGCAGAAATAGGATCGGCCCAAGTATGGAACCCTGTGGTACTCCACATGTTATTTGTGCTTCATTCGAACTATTTTCACCACATTTTACATATTGGGTTCTGTTAAATAGATAACTCTTGAACCAGTCAATACTAATACCCCTGAATCCATATCTTTCTAATTTGTTTATCAGAATACTATGATTTATCGTGTCGAAAGCTTTCGAAAAGCCTATAAATACCGCTAGAGTTAAATCTTTTGTTGGTTTGTTGTTTTCTATAGCAATATGTCTCAGGAGTTGCATCACGGGATGTGTGGTGCTATGATTTTTTCTGAAGCCATATTGATGCTGATAAAGAATATCAAATGTATCCAGGTAATTAATCATTCTATTTGCCATTAATTTTTCTAAGATTTTAGAGAATGCTGGAAGAATACTTATAGGTCTGTAGTTATTAAATCTATTTTCATCCCCGGTTTTATAAATTGGGATGACTTTAGCGATTTTCATTCAGTTTGGTACAACACCGCTGATGAAAGACTGGTTGACGATATGAGCAAACGGGTAGGCTAATATATCTATAGAATTCTTTAGAAGATATGTTGTGGTGCCATCACAGTCTTCTGACCTTTTGGCTTTCATTCGTTTGGCAACATCCATCACTTCACAAGGGGTAGTGGGTGTTATGTAGAAGTTATTTGAGGAAGACGGACCCATGAAGTTTCGGAAGGATTTATCTGTTCGTGTCAATTCTGCACTAGCACGTCTTCCCGTGTTTACAAAAAAATTATTAAAGGCACATGCTATTTCCTTTGGGTCATTTATTTCGCAATTATTGTCTTTGATAAAAGTAGAAGGCAAGCTAGTTGTACGTTTTGCTTTGTTTATTGTTTCATTTAATATTTTCCAAGTTTCTCTTAAATTGTTTTTGCTATCATTTAATATCTTATTATAATACATTGCTTTACTTTGTTTTTTTATTTTATTAAAGATTTTACAGTAATTTTTGTAGTTTTGTATGTTTTGTTCTGTTGGGGATTTTATCTTTTTATTATAAAACTTTGACTTATTGAGAGATGAAGTCATGAGTCCCTTGGACATCCACGGTTGTTTTCTGATAAACTTAGCTTGCAGTTGCACATTTACTACAGGAAACGCCTGTTCAAAGGCTGTTGAATAGATACCCATGAAATTCTTGTAAGCTGCATTAGGACAGCTTGATTCAAAAATTGACGAAAAATCGCTTTGGTAGAGAAGTGACCTAAATATGGCCACGTTGGCTTCAGTGAATTTACGTTTGCGTATAATTTTAGGACTACCCCTTGCAGCGGTAACATTTTCTATATAATATATGCCGAAGTGATCGGAAACATCTGTAATTATGATTCCTGACGAGCAGGTTGCGGTTACATTATTTGAGAAGAGGTGGTCTATTAAAGTTGCCGAGTGAGTGCTTATCCGAGTGGGCCGGGTAATACACGGTAAAAAACCCTGACTAACCATGAGATCCAAAAACATTTGGGTTTTGGGATGACAATTCGTTTTTAGTAGGTCAATGTTGAAGTCTCCCATTATATGTGCCTCCGTGCGTTCATGATTAATTAGGTCAGTTATTTCATTTATTTTTGTAAGGAAGAGATCTATATCCGCTTTTGGTTGTGTATTTGGTCTATATATGACACCAATTAGTTTCTTAGTATTATTTACCTTGATTTCGACAAACAGGGACTCAATTACATGGGGAATAAAAACAGACAAATCGTGTCGTATTATAGGCGCCAGCCCCTCCTTAATGTATAGACCCACACCACCCCTCCCGTCATCCCCCTCAGGTCGTGTCTTATTAATGAGTGGATAATAGCCGTCCAACTGGTATGACATGTTCAAAGGAATTCGAAATATTTCGGTTAACCCTATAATACTAAAGGCATTATTCGAGCCATGTAAATCACTCAACAATTCATTCAAGGAGTCCCAGTGTGCATTTAAGCTTTGGCAGTTTAAATGAAACATTGAGAATTGATCACTTTGCTTGATGTTCTTTGATTGAAATTCATTGGGTGAGTAATAATTACAATCTCCTGTAACATCTTTAAATGGGGAATCTTCGTCATTGGGAAGTTCACATGTTCTGTCATTATAGACCTTAATGAAATCAAATTCCGGATTCGTCTGTATCTCATCGAGACTAATGTTACCCGCCATTATTCACAAAAAAACTACCAAGTGGTACAATTTCATACCAATACATAATCACAGAAGCGTAATTTGATTGTTGCCTGTTAATATATTCGGATAATCTGAGAACTCCCACAGCCATATAAATATTGCGTATTTGGGGTGTAATACCTAGGCTTAAATAATCAGTCGTGTACAATGCAGGAACCTTTGGACGCGCAATGCAGAGAAAAATAAACACAAACATCAACAAGAACATATATACAAATTTCATGATTGGATAAAGATGGGATTATAAGAGGGAACGGTGGAATGATATGTTATTGGGATGATTCTTATCCATGGTTCATACAAAACCTTATGGAAAAAATTCAGGGGTTTCTCAAGGATTTTTCAAGACCGAGATACAGATTGGGTTTCTGGAATATGCAAAGTCTTAGGGAGAAATTCAATGGTTTATCAGGGATTATGCAAGCAAGACCGAAGTAAAAAAGAAAATGGTCATTACGAATTCAGGGGATTTTCAAGGCACACATAATTTTTAAGGGTTTCTCAAGAGCTGTGCTAACCATCTTATCAATAGCGGAATTAGGTGTATAAATGTATTAATTTATTTTCTTGGGTACAATGAAAGTGCCATATCCATTTTTAATAGAGAAAAAAAAAAACAAAAAAAAAAAAAACAAAAAAAAACTTGAATTTCTAGAGTATAAAACGTTGAGTTATTTACTTATTTATTGATGGTGAAGGTCACGTTTCTCGACAAAATGGCTAATAGTGATTGCAACATGGAAATAAAGTTAAGATTAGCCTGTCATTTATACCCATGATGCCCACTTGCTGCCCACTTGCTGACAGGCTGAACCCAACGATGTTGGTCACCAGGTCCCATTTTGCCAATAAGGTTCAATGGTTTATCAGGGATTAAGCAAGCAAGACCAAAATGAAAAAAAAGAAAATGGTCATGCGAATTCAAGGGATTTTCGAGGCACACATGTTTTAGGGTTTCTCAAGAGCTGTGCTGACTATCTTATCAATAGCGGAGTTAGGTGTATAAGTGTATTGAATTTATTTTCTCGGGTACGTTGAAAGTGCCATATCAATGCTCTTTGGGCAGGAAGGTCACGTTTCTCACCAAGATGGCTAATAGTGATTGCAACAGGGAGATCAAGTCAGGCTTAGCCGATTGTTTATACCCATAGTGCCCATTTATTTTCTTGGTACACTGAAAGTGCTATGTCAAGTTTCTAAAGCTTAGCCAATCGTTTATACCCATGGTGCCCATTTGCTGAGGGGCTGCACCCAGCGGTGTAGGTCACCAGGTCCCATTTTACTAATAGAGCCAAACTTGTTAACCTAAGTAAGCAAGCATAAAACGTTGAGTTACCCAACCCTTAAAATGGGGGACCAGATGGGGAAATTGATTTGGGTGACCGTGATACATTCCAGTGTATAGATTTGGGTGACCGTGATACATTCCAGTTTATATGGACGTCGGTACATAAACATGTGTCTCACCCCACGTAAAGCATGATACGGGGAGAAGAGTACAGAAAATTCCGAGCAAAATGCGTTTCCAGGGTAAAAAGCTATTAAAAGATAATGTAAGGTAGTCCTATATAAGTTGTTAATATCTGAGGGACAAATTGTAGGTCACAAATTAAATTCAACAGGGGCAGACATTCATTTCTCAATCATTAGATTGACACACTTTGTATGACAAGCTGTTGTGCATGTGTCGACACAGTTTGTATGATAAGCTATAGTTCCTCGTGGAACAACAGCTTGCCGTGACCCACAATTGTTTTCTGAAGAACAAATTGTAGGTGGCGAATTACATTCAACTGGGACCGATATTCAAGTCTCAATCATTAGATTGACACGCTTCCCCGTGGAACAACAGCTTGTCGTGACCCACAATTTCTTTCTGAAAAACAAATTGTAGGTGACGAATTACATTCAACAGGGGACGACATTCAAGTCTCAATACACACTTTGTATGACAAGCGGTGGTAGCAAAATGCATTTTCAGGGTACAAAGCTATTTAAAGATAATGTTGGATAGTACTATACAAGTTGTTACTTTCTTAGGGACAAATTTTAGGTCATAAATTAGATTCAACAGGGGCAGACATTCGTTTCTCAATCATTAGATTGACACACTTTGTATGACAAGCAGCTGTTGTACATGTGTTGACACACTTTGTATGACAAGCCATTGTTCCTCATGGAACAACGGCTTGTCGTGACTCACAAATTTCCTTCTGAAGAACAAATTGTAGGTGACGAATTACATTCAAGTGGAGCCGATATTCACGACTCAATCATTAGATTGACACACTTTGTAGGACAAGTCGTTGTTCCTCGAGGAACGACAGCTTGACGTGACCTACAATTTGTTTTTGAAGAACAAATTGCAGGTGATGAATTACATTCAACAGGAGCAGATATTCAAGTCTCAATCATTAGATTGACACACTTTGTAGGACGAGCCGTCATTCCTCGTGGAACACCAGCTTTTGTGGCCCACAGTTTATTTATGAGGAGCAAACTGTAGGTCACGAATTACATTCAAGAGGTGCAGACATTCAATTATCGATCATTAGATTGACAAACATTGTATGACAAACTGTTGTTCCTCATGGGATCTATTCACTTGCTTTATGATATCTCAATTTGTCATTGACGATGTTTTAACATTCATTTATATAGTTGTGGTGGGATTTATTTATATATTTATTTATTGGTGTTTGACGTCAGTTCAGCATCTAGGCTATGTAATAGCACAACGCTGGTATAAAGTCAAGTTTTGCCAATCGTTTATACATCAGTTGCCCACTTACTAAGGGATTGCACATGGACATTCAATTGTCATTCATTAGATTTTATTAGACTGGTGTAGATTTTTTACACTGGTATAAAGTCAAGTTTTGCCAATCGTTTATACATCAGTTGCCCACTTACTAAGGGATTACTCAAGGACATTCAATTATCACTCATTAGATTGATCATTAGTTAGTTCAGCACCTAGGCTATAAAATAACACAACACTAGTAAAAAGTCAAGTTTCGCCAATTGTTTATACATCAGTTGCCCACTTACTAAGGGATTACTCAAGGACACAAGGACATTCAATTATCAATCATTAGACTGATCATTAGTCAGTTCAGCAACTAGGATATATAATAACACAACATTGGTATAAAGTCAAGTTTTGCCAATCGTTTATATGTCAGTTGCCCACTTACTGGTATAAAGTCAAGTTTTGCCAATCGTTTATACATCACTTGCCCACTTACTGAGGTATTGCACAAGGACATTCAATTATCAATCATTAGATTGACACACATTGTATGCCAAGCTGTTGTTCCTCAGGGATCTAATCACTTGCATTATGATATCTCAATTTTTCATTGGCGATGTTTTAACATGCATTTATATAATTGTTATGGGATTTATTTATATATTTATTTATCGGTGTTTGACGTCAGTTCAGCATCTAGGCTATATAATAACACAGCACTTATATAAAGTCAAGTTTTGCCAATCGTTTATACATCAGTAAGAGCTATATGCGAATGGTCTCCAAGGACACTCCAACTGAAGGGGGGGCAGCATGCAGGTTCATGATAACTCCACACAGCATCGCCCATCATGTAGTATTCTGGGTTATTCATAAAAACCCTGCATAAGCCCATAGGACCCAACAACTAGTAGATAACTTTGTAATCTGACACTCATTAGCATCTACTAGCATTTTATGCGTCTATGTAGTGGGGTGGGGGGGGGGGGGGTGGGGGGGTCTTGATAGAAATTTTACTAGTAGATAATCTAATCACTTGCATTATGATATCTCAAATTTCCATTGGCGATGTTTTAACATGCATTTATCTAATTGTTATGGGATTTATTTATATATTTATTAATCGGTGTTTGACGTCAGTTCAGCATCTAGGCTATATAATAACACAGCACTTATATAAAGTCAAGTTTTGCCAATCGTTTATACATCAGTAAGAGCTATGTGCGAATGGTCTCCAAGGACACTCCAACTGAAGGGGGGCAGCATGCTGGTTTATGATAACTCCACACAGCATCGCCCATCATGTAGTATTCTGGGTTATTCATAAAACCCTGTATAAGCCCATAGGACCCAACAACTAGTAGATAACTTTGTAATCTGACACTCATTAGCATCTACTAGCATTTTATGCGTCTATGTAGTGGGGGTAGGGGGGGGTGGGGGTGGGGGGGGGGGAGTCTTGATAGATTACAAAGTTATCTACCAGCTGCAAAATTTCTTGATAGAAATTTTACAACTAGTAGAAAACCCTGTAATCTGACACTCATTAACATCTACTAGCATTTTATGCGTCTATGTAGTGGGGGTGGGGGGGGGGGGTGGAAGGGGTCTTGATCGATTACAAAGTTATCTACCAGCTGCCAAATTTCTTGATAGAAATTTTACAACTAGTAGACAACCCTGTAATCTAACACTCATTAGCATCTACTAGCATTTTATACGTCTATGTAGTGGGGGTGGGGGGAGGGGGGTCTTGGTAGAAATTTTTGGAGTTTGACATTGTTGTCAACTGCCATTATCGGCATTCACTTGCAATTTATTTAGTATTCCTTCGTATCTAGTACCCAGAGCGTGACCAACATGCACGCTTGGATTTATTTTTTTGGGGATGGGTGTGGGGGTGTAATATAGATGATTATAGATGAAGTCTATTCTCAGCACATTTACTATATCTTTTCTAGATCCAACCTTGACCTTATTGTCACTATTTGCCCATCTAGTAATTTGACAAAAAGTTTCCCATCAGTAGTCCAACAGTTGTTCACCTTCTTGGATTTTCTCAGTGATAATGTCTCTTTAAAAAGGGCTAACTTAGTTTTTGTCAGGTCCTCATTAATAAAACACTTCTCGAGTCCAGGAATTTTGTTTTTTAAATTACTTTTGTCCTTAAATAGCCTTCTCCTTGCCCTGTAGGTTGTGAAGCGAACAATAATTTGCCGGACGTTACCCTCGCGTCTGGGCCCAACTCGATGCGATCGATCTATGTCACTTAGACTTAGTTCTGTTTTTAATTTGTCGGCAAGATTCAACACAATTTGATCTGTGTTCTCATTTTCAACTTCCTTAATGCCACTGATCCTTAAACTGTATCGGCGGGTGTATTGTTCTAACTCATCCACTTTGAGTTCAAGTTCATTGTTCCGACTGTTAAGTTTGGTATTTTCGGCCTTCAGCACTTCAATATTCTCCCGTAGTTCTTTGGTGGCATCTCTCACTGCCGCACTAATCAGAGATTTGACATCATTATAGAGAAGCTTTTTTAGTTGTTCGGCTAGGGCCACAACATCAACTGAACCGCTCGTTGCTGCAGGGGCATGCGGATTTACACTAGTCGCCATACTATTTATTTATTTATTTATTGGTGTTTAAGGTCACATACTTATGCACAATGGCTAATCGTGACCGTGACAGTTTTACGGGTGGAGGAAGCCGGAGTACCCGGAGAGAACCACCGAGCAACGACGAGCAGCTGTCAGCTCCCCAACATCGTAACTCTGAACTCTGCACCGCAGCACAGGCAGGGTTAGATTGGTTGAAGACATGCACACCATCGACGTGCAGTACGCCTCAGTACACAGCGTCATCGTGCCCCCATGTAGGCAATCAGGGTGAAGTGTCTTGCACTAGTCGCCATACTGCCGTCTGAAGGATCCACTTCACTGTCAGTAGCCCAATCGGGTTCTTCAATTACATCCGTCAGCTTGCGAACTGCCTTTGAACGAATATACTTTTGTGGGCTTGTTCGTTTCCTTTTCCCCTTTGTGATAGTCTTAGGCATAACCTTAAGAAAGCCTTAATCAAAATATCAAACTCAATTAAGGATGATCAATAAATACTGAATACGGAGACACAACTGACACAACAGCAGCTCAAATGGACGAGTTGAATGTCAACATGAATGTTTACCTGTCGTCAAGGCAACGATACATCGAGATCAGGTGAATCTGGATACCACCCTCACAAACAGGCAAAAAAGTCTATTTTCCCCAAAAAATCAAAGCAATGCCATTTCAATTCTGTTATTTCACTACATCACCAATAATATCGCACATTTCCAACCTTCATTTACACAACCGTTCCGACTCAAAAAGTAGTTTTTCAGGCGAGAGATTTACATTGTGTCGTCCTCTCACAAAGCGCCATCTATCCCCTTCCCTTCGACTGTTACATTGAACACCATGGGATCAAAATTGTTTATATTTACGTTTGTTTAACAATCAAATACAAGCAGTAACAAGCTAAAATTACTCATCGGCTCAAAATAATGGTATATACAAGGTCTATATCCCATAGCAGGATGGTGAGATGCAATCTTACACATGTACATGTATTTTTACTGTTGCCATAATTCATTTGCGCAATCAAAACTCTACTTCACTGACCCTCTATTATTTTACAGCATGAATATATTTGGCATCCCTGTGCTGCGCAAGAAGCATCGTATCATGTGATGTTTTTTATTTATCATGCGCCGATTCATACACATTCTGTTAAAAATTGAGTATTTGCCTCACAGGTGCCTGTTGCCTAGGTATAATACCTTTATATAACTATTAGAAAAAACAAGACATCCCATATCTTGCTGTACATTTTTCGGTGTTTCCATTATGATTGTTTCATAAGAGTGGTGGCTGAGTGGATAAGTGCGCTGGTCTCTCATGCCAGAGGTCCCGGGATCGATTCCCGGTCGAGGAAAGTTCTCGAGGTGTCCGAACACTCTGTGTCAGCATCAATTATGGGGTAGATGCTGCCACAGCGTACCATCCCATCGGGTGGGGACGTAAAATGGCTGTCCTCTGTGTGGAGAGAAACACACTCCGTGCAGGCTAAAGATCCCTTCGTAGTATTTGAGAAGAGCTAGGCCACGAAGTTGCCGCTATGAAGATCATCCCACACACCTGCGCCATTGGGCCAAGGAGAGGCATTAATATAAGTCGCATAACTTGTTCGCCAAACCTTGTAAAACAAATAAGATTAAAAAATAAATGATTGTTTCAAAAATAATACATTCGTAAAAGCACAATGGCAAGTTTTATGACACATGTTGATTGATGGAAGGCAGCTTTGATTATTCAGAGAAGTTGGCTGGAACCAAATTGGTTCAACCAGTAAAAGAACTTGCTACAATGATTGGCAGGAACCACAATTGGTTTAATTTCATTGATTGGTCTGATCTTCCTCTTGGCAGCTGCTCGTGATGCACTGACACATCATGTGATGACTCCAGGAATTTGACATGAAGAGAAAAAAGTTAACATTGTGGCATCTTAGATCACTGATAACTTGTTTCTATTGCTATCATCTTTTTATTTTGATACAGTGACCTACTCCTGAGGTCAGCTAACCAATCACTCTGACAGTACTGTAAAATTAACCCTACTCTTTGTGTCCTTGCACATATTATTGTTTTTGGTTGTGACAATCTGACATTGGCACTCATAATCGGACGATTGTGCACCCAACTAATCGGCAAGCAGATGACGGTCGCAATTCCTTATCAGTTAATCACTATTTGTGTGTGTTTGTGTAAAATCACTCAAACCTCTTCAAAACACATTTTGAAACAAAGAGAAAAAAAATCACCCAGTGGACCCCACCCCTTTCCCCCTTCTACCCCAACAGGGTAGAAGTACTTTTTTTTATAAAATCACTCAAAGCTCCACAAATCTTCTTCTCTAGCAAAAAGAATAATTTTTCCCAAAGACACTGGTATAATACACATTTAGAAAGGACAGAGTTTGACATCACAGCAATCCATAGGCACAGATTTTATCGTCATTATAAAGCAGATTACAGTCCATGAAAAGTTAACATATCAATGACAAGAACAAGTTGAAATAAAATGCCTTCATATTTGTCTAATGTACAGTTATGTAGGTAAACAAAAAATTAGTTGCCCTTATTCATTTGAGGTGAATAACTAGAGGCTCTGCAGAGCCTGTAATCGCTCACCTGGAACTACATATAAAAATGTGACTTCCCATAGGCTTTCCATGGTAACTATGAGCTGCAATTGTGGCCATGTTTGCAACATTACATCAACATTACATGAGGATCATTGATAGAAGGTGTCCCAGTCTTCAATCACGTGAAGTTTCAAAACATTTGAATCCATCAAACAGAATTATAGAAAGTCTCTGGTGGCCATATTTTCTAACCAACGGGAACAAAAAGAGGATCGTTTGTAGAGGGCCTCCTATAGAGCATTCTTGCCAAGTTTTGGTTCCGTCAGCTCAGTAGTTCCAGAGAGAAGATGAAAATGTGATTTCCCATAGGTTTTTTCTATAGTACCTATAAACTGCAATTGTGGCCATGTTTGCAATACGATCAACATCAAAATGAGGAACGTCGTGGAGAGTGTCCCAGTTATCAACCATGCAAAGTATCAAAACATTTGGCCCTGTCGCTTCAGAGGAGAAGAGTTTTCAAAATTGACCAATCAGGAACAAAGAATGGTTCTGGCGGCCATGTTTTTTCACCCAACAGGAATAAAATATGTAACAGTGTTAGAGAACCTCTCATAGACAATGCCTGCCAAGTCTGGTTCACATTGGCTCAGTACTTTCAGTGAAGATGATGAAAATGTGATTTCCCATAGGGTTTCTATAGTAACTATAAGCCACAATTGCAGTCATAATTCCAACCTGATAAAGATTAAAATGAGGATCATTGGTAGAGGGGGGTTACAGTCATCAGTCACACTAAGTTTTCAAACCATTTGGCCTTGTAGTTTCAAAGAACATTTTCTTGAAAATGCACACATTTATGAATTCTGTTTCAACAACAACAAAAAATCAGTAACAGAAGGTTAAATATTTTGAAAATTACAATTCTCTCAGACAGTATTCTCTTTTCAAAATAGCTTTGGATGGGTAAAGGGTTACAGTCAAACACATTTCACTCCAATATTTGTCAAATCTTAAAAGATATACAATAATTACTGTCATCTGAGCTGACATGACTGCAACAGAATACAAACAAAAACTTTCATGTAACTTATCAGATAATACTGATTGAAGATGACAGGTGTCTGGAAAACCAGGAGGCTAATGATGCATATATCATGGTACAGGTAAAATGGTTTAAAGTAAAGTCAAAATAAGTTGTGTAGGATAATCCAAAAACTATGTATCTTTTTCTCTTCCTACACTGATAAGACCAGAAGCTGACATCATTTTCTGGAAAGCTCTCACTGTTAGCTTTCCAGAAAATGTCAGATTCTGATCTTGTCAGGGTAGGAGCAGCAGTTTACTTAGTTTATTGCAGTTATGCTACAGCTTATTTTATACACAATATTTTGGGGTTTTTTTTCCAGTTCTCAGCGGAGAAAACTGGAACCAACCCTTACCAGATTCTCAAAAAACAAGTATTTTGCTGACAGTTCCGATCTTCGTGCAGACAGGAGGGGCACTGGGTTAAGCATTAGAATATAGCCTCTGGTGGCCACATATTTCCATCATCTCATAGACCATTTCTACAAAGTTTGGTTCACGTCGGCTCAGTAGTTTCAGAGAAGAAGATGAAAATGTGATTTCCCATAGGGTTTCTATAGTAACTATAAGCTGCAATTGTGGCCATGTTTACAACCTGATCAACATTAAATGAGGATCATTGGTAGAGGGTGACTGCTGAATCTGAAGAAGAAGATTTTTTAAGAAAAATTCTTCAAATTGACTAAATTCCTCAAATTGACTAAGTTATAATTCGGGCTCTCACAGGGAGCCCAAATATGGACCCAGGGACTTGGCTTTAACAAACTTGAATCCCCCCCCCCCCCCCCCCCCCCCCCCCCCCCCACGAAGGATGCTACACACCACATATCAAAACATTCCGACTGCTGGATCTGAAGAAGAAGATTTTTTAAGAAAATTCCTCATTTCGAACTAAGTTACAATTCAAGCTCCAACAGTGAGCCCAAATATGGACCTAGTGACATGGCTTGAACAAACTTGAATCTCACCTCCTTAAGAATGCTGCATACCAAATATCAAAACATTCCAACTGCTGGATCTGAAGGAGAAGATTTTTAAAAAAAATTCCTCATTTTGAACTAAGTTATAATTCGGGCTACCACAGTGAGCCCAAATATGAACCCAGGGACTTGGCTTGGACAAACTTGAATCTCACCCCCCTAAGCATGCTGCATACCCAATTTCAAAAGATTCTGCCTGCTCGATCTTGAGAAGAAGATTTTCAAAGAAATTTGTCTGAAATGCACTAAGTTCAAATTTGTGCTTCTATACTGAGCCCAAATATGAACCCAGGGGTTCGATTTGAACAAACTTGAATCAGATCTGTCCCACAATGTTGCATACCAAATATCAAAAGAATCTGCCTGTTGGATCTGGAGAATAAGAGTTTTTAAGAAATTTGCCTGAAATGCACTAAGTTCGAATTCGGGCTTCTATAGTGAGCCCAAATATGAATCCAGGGGGGCCGATTTGAACAAACTTGAATCAGATCCACCCCACAATGTTGCATACCAAATATCAAAAGATTCTGCCTGCTGGATCTGGAGAAGAAGATTTTTAAGAAATTTGCCTGAAATGCACTAAGTTTGAATTCAGGCTTCTATACTGAGCCCAAATATGAATCCAGGGGGCCAATTTGAACAAACTTGAATCAGATCCACCCCACAATGTTGCATACCAAATATCAAAAGATTCTGCCTGCTGGATCTAGAGAAGAAGATTTTTTAAGAAATTTGCCTGAAATGCACTAAGTTCGAATTTGGGCTTCTATAGTGAGCCCAAATATGAATCCAGGGGCTGATTTGAACAAACTTGAATCAGACCCATACCAAGATGCTGCATACCAAGTATCCAAAGATTCTGCCTACTGGTTCTGGAGAAGAAGATTTTTTAATAATTTTTCTATAATTCATACGGTGCTATCAGAGTTATGTCCCTTACAGAGCCACCAAGGGACGTGGCCTTTTCATTTGAACAAACTTGAATTGACATATGGTAAGGAACATCCATACCAAGTTTCGAGCAAATCGACCTAGCGGTTTCAGAGGAGAAGTCGTTTGAAAAATGTTCACGACGACAGACGACGGACGACAAGTGATAAGTTGAGCTCCCTTCGGTGAGCTAAAAATCCACCAATCAGAATCAAAGAATGCCTCTGGAAGCCATGTTTTTCATCTGACGGGAACAAAATGAGGATCGTTTGTAGAGGGCCTCCCATAGACCATTCCTGCCAAGTTTGGTTCACACCGGCTCAGCAGTTACAGAGAACAAGATGAAAATATGAAAAGTTTACGGATGCCAGACGACGTCAGATGCCAAGTGATGAGAAAAGCTCACATGGCCTTTTAGGCCAGGTGAGCTAATGAGAGACTGAAACAATTGATTAATCAATTCATAACATCCCAGAACCAAACCTACCAATGTTATGTTGTGTGATACGGCAATTTTTAGAATATATCCAGAATGAATGAATTTGGACACAGATATGTCGCTATCCAAAACATCAATATCTAAAGTTTTCTCTTTCCAACACCATGTATCTTGAAGTATAGTCGCTGAAAAAAGCAAAGATTCGAGATGAAATATTTGGCAGAAGTTTCAAAGATATTGACAGATATTGATAACAATTCTGAAACAGTGAATAAAAGTGTTTCTCATCACATAAGCCTGTGGAGTGAATAAGACCAAATTTTAAGCAAGAGTTTCAATGCAAAAGAGTTGCAACTTTTCTGTTGTCAAAAGGGTGAAACTTTTGCTCAAGCCTAAATTTAAACCTGTGTATTCTGAGCACATCTCAGGCTCACTGGGAAACAACTATTCAGGGCAGTAGAAGACAATTTGAGAATTTAACACTAACAAATGCTGCTTTCCTGTTTCTCGAGGCCAGATTAATACTAATGAAAGTGTGAATGACACTGTAGCTTAACTTGACTGTGTGTAGTGTTTAATGAAAAGGGTAATGTTCAATGTTTATGAAAGGATTATGAAATAAGATGAGAATTGTGAAAATTGAGAAAATGTTAATTTCTGTTCCCTACGTGCTGTTTTCAATGAGAATAATTTGAAGTGCAGACTATACTAAAGAATTGAGTCCTAGGTTAATGTGGCCCTCACAGTTAACGTATGTCAAGCAAAGTTACTAGGTAACAGTACAATCATTCCCAAACAAATCATCCTACTAGAGTACAATGAAATCCCTGCATAAATATGACTCATAGACTTTGCTAAAGGAAGCTAGGTCACGTGCCCGTCTGGTGGTCATGGCTGACTGATTGCGACCAAAATAGGACAGTCTCATCTAGATATCATACCAAGTTATCCTACCAAGTTACAATGAAATCCTTTCATAAAAACAACCTGTAGACAGTGCTAAAGCAATCTAGGTCATGTGACCAGGTGGCAGCAACGGCTGACCGATCGTGACCAAAAATAAGGCAGTCTCATCTGGACATCACACCAAGCTGTCCTTCCAAGTTACAATGAAAAAATCACTTCATAAATATGAACTGTAGACTGTGCTAAACAAATCTAGGTCATGTGCCTATGCGGCCATCACAGTTGACTGATCACAGCCAATACAGCATTGTCATCTAGACATTATACCGAGTCATCCTACTAATTTACAATGAAATCCCTTCATAAATGCAATCTGTAGACTGAGCTAAAGAAATCTAAATAATGTGCCCCTGCGGCCGTCATGGCTGACTGAACCTGACCATAATAGGAGGTTCTCATTTTGACATTATACAGAGTCATCCTACCAAGTTACAATGAAATCCTTTCATAAATACGATCTGTAGACTGTACCATCACGGTTGAACAATCATGACCAAAAGGGGACGTTCTCATCTAGACATGACCTCAAACCTGCATATGAAATTTCATGATGATTGGACAACAACTTATCAGGATCAGACACTTGTGTACAAGCATGCCACCTGTTCAATGGCTTGATCAAACCAAGAAGAAAGCTAAGTATATATACAATTTCATGCAAATTATACAAGCACTTTATTTATTTTTTAAATAGTTGGTATAATTTATAAAAGAAACACGTGAAATCTCTTGGGCAGGCCTGAAAATAAGCAGTCTGACATTTGCAGAATGAGGTCCCCAGAGGGTGAATTTGATGATGCTATCCCATACAGCTGGCCAATTTATCCTCTGGGGACCTCTTTCTGTTTAGTTTTGAGACTGTGATACAGGTTTACAGAGGGTAAATTTAGTGATGCTACCCTGCTGTGCAGGGTAGCATCACTAAATTCACCCTCTGGGGACCTCATTTTGCAGATGACAGTCTGCTTATTTTCTGGCTTGCTCTTGGGTATTTGCACAAAGATAAGAGTATTAATGTGAAGTTTCACTCATCTGTTTTTGAGATACAAAATTTTAAGAAACTGTCTAACTTTACACAGCACTGTTTTTTCAGCATATCCCTGTCACTGAATTTAACAGTAGCATGTATTCTCTGTTTTACAAATAAATCCACTAACAAATTGTATAAATTTTCAAAACACGTTGTATCTTGAAAGGCCAATTTTTACACTCCCAATTTTTCAACACTCTGGACATACCAAAATGTCAAGAAGCAATTTTCTCATAATAAAACTAGGAATTTAAGGACCCCCACAAAGTAGATCTTCTGTTTCTCAGGCCATTTTTGGTGAAATTGCATGTGGGCGGCATTTTTTTATTTTTTATTTTTGTAATTAATTCTTTGCCATCACAATTTAATGTTCTTGGTGTGTTTTATGTTTTAGGCCTTATAATCTACGGAATAGCAAGGCTGGTGGAGTATTTCGTCCCTTGAGTGCAAGGGACAAATTTATCAATTTTATTAACTTGGGTAAAATATCAACATAAACGATCTAATTTTTATTCTTTAAGTTTGCATTGGTTATAAAAAGAGAACATGCAGCAGCCAAAAAGACTATGTGGGATGGACTGAGAAACAGATTTTTTACTTTTTAAGGCCTAACCAATTCTATCTTGTTTATCAGGGCTCAAACAGAGATAGCACTGGTGAAATTCCAAGTTGCATTTTGGGCAAAATTTACATTGTAAATTTTTCATATTTCAACATCCGTGTTCAGAAGGTTAAACATACACTTTTCAGTCGTTTTATTTCTCCATTACAAATAACATTTGGGAAATGATTTCGAAAAACACTTTCACAAACTCTGAACAACTCAAATACAATATCACTAGAGCAAGTTGAACATTTGTATTGCCCTTTGCCTTTGAATAGTGGCTTCAAAATTAAAAAATAATAGACATTTTTTCTTGTGAATTTAGGTTATCTGCATAGGTATTATTTACCAGAACTGCCCCCACATTCACAGTCATCATGGAATTTAACACTTTTAAAGATGATATATCCTGTAATAAAAATTAATGCTTGTCTGTGGTGGGGAAGCAGTTATGCCACTAATCCCTTTTATGGTGTCACCTCTTGTGTCGGGATCGGAGTCAGCCATGGAATCGATATTTGTGCTATTTATTATTGAGCTGTATCATTGTTTGTTTTTACAAATCAGAGAGGGCTGAAAACATGTTATCTTGTTCCACGACACAGTTTGAGGTTAATAGTTTCATCAAAGCTGAGATCGCTCACCAGATACTTCTTGAATACAGAAGGAAAATGCAAACAGGTAGGATTATCACTGCATACACTAATTTGTTGAATGATGAAAATACATTTTCAATGCAGCCCTGGATTAATCTGTTTGTGAGTAAATACCAGAGGCTCAAGTGAGACTAAAAATGCTCACCTGGATAAAGTTGTCTACGTGAAATTAGTGTCAAGGTAATAGAAAAATGTAGGCAAAAATGTGTCACCTTGTACATGTACTGCAATGACTGTTACCAAAAAGGCTCTGAAAAATTACGTCTGTTTTTCAACCCCAACTCCCCACTCACATCCTACGTTAGTCTTGATACTATGTTGAAAAACTTACAAAAGGGCTTCCCTCTGAAAAGACGACCAGGGCTGGTTAAAATTTTGGTTAAAATTCTGGTTAAAATTTTGAGATGACATATTCAGTGTTCCTGGAAGCCATCACTTGTGTCATGAAATGGGAGTGAAATGGCAATCAGTAAGGACATAATTGAGACAGAGGTTTTTACAAATTAGGGCTTTCTGGTTGTGTGTCCTTACACACTTCCAAACAGATGTAATCATTAATGAAAACAGAACATTTATTTATTTATTTATTTATTAAGGTTAATGATACTTTAACAGCCAAGGTCATATCGTGTCTGTGACAGTGTTACGGGTGGAGGAAGTCGGAGTACCCGGAGGAGAAACTCCGAGCAATGATGAGCAGCTGCCAGCTCCCCAACATCGTAACTCTGCACTGCAGCACAGGCAAGATTAGATTGGTTGAAGACAAGTGCACCATCGACATGCAGTACGCCTTTGTGCATGGCATCATAGTCATCATTCCAATGAGGGGTCACATGATATGGTTTTGTTGAAATATTTTGAAAAATTTAATTTTTTCAACTGCTCAATTTGCATATTACGCGGGCGGATGCGGGCGATTCGTTAGGTAAAGGGTTAAGCAAACCATCTCCATAGGCTACACTGTCAATCTTTGAGTCCCTCAGGAGTGAAAAAATAATCTGGGCATCATGCCTTTATATCAGTTGATCATAAAGTAAAATGTAGAGCTCCCCTATGAAGCCTCTTGATACAACCTATGTGGATTAATCTTAGTTACACACATCTAGAGGGTACTGAATACAAAATTTTTAATTCTTCAGCAAAATAGCCAATTCTGGTTCCCATAGAGAGCCCAAATATTGACCCAGGCTCTTGATTTGAACACAGTTGAATCTGACTTCCCTAGAGATGTTGTGTACCGAATATGAAAGCATTCAGACTGTTGGATCTGAAGAAGAGAAATTGTAAAGAAATTTCTTTGAATTGCACTAAGTTCAAATTTGGGTTACCATAGCGAGCCCAAATATTAACCTATGGATCCGGTTTGAACATACTTGAATCTGACCCCTCTAGAGATGTTGTATACCAAATGTGAAAGCATTCTGACGAGTGGATCTGAAGAAGAAGATTTTTGAAGAAATTCCCTCATATTGTACTAAGTTTAATTTCATCTTCCCAAATGCAGCCCAAATATTAACCTAGGCACTCAAATTGAACAACCTGGAATCTGCCCCCCCCCCCCCCCCCCTCCCCTAGAGATGTTGTATACCAAATATGAAAGCATTCCGACTGGTGGAGAAGATTTTTAAAGAAATTTCCTCATATTGCACTAAGTAAAAATTTGGACTACCATAGTGAGCCCAAATATATACCTAGAGATCTGATTTGAACAAATTTGAATCTGACCCCCTCAGAGATGTTGCATACCAAATATCAAAGCATTCTGACTGATGGATCTGAAGAAGAAGATTTTTTTAAATTACCCTCCATATTGAACAAAGATAAAATTTGGGCTTCCATAGGAAGCCCAAATATTAACCTAGGGACTTGGTTTGAACAATCTTGAATCTGACCCTCATAACAATGGTGTATTCTAAACATTAAAAGATTCTGACTGGTGGTTCTGAAGAAGAAGATTTTTAAAGAATATTCCCCATATTACCCTATGTTAAAACTTTGGGCTCCTGTAGAGAGCCCAAATATGAACCAATGAGCTTTATTTTAACAAACTTTTATCTGACCCCCTATGAATGCTGTATATCAAACATCAAAAGATTCTGATGATTGGTTCTGGAGAAAAGATTTTTTAAAATTTTTGCAAATATGCGGACTCAGCATTTTTTCGATGCCCATTACAGAACACCCTAACATAACCGATGGCAATATTTTTTTACCATTCAATTCTACTGGTCCTAAGGATACTTCATACCATATAACATCTCTCTGTTCTGTGTGGTTTGGGAAATATGGACATTTGAAAATATTTCTATTTTTAGCTCCCAGGGTTCCCATGGGGATGCTGGAATTTTTTTTTTTTTTGCATGGGTCAAATACTTATGACCCAATAATACCACAAACCAAATTTGGTTCATACTGGACCATGGGTTCAGAAAATAGAAATTTTGGGCGGGGCCAAAAATCTTACCCCTCCTATTACAAAGCCAACTATTACTTCACGAACTTCGTTTGAACAAACTTGATTCTACACCTCATATGGAAGCTCCATAGCAAATATCAAGTCATTGTACACACTGGTTCTTGAGAAGAAGATTTTTAAAATATTTTGGAGCATTTTCCCCCACTCCCTCCCTATAGGGCTGGGCATGTTGAGTTGAACAAAAATACAATGCCCCTTTGGGACCATCACTCACACAAACTTTCACTTGAATTGGCCCAGTGGCATTGGAGATGACCAAAACATGGTGTTGACGGACAACGGGCGGAGAGCGATGAGATTAGCTCAGCTTGACTTTGTCAAGATGAGCTAAAAATTAATAAAATATTGTAACCAAAAGGGGCACAGTAAATTCCACCTTGATTCTTCTCTTCCAGAGTAACTCGTGGTAAGTTCAATCTTTGATCAAACCATCCACATAGCGGTGAGGCTGTTTGGTACATCAACAAACCAATACATACCGGTATTCAAACCAGTATCAATTTAATACCAGTGTAATCACAGAAATATTGGTTTATCATCATTCACAGTACCTAGTTCAACTACCAACTATATGAAACCCTTGAAATTTGATTTGTATAATATACATGCGGTTTATGTAAAATGGCTTTCATGCTTTTATTGTATCAGCTTTAACTCTTAATTCCTTTCAAATTGGTTTACTGCACAGAATTAAAATCGATAATACGATGACAAGTTTGATTTGACTTTCTGTGTTTGTATCAATCTGAGAGAAAAGAAGGCTTTTTTATCACTAACTGCACCTAATTTCAGGGTATCTGTTGTTCGGCTTCGCAGCGCCTTTTGCAAAGCAAGATCTCCTGGTCGCGAACCAATATCTAAAAATAGGCCAATTAAATTGTCAGATGTGTACCTATACGCGCAACTAGTAGAAAGCTGTATGAGGGACGGCCACCCCGGATGCCGACATTATGTACACCATACATGGTATGGGTACATATACAAATGGATTGGAGGAGTGCTTAATTTGATGGATAAAGGGTTAATATCTCTGGATCAAATTATTAGATTTACATAAAAAACTATACAGCTCGGCACATCAGTAACCTGAACACATATATGAAGTAACATGACAATCAGATTAATATTTTTTGAGTTATCGCATGCCAAAGGGATTGGAGGAATTTTCAATTTGAAGGATAAAGGGTTAACATCTCAGGATCAAATTATCAGATTCACACCAAAAACTATACAGCTCGGCACATCAGTAACCTGAACACAAATATAAAGTAACTTGACAATCCAAGCAATATTTTTCAAGTTATCGAATGCCAAAGGGAGGGATTGGAGGAATTTTCAATTTGAAGGATAAAGGGTTAATATCTCAAGATCAAATTATCAGATTTACACCAAAAACTATACAGCTTGGCACATCAGTAACCTGAACACAAATATAAAGTTACTTGACAATCCAAGCAATATTTTTTGAGTTATCGAATGGCAAAGGCAGGGTTTGGAGGAATTTTCAATTTGAAGGATAACGGGTTAATATCTCAAGATCAAATTATCAGATTTACACCAAAAACCATACAGCTTGGCACATCAGTAACCTGAACACAAATATAAAGTAACTTGACAATCCAAGCAATATTTTTCAAGTTATCGAATACCAAAGGGATTGGAGGAAGTTTCAATTTCAAGGATAAAGGGTTAATATCTCAGGATCAAAATAACAGATTTACACCAAAAACTATACAGCTTGGAACATCAGTAGCCTGAAGATATATATAAAGTAACATGACAATTGGATTGATATTTTTGGAGTTATCTCATGCCATAGGGATTGGAGGAATTTTCAATTTGAAGGATAAAGGGTTAATATCTCAAGTTATCGAATGCCAAAGGGAGGGATACAGATGGATGGACGGATGGACGGACGGACGGACGGACGGACGGACGGACAGACGGACGAACGGATGGATGAAGGGACGGACGGACGGACGGACGGACGGACGGAGGATGGACGAACGACGGATGGCCACCCCGGATGTTGGCATTATGTGTACCATACATGGTATGGGTACACATAAAAATGATTCATATACTGCGATACAAAGTCTTTTCCAAGATTTCTGAGGGTATGACTGTCAGACATTCTCTGGTAACAATGTCCAGTCACTGACTCAATCATTCATTATACTAATGTCATTGGTTTTTCATACTGTAACCCCTCTACAAACAATTTGTGCCATACACATGCACAGTTGTTGTATTTATGTTGGATTTTCCTGAACGTGAGCACATTCAGGAAAATCCAACATAAATAATACAACTGTGCATGTGTATGGTGCAAATTGTGCTCTGAAACGAAACTTCGAAGTTTCAGTCACAAACGAGTGACACTAATTGATTCGAGGAAATAAGTAAATCAAGGTAAGCAAACTTACTGTCTTATTAGTGTGTCAGTAATGCAAACCCATAAAACAGAATGCATGTTGAACAACATTATAATGCCATAGACAATGTTAAGCCGATGAAATTTGCTACAGGAAACTGTTATGGAAGAGGAAATTGAATTTACACACCTGCAGTGATGAAGAAATGTGCACAGGATAGTATTTCAGACAAAAATAAAAGGAAATGGGTTGGATAACAATAAACTGAAAATAAACTAATCCCTGGTCTAAAACTATGAATCAATTTATACCAATTGCTAATCAATGTTCCTGGAGGGGGAGAAAACTGTGAATCAAAATTTGGAAAACAAAAGAGACCCTGAATTTAGAAGCAAGAGGCACAGTAATGTGTGTCAATCAAAGAAAATTTAGCAGCATGATGCCAAAGTCCATCCCCCAACCAATGAAATCGTGACAAGAGTAAAACACTGTTGTCAATTACGGGTATTTGTTTTCTTAACAGTTCGATTCACCAACTGTTGACTGCACTGGATTTTAAAGTTATTTGATCTATTCTGATCTATTCAGAAAAATCATGTGACAAAGATACATGGGCTGTCTTACAAATTTCTTTTGTTTAATGAGTAATAGATGTCAATAAATTAATGTGAAGTCATGTCACATGACTATCGCAAGTACATTTTATTTTTTCGCAGAGGTCATGAGTTTATCATGAAGGTATGTTAATTCGTTCCAACTGTTATGTCTCAAGTCATCGAAGGCATGCCTTGGTGATGTAGTTGGAATATTTCAAATTCATCAGTCACAACTTGAGCCATCACTGTTGGGACAAATTAGTTTTACCCCCACAGACCCCCACCCCCCACCCCCAATTGGTGAATTGAATAAGTTGCATCATTCTTTTGTCACATGTATTTTTTATTTATCCAGAAGGTAATTTCAAGATGTCTTGAGTTTTTTTTAACCATATCCCTACTAAATAGTTTTATTTGAACTGCATCTACACGGCATGGTTATTCATTCCAGACTGTGATGGCGCAACTCTCAATTATTGTACATATTGATTACAACATTCAGATATCTGGTCTTTTTTCCGATATACCGATATTATACGGTGATTATTTTTTTTCAATACTGATACTGATATTCAGTTTTTGAATACTGGGCAGCTCTGCACTGTGATGCTACCAGTATTCAGCTACAGAAAATCTGATGAGTGTCTGATGCTGTTATTATAGCATCCCTAGTACATATCAAATAAGTAATAATAATAATAACACTTCGGCCGGCCACTGATTTGTCGCGGTTCTCGTATGAGAAGGCCTTGGTTACCCATGTTCTACCAACTGCCTCCCTATTCCCGCGCTTCTTCTCTCCTCCCAACACTCTGAGACGAACTGCTTGATGACATCCCTTGCCCCATTCTTCCCAATCTCTTCGATTAGTATATTAACCCTCTCCTTTGAGTCGCCCCCCCTAACCACATGTCCTTCATTCTACCATCCCACTTCCCCATTATACTCCCTGTGAATCTTGTTCTTTTAGACTGTTATTTTGGGCATTCTATAAGAAAGTGTTCCAGGGTCTCCACCACGCCCAAGTTAAACATCTGGCACTCCTTTTCACTGTTTTTCCCAATTTTCCCCCTCAGCTCCAGGGACCGCGACCTCAGCTTGAACAACAGTGACCCCCCAAAGGTGCCATCAAGGTACTCTTCAAAACCCGGCTTCTCTTTATCACGAAGGCCACCCAAAGATCTCTTTGATTTGACCCCTCTCGCCAATTACGGTTACAATCCTCCATGACCCTTTCTCTGACGATCTTTTTGCCCGGGTTTGTCCCAACGTCAAGGTCCGAAATCTCCAATGAGTAGTTTTCTACTAGCTCCCTCACCTGGACCATCCACCCCGTCTTGATATTTGAGTTGAAAGTTCTCAGGAACATTACTTTACACCATCGTCTATCGGGGAGATTTACCAGATAATTAAGTGCAACAGTACAAAATTAACAATGGCTTTCAACACTTCTAGGAGACAGGTAATGAATTTTAGCTGTGAACTACAGATATATAGTATACAACTCACCTCTGTATTTTCCAGGCATTACATTTTCAAATGAAAATGATGAGCCTTTAGGAGAATCCTTTACCTGCAAAGTAAAGTTCCACAAATAAAATGCTACCCAGTTGGAAAAACCAAAACAAAAGAATGAATATGTTTTTTCCTAAACAAAAATTTCTCCATCCCATCACTCACCTACCATCATTGAAGATGCTACATGCTGGACATTAAAAAAATTAAGCAAGATTTGAGAGAACAAGAACAGTGCTAGCGCTGTTGACTAAGATAGATATAATAGATTAAATTCTCGATTTATTACCTAAATATAAGGAATTTCCCAGGTTCCGAACAGTTGAATATTCCTGTCGTATATTTTCCACAAGCACATTATTTTTTAATTGACCCATAACTCAAATATGACCAACACAAAATGCAATAATTTTTCAACTCTGTTTTTTTGCTTCTGAAACACAACCTATTAATAAGCTATTAACTGAAAATAGAATATGTTCACATTTTTGGAATTCATTACAAAAATGTTTTCAACAATCCATTCCAATTAGGAGTTAAAAGCTGATAGGCAGAGGGAGTATAATGCATGTTGTGTCTGATTAATAGACATAATGGAGGTCTTATTTAACCCTTTACCAAACGTAACAGCCAAAATCGGCCAGCGCTATTCACAAAAATTGCCAATTAATTTTCAATATTTTTTCATTTTTTGTCTCAAAAATATAGGTTATGACCCATCATTGAGCTCGTTCCAATGAGGGGTCATAACCTATGTTTTTGAGACAAAAAATGAAAAAAAAGTAGTTATTCAAGAATTTTGTTTGCAAGTGTTGTCTACTTTTCATGTCAGGTAAAGGGTTAAGCATGAGAGGGAATTTATGCTATAATGACAATAATAAACTAGAGAATTGTAATTTGTTGGACAAATTATGGGCTTTCCCAACTTTCCAATGTGAAAATGCAGAGTACATTTTGCAAAGCAAAGTGTTTGAAATTAACCATTTCCAAAATGATAGACAAAAAGCATCCAAAGTTGGCTAATTTTGGCATTCTCTCACGGTTCTCTTATTCACGCCCTCATTTTTCTTGGGGGTTAAATCTTGAGATTAAAAAGTAAACAGTAACTTTCTTCTACGATCATTGTTGCATCTATCCATACCAAAATAATTGCTGCAACAACCTTGCAATCAGAGGAAATGAATACAGATGTTTGCAAAATTCACTGAAAATCAATTTTTTTCTGACAGTACTGTTCTTTACATGGCCAAAGCTTATGTTGTGTTAAGCCCCAAAGCATAACTTACAGCAGAGGATTTGTTCATTAGGCATCTCTACCTATAGCAAACCAATGTGTTTAGAATTAACCCTTTCCAAAATGACAGGAAGATGCAACCACAGTTAGCTAATTTTGGCATTTTCAGATGGTACTCTTGCCCTCATTTGCTTGAGGGTTAAAGACGAGATTAAAAACTAAACAGTAACTTTCTTCTGCAAGCATTGTTGCATCTATGCATACGAAAATAATTGTTACAACAACCTCACAATTAAGAGAAATTTGCCCTTGAAGTTAGTAAATCCTGAAGATAAAATGACATATTCATATCATTTGTGGCCAATAGGGGTTAATTTTGAAATATTTGTATGGTGATTTTAGTGTATCATATTATGCTCTTAACGTGTGAACATCAATCACAGACTGAGAGTCTGAAAAGAGACATGGACTAATCTTGAATCTTGTATTTGAATAAACATGTACAAGTTGAGGGTACTCCAATTAAAGGCCTGACAACTGGGTGAGGGTTAAAACTTGGAATAAAGCATATAACAGCAAAATTGTTCTTGGATGAATGCCTATCTTCTCATGGGAAAGGTTTTAGACAATATGGCTCCAGTGCTGAGAAATTGCATGTAAAAGTTGGCGAAAATAACAATTATTCCGACAGTACCCTTATGGGAAGTCTCAAATCTGCCAAGGGTTAAACTTTTAATAATAACATATAAAACAAAATTTGTCATACTTTGACTGCTGCATGCAGCTATAGAAAACATTCAGAGCTCAATCAATTAACAAGAGGCCCCAAGGGGCCTTAATCGCTCACTGGCCAAAGTGGTTCAAAGAAGTATTTGGGGTCACATTCAGTTAGACATGGTTCATCAACACTCTAAAGGAATGAAGTCACGGGAGGCAAATTGTATGGAAAAACACTAAGGAATGGATTTGAACAAACCTGAATGTAACATGCCCCCACCCCCCACCCCTGCCCATAGAGCCCAAATATTAAGCCAATGACTCAAATTGAACAATCTTGAATCTGATCCCCCTTGAGATGTCATACACCAAATAGGAAAGAATTCTTACTGGTGGATATGAAGAAGGTTTTTAAAGAAATCACCTCACATTGCACTAAGTTAAACTTTGGGCTCAAATAGGGAGCCAAAATATTAACCCAGGGTCCCGATTTGAACAAACTTAAATCTGACCCACCTGGAGATGTTGTATACCAAATATGAAAGGATTCTGATTGGGGGATCTGAAGAAGATTTTAAAAGGAATTCCCTCATATTGCACTAAGTTAAAATTCAGGCTCCCATAGGGAACCCAAATATTAACCCAGCGACTCAATTTGAACAAACTTGAATCTAACCCCCCTACAGATGTTGTATACCAAACATGAAAAGATTCTGAGTGGCCAATCTGAAGAAGAAGATTTTTTTAAAAAAAACTTCCTCAAATTGCACAAAGTTAAACTTTGGGCTTCAATAGAGAGCCCAAATACTAACTCAGGGACCTGATTTGAACAAACTTGAATCTGCCTCCCCTGGAGATGTTGTATACCAAATATGAAAGCATTATGACTGGTGGATCAGAAGAAGATTTTTAATGAAATTTCCTCATATTTCAGTAAGTTAAAATTTGGGCTCCTATAGGGAGCCCAATTATTAACCCAGGGACTGGATTTGAACAAACATGAATCTGCCCCCCCCCCCCCCCCCCCCCCTAGATGTTGTATACCAAACATGAAAGGATTCTGACTGGTGGATCTGAAGAAGAAGATTTTTAAAGAAATTTCCTCAAATTGCACCAAGTTAAACTTTGGGCTCCAATAGAGAGCCCAAATCTCAACCCAGGGACTCGATTTGAACAAACTTGAATCTGACCCCCCCTAGAGATGTTGTATAACAAATATGAAAAGATTCTGACAGGTGGATCTGAAGAAGATTTTTTTTAATTTTTGAAAAAATTTATGGGTGCTATCAGAGTTATGCCCCTTCTGGTGCCCCCTGTGGACGCGGCAAGTTTATTTGTATAATTTTGAATTGACATATAAGGAACATGCACACAAAATTTGGTTCAATTTGGTGGAGTAGTTAGTGAGAAGTCGATAATGTTAAGTTCACGACAGACGACGGACGGCAAGTGATAAGTTAAGCTCCCTTCGGTGAGCTAAAAATGGAGTAAATCGTCACCTAAACGTACCAAATTCTGAAAAAATTGGAGTTTTTTTGGATGGTACCTACTGTTATGCAACCAGAATGGGATAGGATTAAACTTTACAACCAAGCTTACAACAGCAAATATGCTCGGTAGTCTATTGTGAATACATACATGAAAAGTGTTTGAAATTAAGACTTTCCAAAATGATAGAAAATGCAACCAAAGTTGGCCAATTTTGGCATTTTCAAACAGTACTCTTATTCTCGCCCTCAATTGTGCTTGAGGGTTAAATCAGATTAAAAAGTAAACAGTAACTTTCTTCCACAATCACTGCTGCATATATCCATACCCAAATAATTGTTACAACAACCTTATAATTAGAGAAATTTGCCATTGAAGTTGGTCAATTTTGAAGAAAAAATCTATATTCATGTCATTTTTGGCCAGTGGGGGTTAATATTGAAAGATTTGAGTGGTGATTGTGGTGTATCGTATTATGCTCTAAATGTGTGGAAAAGTTGAGCTAAATAACTGTAAACAGTTTTGAGACTTTCGAAAAATGTTAAAATTTTGAAAGTTTTGGCAGAATATTTTGAAAATACGCATTTTCACAGACATGACGATACAGCATTTCACTAGATTTTAGTCCACATTACATAAGAATGCCAAATTTGGTTAAAATTATACAGCTTGTTTTTGAGCAGTTCAACAGACAAAATTTACGGAGGAAAAAAAAAAAGAAAAAAAAGAAAAAGAAAAAAAAAATCGAGAAGAAAAATTTTGAAAAAGAAGAATAACAAGAGTCTTTCCTAAAGGAATGTAGTATTTGATTTCAGTGTAAGATATATAGCAGAAAATGAAATAAAACTTTAACAAGACATACCGGGAAATAGTGCCAACACAATAGTAAAAATTTCAACCAAGTAATATAACAGTAATTATCCATCCCATGATGAAGGTTACCACCACTTCCATGATTGATTTGTCTCTGATAAAAAAGAGACAGGAGGCCTTATCAGATAAGATATCCATGGCGTCAGATAACAGTTAGGAGACCTGAGAGTGTGTGACTGGCATATGATTATAGATTTGATGTGCTAATAAAAGGAGATTTCTGTACAGTTGATACAAAGAGGATGAGTAAGTGCCTCCCTGATTCCCTAAATACGAAACTACTGTCAAATTGTCGGAAAGAAACTTATTTTTATTACTTGCTGAATCCATATCATAGAAAATGCAAACCGCTTGTGGTGCTTATTTTTCTCAACACACAAGCGGTGACAGTTTTTTGTTCAACCCTAAGCATGTGATTGTTTTGTTTATCTCAGCGGTTCGTTTGATGAGGAAACATCTGTTTTCCTGGTGTGATCAAGTACATACAGTCCGGTGTTGTTTTAAATTCCATCAACAAAGGAAAAGGTAACAAACATGATTTACTGTATATCAGAGACATGGTCTGATTTTTTTTTGGTCAAAACCTGAATGCATGTTTGAGTGCTATTGACTGGAAAAGTGTGTCGAAGGCGAGTTCAAGTTTCTTGAAAAATGTCAATCAATGTTGTCATGTCCATTCCCGAGATCTCATGTGTACATACATGACCTTTCTCATACTGGTGATCAGCTGTTTGTACATCGTGTTGATCTATTTTTCCAAGCATTTTTAGTTTTACTAATTATTGATACACATCTTTTGGGCATTTAATTCAAGTTTCCAAGTATTCAGACAGGTAAAAAATAATTATTTTAAACTGTATTAATAAAAGTAAATAAAGTAGCTACCTAACTGATTTGAAAAACCATCAACCAGTTATCAATATCGATAGTGATCATCATTCCACATTTAAAACGTAGTAAATCTGCCACTTCTTCTTTGTGAAAGATTACACATCGAAGCCGTGTTGTGTATATAGAGAAATAATCGATTTTGGCATTCAAGACTTTGCATTACGTGTACAGTCCCTGTAAAAGTTGTCTTCAAAATTACCCCAGTTGTTACATATGATTACATAATACAGTCACTGTTAATCTGGTTCAATTAAGATCTCTGTGTCTATTTATAGAGGAACTTTTTATGAGTGGGCGGAGCTAATTAACGGGGTTTTCCAGCACTGGTCTGATAAAGCATAACACTTTTGAGATGTCGTTTGAGGGTCGAAAGGGGCTTGTCCCTTATACCGCCCCTGCGCGCCATTTCGTTCATGTTGTTTATAACCTTTCTGACAACTTTTATTTATCAAATGTTATTAAATATCTTTTTGAAATTTATTCTGTATTTTGCTATAATTTATTGGGAATGCATATATATCAATATATGCAATTAATTGTAATTTGTAACAAAAACAAAACATCACATTAAAATAATCTTGCCATATAAAGTTCAAATGGAGAAATAGTCAAGTGTAATTACTGTGTAATATTCATACCTGCATTTAACACTTTACGTGACATAACTGTAAAAATCGGCCAGCGCTATACACGAAATTCGTCATTCCCATTTTTTTTATGTTTTTATCTTAATTTTTTTGCTTCCAAAGCATATCTTATGACTTCTGACTGAAAGGAGCGCGTAGTGTATGTTTCAATCAGGGGTCATAAGCTGTGTTGTTATTTATGGAGGGGGGGACTTTAAACTATAAGGTGTCGAAGCCTGCTCTTACTGGACGTCGACTCGGCACATGTACATACGGCGATCTTAGGTGGAAAAGACAGGTATCCAGTATTAAGAAAACAACACTCGAACACATGGTCTCTCAGTGTGCTGCAAGACATGGGGCTGTAGAAATTGTTTATTTTTTTCTCATTTTTTGTAACTATCTATTCAAAACACCTCTGGATGTTTTCCAATAAATTGTCACAAAAAAAAAAATTCAAGCTTTGTTATTGTGGTATAAAATCTACAAAGAGTTAAATGGTGGGAAGTCGTTCGAATCCCACCTGCGTTGAGTCCTTGGGCAAGACACTTCACCCACATTGTCCATTTGGGGGCACGGTGATGTCGTGTACTAAGGCGTACTGCACATTGATGGTGCACTTGTCTTCAACCAATGCTAACCCTACTTGGAGATAGTATGTTGGGGAGCTGACAGTAGCTCGCCGTTGCTCAGTCATTCTCTCCGGGTACTCCGGCTTCCTCCACCCGTAAAACTGTTATGGTCATGATTAGCCATTGTGCAGAAATATGTGACCTTAAACCCCAATAAATAAATAAATAAATAAATAAATAAATAAATAAATAAATAAATAAATAAATAAATAAATAAATAAATAATGGTGGGATGTCGCCCATGGGAGAAGTCAGCCAAAAATAAAGTCAGCAACTGGTGTATGCACCTAAGTCGGTCCACGGATTAAATCGGCCCAGGGCTTTTTTGTAGCGCTAATATACATGTGTACGGTTAATTTTAGTGGCAGACCGAATGTTAGAAATTGAATTTTTTCTCAGCGTGTTGCAACTATTTGTTGGAAAACACCACACAAGCGCTGTCTTTTCCTATAAATAGATTCAAAATAATTTCAATATTTGCCATAGTGCTAATAAAATTGTTAAATGATAGGTAGAATGTAAGAAACAAAATTTTCTTTACAAGTCGCAGTGCAAATATAAAAGTATATAGATATACATAATTGTAATTCAATTTAATCAGTTTCTGAATTTGAAAATCTCAAAAGAATAAACTTCATAGGAGAAATTTATGCTTTATCTAATGTCAATGTTTTCATTGCAACCAGAGGCTGTTTCAAAAACAATCAGAAGCAACTGTCGGCTCTTGTTTTACATCTTTGGAAGGGTAATTAAAGGATTAGTTTGGATTAGAAAATGTTATTGCTACCGGCCAAATTATATTGCTGCCACGAGAACTCAATAACTGATCATGTTAAGTGTTGTGTTATATTCAGTTATAATACAACAGCCTGGGTCTACTTTTCTCAGTGGTTCAAAGCAACAAACCTCAAGCTATACGCATCGTTTTTTAACGAAATATAAAATATATGTATATGTTTCTTCTAATTTTGCTGAGTTCAGACGGAAAACTGAAAACTCTCCCAAATTTTGCCAATTTTTAATTTTTAACTGATCTCAGATACATTCAGACACATCGCGTCCCATCTCGCCACATAAAGAAGGGTCTCTGCTAAAACACTCGAGGAGTGAGGTTTCCACTCACAAAATGTGCTGTCAGTTTCAGTGAAAATGGGACACCGAGCACAACATATTTCTATAGATGGACCGTAGGTTGTCGTTCAAAGGACACTCGGTTCAATGAAATGATTCTTTCACATGGGTTGAGACGATACATATGTGAAAATTCCACTCTGTTAGTGTTTCTGTTTAGAATTTCTCTCCATGTACCGTTGATGGGTTCCAGGATATCCACAATTACAGTCTTGGTCATCCACAGTGTTTCAAAGGCCCTGCATGGTTCAGTGTAAAAGAATATTCTGTTCAACTGAACAATAGGTCGAACCACTTGCTGAACGAAACTGTGTTGGAGAGGAATTGACTCAGATTTCCCACGTGTTATTCAATCATAATAGACGATTTCAGTACAGCGTCATCTTACATCCGGGAAACGATATTTTATTTGCACGCGCAGTTTGTTTATCAAATTTGGTTCCACACCTGAAATCAGTCTGGAAATTATTTTAGTCTGTCAGGAAATTTTGTTCCGGCCCATACGGCGAGGAGCAATACCTATATCGCACTTGCATATCCCACTTGATGCTGCATAAGATTCCCACCCAACCCAAGTTCACCAGGATTATTTAATAGGCCTATGCCCACAAGTAGTAGGCTTACAGCAACACGGAACATTAGGAGACAGAAACACAGACATTAAATGTTTGTGGGTTTTGCCTATGCAACTGCACCCTCTGATGGCAAGATGGTAGGCCCATAACAGTCGGCTCTCTACCTCCATTGAATTTGTACTTAGATCCCCCCCCCCCTCCCCAACCTACCAACCTTTTTTTTTTTTTTTTTGGGGGGGGGGGAGGGGGGGGGGGGGCAGATTAACATTCTGCACGCGTATTTTGGGTATTCTTTTTGTATTTTTGCCCCGCCAAGTTGAGTGAGATGTGAGAACATCGCCTTGTAAAACATGGATGCTTTGCCACGACACTGGGGCGAGTTCGCAATGGACCGGCTCGTTCTCTGCACACCTTGAAATCCAACATTACCCGTTGAACGCTTATTTTTTTATTGAGAAATGTTGTATATCATCCTCGGATTAAAGGGGATGTCGTAGTTCGGAGTTGCTGTGCATCCCGCCCCCAGGTCCCACTGCTTAGTCTAACCACAGATGTCTGGAGACCTGATTAATATCACATCACCTCCCCCCCCCCCCCTCCCAATGTCACACCCCCTGTTATATATGCCCCCCCCCCCCCCCCCCCCCCACACACACACACACTTCCAAAATAAATAACACACAGATCTGTGTATTATATATTTCGAGGGGGGTGCATATAAGAATGAGGTGTTTTGAGGTAGGGGTGATTTAGATCAGGTTTCCAGACGTCTGTGGTCTAATAACTCTGGCAATTTGGGCCGTTTAGTGGGTAACAAAACTACGTTGTTCTCAACCTGTTAAGTCGACGTTAGATGTCCTTCATGCGAATACCTGGAAACGCAGCCAAATTGTGTAAAGTTCTTTTTCATTGTCCGGAATATGTCTACCATTGCAGAATAAAAAAGGTGTGTATTTGAATGACTCTTTTCGAAAGGTTCTTCAACCTATTACAAATGATATTTTTTTTATTATTTCCATTTTTGGCGTAACTTCGCTAATAATAGTCGGATTTTACAAATTCAAGCACTGATTTTTACTCAATATATTCGACACGAAACACGTTTTTTAAATTTCCCAATGATATTAAAAATAGTATTTGACCGACTGGTTGGAAAAATGTGCTAATTGGTATACAAAAATTACGGGATCAAAGAAACACCGACATCGACAAAAAGTAATGACAAGGTCTTCACAAATATTCATGCGAGATCGAAACTGCCTTCAAAAGTCATTTTGTACGATATTTCGAAATAAGTTTTAACGATTTTATTTTTATTTGTGTAGTTTGGGAGCGTTTCGCTTTTTTCCCTAATTATCAATGGCCGTTTTGCAGAGAAATGATGCTTGGAGGCCCAATTTTGGGTCGGAAGCATAACCTTGTCACAACACTGGGAAACACTTTGTGCTAATTATAACTGATAGTACGTCTTATTGAAGTCACGTGGTTGGGTTTTGATACCCCACCTCATAGAGCAGTTAGTGGGGAGTCGATTGGCAGTGTTTTACAAGGAGCGTACACGTAATGGTTAATGAACGCTAGTTTCTGTGAGTAATGAGTAATCGCAGAAACTATTCCGTAGTGTGTATACAAATGAATGTTGTCGAGTAGTCGACAATGTTAATTTGTATACACACTACAGAATAGTTTGAAAATACTGCTTTTCAATTCCTCTAGTTTTGATCCCATATCAGTGAAATAATGGCCACGGATAACTGGATATTATCCGGTTATAGCTCTCGGTTAGTCGGTTACGAAAATGAGCCAACCGTTTCAGCCCTACTCTATATAGGAGCAAGTTCAACTGAGTGTTGAGCATAACAGAAACAACTATAAAAGAAATAGAACAGGAAGCAGCAGTGAAGGATTCCAGTCAACAGGAGTATCAAAAAAGTAACATACAGATCTTTCTAAAGAAAGAAAAGATCCGTAATCTCTCCTGTAGACCACTGTTTAATGCACAACCAAAATGTGAGAAATCATAAAAATTGCATGCAGGATACTGATCAGACTCAGAACGGCATGATCTGGTATAGTGCACAACATTATCTCTATGACCTGAACCATTCTTAGAAGAAAAGTCTTTAGACTAAAATTATTGAAGTATGTGAATGCAGAAAATTTGAGTTTGTATGATTATATGAACCTGTGATTATGTTGTTATGGGTATTGGTTTTTCAGCCAACATTTTTAAACTGTATGTATACTGTGAACAAGTTTCATTATTTATTTATTTATTGGAGTTTAAAGTCACATATTTCTGCACAATGGCTAATCATGACCTCCGACAGTTTTTCGGATGGAGGAAGCCGGAGTACTCAGAGAACCACCGAGCAATTGTCAGCTCCCCAACATACAAACTCCACACAAGCAGGGTTAGCATTGGTTGAAGACAAGTGCACCATCGACCGTGCAGTATGCCTCAGTACACAATGTCACTGTGCCCCACGTGGGCAATGGGGGTGAAGTGTCTTGCCCAAGGACACAGCGCGGTTGCCGCAGGTGAACAATTTTCATTTGTTTTATATAAGCAATGAGAAACACAGCTTGAAAGTAGGTGACAGGTCACTTTTGATGTCAGGGAACCACTTCAAACACATACCTCCTTAGTGTTTCGTGGGCTTCAGGCAGTTTAATTTGGGATATAATATGGGGGCTCTTTTTCCATGGACCACCCCCTCAAGTGATGGCCTACATCCACCCCTTACAACCAGTTCCAAAATTGGTGGAGCAATAAATTTTGCACCTCCTGGGACAGGTCCAGTTGTTGTCATATATACCTTCTTTGACTAAATTTAAATCCTGGTCACTAAATGGTGTTGCATACCAAATTCCCAAGCATTTTGACCAAACTTTTTGACTGATTGGTTATGAGAAGGATTTTGTGCTTTTGGGCATTGCACCAGCCCATAGGAGTTAGCATTTTCTAGAGAACAAACTTGGAAGGGTACCCAACACATAATTTGAACCAAATTTAGCATGATTTAGAAGTGGCTCTGAAGATGAAGACAGAAATGTTAAAGTTGAAAGAACAAACGACATGCACAAAGTGATGGCAATAGCCCAAGCTGTCTTTCATTCAGGTGAGCTTCAAAGTGCCTCTAACATACAAAAATGAAAGTGTCATTGACACTGAAGCTTAACTTGACTATGTGTAGTTTTGATGAAAAGGATAATGTTCAATGTTTCTGGAGGGATTATGAAATAAGACAAGAATTGTGATAATTGAGAATATGTTAATTTCTATATGCTATGTTTTCAATAAGAATAATTTGAGGTGTAGACTGTACTAAAGAATTGCGCCCTGGGTTAATGTGGGCCACACAGTTAATGTATGTCAACCAAAGTTACCAAGTTCAGTAAAATTGTTCCAAATCGAGTCATTCTACCAAGTTACAGTGAAATCCCTTCATAAATATAACTCTTAGACTTTGCTAAAGGAATCTAGGTCATGTGATGGTTCGGTGTCATGGTTGACCGATCACGACCAAAAGGGGACATTCTCATCTAGACATGACCTCAAACATAAATATGAAATTTTGTGATGATCGGACCAAGAATGACAGGGTGTATAGCCTGTGCTAAAGAAAATGTTCACAGACTTCTACACGCGTGATGGCAATAGCTTATCTTGACTTTGTCAAGTTAAGCTAAAAAATGGCTGTTAATAGGCAATCTTAGAATTTTCAGGGCCAAAATTCACATGAATATTCCTCTTATGTCTGGACAACGTACCAAATTTCAAAGTTCAGAAATCAAAGGCACCTAGCATCAGTGAGTGATAATGGAAAAAAGTGCCTCCAAAATACACCCAAAAATAAGCACCAATCGATCATTCTAAATTTTTAAGGCTCAAAACTCCAATGTTTTTTAAATAGAAATTCTGCAAAATGATACAAACAGATGAAAAACTGGGTGAAGCAACATTACGTGTACGCTCCCTGTAAAAACACTGCCAGTTGACTCCCCACTAACTGCTCTATGAGGTGGGGTATCAAAACCCAACCACGTGACTTCAATAAGACATACGATCGGTTATAATTAGCACGAACTGTTTCCCAGTGTTGTGACAAGGTTATGCTTCCGACCCAAAATAGGACCTCCAAACATCATTTCTCTGCAAAAAGGCTGTTGATGATTACAGAAAAAAACGCCTTGCTCCCAAACTACACAAATAAAAAATAAAATCGTTAAAAACTTATGTCGAAATATCGTACAAAATGACTTTTGAGGGCAGTTTCGATCTCGCATGAATATTTGTGAAGACCTTCTCGTTACTTTTTGTCGATGTCGGTGTTTCTTTGATCCCGTAATTTTTGGATACCAATTAACACATTTTTCCAACCAGTCGGCAAATACTATTTTTAGTATCATAGAAAAAGTTTAAAAATGCATTTCGTTTTGAATATATTCTGTAAAAATCAGTGCGATTTCATCCTTGAATTTTTACAATCCGACTATTATTAGCGAAGTTA